>ML777398.1:707169-717737 GCA_009831015.1 Picea engelmannii | reverse complement strand
GCAAACACATTTTTATCAACTTTTTCAATTCGGCCATACGCTAAAAACTAAAATTTTAAGTGTCTAAAATACTCCTAAAAGCAACCCAACACACCTAAAGACCCACCCGCGGGTCATAATAACACTTAGACAACTTTTAGGGGTTTTATTCAGCCATCTCCACCGTCTAAAACGGGTTTGAGGAAAACAACGGAGGGAAGTGGTGGGGGACCGTCCCGTGATCCTTAAGGGGATCCTCTCCGAGAAGTACTTTTACTGTCAGGGCTGACCGTGGAAGCTAGGGTGGGCCTCGTTGCCTTACTATCTTGAGCACCCGGCAGTCATTTGGCCAAGGGAGGAGGAAGTTTAAAGCACAAACATAGTTTAGGGGGAGGGAACTAAAACTCAACTTAATTTTTAAACAACTCCTTAAACATCTAGTTGCATAGATCATCCATGTGTATTTGGGGAAATTAGATGTATGCTTAGGAAACACACATTGGTGATAATTTCATGCTTGTATCTTTCTTGCAACTTCATGGTGAATGTCTTTGATATTTCATTGAGCAATTAAGTTAAACATTGAATATCTTATTTCCTTTTGCTTATTGTGGTGTGAATCAAGAAGGGGTTGAGTATCCCACTTGGGGAGGCATCACCTTCTTTGATTCTTGAGTGCTTTTCGTGGTTGCCAGTGAAAGCAATCCAATAGAGTAAGTTCTATTGGGGCATGCTTGGCTCATGTGTTGATCTCACTTACATCTTCTTGTATCTTTGTATTTACTTGTATCTTGTGTAATCATTGTATTATCTTTATTCTTTTGTAAGTAATTGTAATCTTTGGTTTGGGGTAGTTTAACTTATTTCATTTGTAATACCTTTGTAATAAACCACCCTCAAACTTAGTTGACCCCATTGCCCAACCTTAGGCACTAGTCTTAGTTGACTTAGGGAAAGGGCCGATTGACATTTAAATTAGACTTGCACTTTGCATTTGCTGCCTTTGCATCATAGGCTAGTTTTCCCCTTTTAACCTTTAACAAATTAAAACTAACTCCTAGAACCTTAAACACTAAAATCAATCTAGTAACTAGGGACTACCCCCCTTGGCTTCCCTAGGAGTAAGCCTAGAAGGAAGAGGTGCCAGTCAAGGTGACAGTGTGGACAGAGAACCTAGGCAGTGTGCCTCTGAGGACACACTAAGTGAGCCGGACTTAGCTCACGTTAGCAAGTGTGTATTAGGACGGCAACAAGGCCATAATAAAGACGAAGTACTAAGTTCTAGAGACTCCTTCTAAAAAGGAAAAAGAAAAACAAATCTACTATTTACTAAGCTTTCCTCTTGCCACGAGAAACTTCTAGTTTCCTTTCCTGTGATCTATGAACAAGAGGAGTAGGTGAAAGTGTTCATGGAACACAACCACTAACTACATGGCCCCCACACAACGCTCAACATTGTGAAGATAAGGCCAAACCTCTTGCATCTGGAAACCTACTAGTAGATGGGGGTGGCATCTCTGCTCCATGAATATGACACCATCATGATCATCCAAAAGTTCAGCTTCCAAGCACTCTAAAACTATGGCTCCATCCTCCAAATTAGCCCCCTCTAGATTGTTGTCCCAAGACACATATTCTCTATCATTCTTTGTCGCTTCACAATAATGGAACAACAAACTAAAGTTGCAGTGCATATAAACCAAGCTTTCTGCCCAATCTACATTCAAGTTGTTTCTCTTCACACCATGGCTAAAATTGTAGGTGCTCCAACACCTCTCTGCAAAAGGAGTGTTAACAACTTGTGAAAGCATTATCACTGCCAATTTATGCATATCTACGGTAGACAAGCCATACATGTTCCATCATTTGATAGGATTCATCCTATCTTGATATTTAGTTACATGTAGGTCAACAAAGACTTCATGTTCATTTATGTACTTTCTCAATTAGCTTCATACTTGAGCACACTCCTCTTCATCATGGACCAACTTGTCTAATGCAAGCATATAACCATTTTTAACTCAAGATCGGTGTGTGGTTTTCTCCTAACCTCACACCCATGTGTTGGTTGGGCCAACCAAGATGGAAAATAATATTTAGGTGTAAGGGCATATGCTAGGGCATGCAGTGGAACATTCAAATTATCCCACCTTTTGACTACATGTTTATGAATATGATCATACAAGATCACATCTCTCAGATCAATAATGTCTTTGATTTGGGCTAGCATGTTGTCCATCTACTCATACACCTCCCCAATTGATCTATATCTGCAAACTGAATCATACTATAAATGGGCTTGGTGAACTTAAGAACATACCTAACCTATTCCCAAAACTAACCATCAAGAACAGTGTCCACCTCCTGAAATTCATGTCTATTAAATGCAGATGCAATCCTATATTTCAAACCTTACCATGAATCACTTGAGGCCATACTAGCCAATGCCTCTCTTTCCTTCAAAAACTTCCTGAATGTAAGGTAATAGCTAGCAAATCTGGTCTTTACAATCTTGAGTAGCTCCAACTTAGAGTGATTGCAAAAAATGTGGTGGGCCACGCTATAATTGGTCATAAATTTTATCATTTTCTTCCCTCCCTTGTACAATGTACCAATAAATTTATAATCATTGCCCTTCATCTTAATAATATCATGCATCAAGAGGTGCAATGCGTGAACCAACACCTAGACCAAAATATATTAGGGTACATATCCTCAATGATTGCTCTTATTGCCTTACAATTAGCAACATTATCAATGATGACTTAAATGACATTGTATGGCCCAACATCTTGAATGATTTTCACTAAGGGTTCTGCAATATTAATACCAATCTTGTAATCATCTAAGTAGTCATGGGATGAAAGGAAAACCACACCACTAGCAAACACACCATGAATACTTATCATCAGCATGCATTTAACATTTCTTCAACCATCAAATACAACAAATACTCCATATTTGGTCCAATCATTTGTAAATTGTCTTGAAGCACTATGGATTTTTGCTCTTTCCCAGTCAAGTCCAATTGTTTTGGCTTTGTCATACCCGAGGATCCTGTATCCTTTAGGGGCATTGTTGATGGCTTGTACCATTTCATGCCAATAGGGTGAGAGAAGAACATTGAATGGTACGCCAAATGCCTAGAGAAACTTGAAAGTTTTTTGCATCTTTGTAAGGCAATCTGATATTGTTCTACACCCTAAATACACAAGTGAGATGTAATATACCTCAAATCTAAAAATATAGGATAGAAGAGAAAACCCTTAACTTCGTAAATAAATAAAAGAATTCATAAAATAATCAACACTCAAGAATGTAGAGAAAACCCTTGAGGTACGGTAACACCATATATTAATCCTTATGGAAGGATAAAACTCCTCAAGCAATACCTGCTTGCTTATCAATTATAATATACTTCACCGTGCTCCATTACATTGCTTATATTTCTTTATATAATACTACCTGCCTCCTAAGAATATTTTAGAGAATGAACCTTCTAGTAAGCCTTCTCACATTTATTACTTTCACACTATTACATAGGCCTTATTTATTAAAAATGGCCTCCATACATAGAAATACCTAATCATCTATCTATTATTATTCTCATTGGGTACCTCCCTAGGTACCTCATATTACCCCCTAGATACACTACATTCCACCCCTCTTAGAAAAGCATTGTCCTCAACGCTTATTATGAGGAAGTACAAACATATACCAGGGTCCCATGGGTGAGTGTGGACCGTAATGTTGAAGTAGGATAGAGAACCGAGGTCTCATGTACAAGTGCTAGCCACCATGTTGAAGTAGTCAAGATCCACCTTAAACCTGGGTCCCATGTCCAAGTGCTCATGTGGAATCCCCTCTGAAGATACCTAGACTCAATAGCGAGCTGAAAATGGTGCTCCAAATGTCTACACTAGTCACGTGGATCCAAATATGTAGATCCATCCATATCCAAAAGATCATCCACATAACACACTAGTATGAGAGAGTAAGAAAACTGAAAAATAGTATTCATAGAAGGCACTTGACTTCTCTCTATGATGTTCTCTACATAAGGTGGGGTAGAGTCATCAAATATAAAATGAAAGTAGTTGTCATCTCAGAAATGAAAACTATCCATATACCAATCATCACAATCACCCTCGAAATCATACCAAGCATATCTTTCTCGATGCAAGGGTATGTGGTCACAATAATAGGGTTCTCCTGATATTTAGCTATGGTCTCTTGAATATCTCGGAGAGATTTTTTCATGCCCATGAGGGTTTGAAATTTTTCAAAGGTTGTAGCGCATGGCATATCCATTGAAAGAACCACATTTAATATACTAAATGAAAACCCTAATAATCCTCTATCCCATGGCACTAATCCGACAACAATATGGGCACCCTATCAAAAGTTATGAGCTCTATAGTCTTGTGGCCATCATGAAAAAACCCTAAAAATTGTTGATTTTAAATCAATGATACCTTGACTCCCTGAAGTCCAATTGAGACGATTTTTTTTTAATCAGTTGTTTTCTACGAGGAACCCATATCTACAACTGGTTTTGAAAAATTCTACACCAAATGCTACAGGAATTGATCAGAGTGTCATAACCCTATTTTTCTTGTTCCTTTGAAGACTTGTAAAAACGAAAAAATTGCCCCTTTTTCTTGGCCCAAGAAAGTGCTTTGATACCAAATGTTATATACCTCAGATTTGAAAATATAAGAAAGAACCAAATCACTCACATAAAAGAATAAACACAAGAGAAATTGTATAGAAAACCCTTGAGGTAGAGTAACACCATATATTAATCCTTATAGAAGGATAACACTCCTCAAGCAATACCTACTTGTTTATCAATTACAATATACTTCACCATTCTCCATTACATCGCTTATACCTATTTATATAATACTACCTGCCTCCTAAGAATATTCTGGAGAAAGAACCTTCTAGTAGGTGGAACCTTCTAGTAAGCCTTCTCACATTTATTGCTTTCACACTATTATATAGGCCTTATTCATTAAAAATGGCCTCCATACATAGAAATACCTAGTCATATATCTATTATTATTCCCATTGGATACCTTCCTAAGTACCCCATACTACCCCCCTAGATACACTACATGAAAATCCACTAGCATGGGAGGATGGAGATTATGAAGAGAAATGAGGTACTATCAGGCTGCTAAATCTGATCTGTCTTTGACCAGATTTTAGCTCTAAGTTTGAACTTCCAAAACTGTCCTTTGTTGCCTTTTAGGACAGAAAACAATTAGGTAACTTTCTGCTGATAATTTTCATTGGTTATGTATTGTTTGAGGTGCCCTTGCAAGTGTTTTGGCATTCCAATGTTAGCACATGCAATAAAACTCAAACACATAACACTCCTCGGATATTTACAACTCTAAAATGTTGATCTAACAATTCCAAGCATGCATGAAATTGATACATAAATTTTTGGTCAACATGATCGTGGAAAAACCCCAATGGGGAAAACCAGTTTGGAGTAGATGTATATAGAAGGCCTCAAAGAAAAATGTACAACAAGGAAAACATATACAAGTGAACCTAGTACAATAGAAACCTTTCTCAGATGCCTTGGAGTCCCTTGAAGATGTTCCTGCTAGCCTCTTGAAACAAGGCGCCCTTTGCCTTGGTGTGCCCTTCTTGCTTAGCTAACTTTTGGACCTCTTGCTTTGCCTTTGCCTTTTCCTTTGCTGGAACTTGAACCTTGCCCTTTTCCTTTGCTTTTTCCCTTGGTCTTGCACCCCTTACACAAGAGTGCCTCCCTACATGGCTTGGTGCGCACTAAGCTCAAGTGCGCCCCTCCTCTAGCAAAAACACAAGTGTAGTATGCACCCTCCACTTGTCTTGCGCCCTCCACTCCTCTAGAGTGCACCTCTCCTCAACAAGGTGCGCCCTTCTCCTCAAGCTCGATGCGCCTCTCTCACAAAGTGCGCCCCTCCACAAGCTTGTGCCCCCCTCTTCTAGAATGCGCCCCTACTCAAGATGGTGCTCAAGCCTCCATGAATGCCCTTCCAACCAAGCTAGCACCCAAGCTAAGCATCTCCTCAAACCCTTGACCTCATGCGCACTCCTCTCCTCAAGAAATGTGCCCAAGATCTCTCCTCCTTCTCCTCTCCTCTCCAGTGAAGAATGAATCTCATCTTTGCCCTATTCCCTCCTTTAGCCTCTCTTTGGCCAAACCCTAAAAGATCAATGGCCTAGATCCAATCTAACCATGTCTAATCAAAGGGTGAGATTTAATCCTAAAATCTCACTTAGGAACCCCACTTTCCTTAGTTTGCCTCATGTCCTTTAACTCACCCACAAAGTGAATTAAATATCACTTTAATGACTTAAGTGACATATTTCACTTTTGACTTAAACTCCTAAGTCAAAGTGAAATTAGAACATAAAGTAAAGTAATAAGGGTAATAGTCTCCCCCTTTTTGTTTAGAGACTCACAAACACAAGGGGGCCACTTTCCAAGGTACCCAAATCTCTGTTGAATTTTCACTAGGCTAGGCGCTCAAGCATGAGGTTTAATTCATTTTTAGCATTTACTTGAACCATAGACAAATGCAGCTACACCATTAACAATTGTTGCAATAACCAAGATCACAAGAAGAAATACCATGCACAAGAACACAAGAAATATCCTGGGAAACCCTTCTCAACAAGGGAAGAAAACCCATCCAATCCTTTGCTATATTTTCAAGAGAAAGACCTCCCACACCATAAACCTAGCACACAAGAGGGTGCTCTCAAAAAACAAGAAGACTAGCGCCCAAGAGAGGTGTGCACTTCAGCCCTAGAACTTGTACTTGCTGAAATTTCCAAAATCACATGTGTGTTGTGTTTCCTCAATGGGGAAATCACCTCTATTTATACTAGACTGGACACATCAAAAGTGGTGTCTATTGGCACAACAGGGCCGACCTCAATTATAATTAATAATTACCATATTAATTATATTTCACTGTATGGTGGGGCCGACCTGTACCCTTTACATCACAATTAGGGTTACAGGTAAATCTAACTCTTAGACAATATAGCAAGGGATCTCAACCACTAGGGGCACGTCCACCTGTGCTCAGCCACAAGAATGTCCAACTCAACAGATCTCTATCTCACTGAGTCTCACAGGAGAATCATCTGGACACACACTCACTAGTGCTCAACCACTAGGATCACGTCCACTTGTGCTCAGCCACAAGGACGTCCTACTCAACCGATCTCTATCTCACTGAGTTTCACAGGAGATTCATCTGGAGTACCACATCATCTCAACTCTCTATACAGAGTAGAACAATAAACCCATCACATGGGCGCCTTCACCCCTCACAGGGGTACACATTGTTTCATCTCAAACGACACACCCATCTCATGGGCATCTTCCCTACACAGGGGCACACAACATTCCATCTCCGTCTCAGAGAGAAACGACACACCCATCTCATGGGCATCTTCCCTATACAGGGGCACACAGTGTTCCATCTTCGTCTCAAAGAGGAACAACACACCCATCTCATGGGCACAACCAACTCATGGGCTCTCTCACAGGCCGACTCACTCAGTCTGTGTCCTAGAGGATGTCTCACGTAGCTGTAATCATCAACAATCTCAACACTCCTTCTTACCGAGGAAAGTGACATTCACCCCCAATCTCATCCCTATAGTGGACATGGTTGCCTACTGGCAAATACTCGGTGAGTATGGCTGTACCCTGATCATCAAAAGTGGTCTTTGACACAAATCTACTCAACCTACGTGATCTATAGATGGAAGTGCATCTCCACCTATCCAAGATCACCTAGATATTGGTATCATACCAAAGATCTCAACCTTGGTCTCCCACCAAGGATTTCTACCTCCTGGCAAATCGCCAATGGTCACTACTCTTGGCATCTCACCAAGAGTCTCTCCCTCTTGGTATCTCACCAAGAGTATTTGGATCTAGGCATCTCACCAAGATTCTCAACTTGGCTTCTCACCAAGTGACTTCCACCTGAAGTGGAACCTGAACCTAATCTTCCTGTCTCCGTAACCAAGTGAGGCTCAAGCCTTTGTGGTGCCCCGTTGCTCCTCCTCATCAATCTCTGATGCTCTGAAGCCCCTACACCAACCCTCTGTCTCGACCAAGGTTGTTGGGAGCGCGGAGCGGGAGTGGGGCGTGGGAAGCGCAGATTTTCAAAAATCTCCGGGAGCGGGAGCGTTTCGGGAGCGTCTTTTATATAATGCATAAAATATATATTTTTTGATGCATATATATATATATATATAACATGCATAATATTGAATCAATCGCAAAAAACATGAAAACATAGATATAAGATCATTTAACTAATTGATTAGTGATGAATCAATGATCATCAAAGCATCAACCATTTAGTACATACTACATACTACACATATAACATCAATCATAAACATATGTGGGACTCGTCACTCAACATTAAAGCATGATAAGTTATAACATCAATCATAAAAGCATCATAACATCAATCATTAAAGCATCATAACATCAATCATTAGCTTCAAAGGTAAATTGTCATATGATGTTCTTAAGTTCATAACTTCATAACTTCATTGTTTATAGAATAAGCCATAATAAAGACTCAAGATTCAAGACTCAAGACAAAGTACTAAGTTTTACAGACTACTTCTAAACATGAAACAAAAAAAGAGATCTAGCAAGTACTAAGTACTATGGTCTAAGTTTTCCTCTTGCCACGAGAAACTTCTAGTTTCTTCTCCCGTGATCTTTGAATAAGAGGAGGAATAGGTGGAAGTCATCGTGGAACATGACCAGCAGCTAAATGGCCCCCATGTGACAATGGATGTTGTGTAGATAAAGGTAAAACTAATGAATCTAGAACCCTTGTAGTGGATGGGGGTGGCATGTCTCCTCCAGGAATATGATCGCCATCATGATCACTCAAAAGTTCCTCTTGCAAGCACTCTAAAACAATGGTTCCGTCCTGTAAATTAGTCTCCTCTGGATTGTTATCCCAAGTCATATCTCTTTTACAAAAAGCATTCCCATCTGCATCACAGTAATGCGACAACAACCTCAAGTTGTAATGCACATAAAATATGCTTTCTGCCCGGTCTGCATTCAAGCTATTTCTCTTTACACTGTGGATGAAGCTATAGGTGCTCCAACACCTCTCTGCAGAAGAGGTGTTAATGACCTAAGAAAGCACCTTGACCGCCAATTTATGAAAAAATTTGGTAGGGGAGCCATACATGTTCCACCATTCAATAGCACCCACCTGTCTCGATCTTTGGTTGCATGCAAGTTACCAAAGACTCCATGCTCACTGATGTATTTTCTCAATTCGCTTCGTACTTGAGCACACCCCTCTTCATCGGGTACCAATGAAATATCCCTGATCCGGCTGATCAAGATATTTGCTACTGTCTTACTGCTCCAGCGTGCAGATATGATACACTGGGGGTTTCTGGATGCGTTTTAGTGGTTGATGAAGATGTTCTTTGTTTAGTGTGTTTGCATGTCAGTTATTATGGTTGCATGTAAGTTATTATAGTTGCATGTTGCATAATAAAGGTTTTACAATCATAAAATGACGCATGCAATAGCATAGAATGTCAACTGCTCAGTATTATGAATAATAACAGTGCATGCATGGAATACAAATCGCCTACTGAAATATAGAGACTAAACGTCAGTCAGATCTCATGGATCTGTACTGGAATACAATCAAATAACAAAGAAATACCCGTGACCGCAAGAAGACAGCAGATCTGCTGCATGCACGGATAGAATGACCAAAATGAACGATCGTGGATGAGCACGGTGACCGCTATCAGCTGGAAAACTCGATCTCAAAACTCCACCGTCAAAATGATCTCAAAACTGCTCCAATCAATGCGCCTTGGCTGCTTCACTGGAAATATTGTCTGACGGAACCCAGAACGGACCTCTACGGCACTAGATCTGAACCCCTGGGAGGTTTGCGCCCCTCCTTGGGCACTGGATGCGCCCCAATGGATTCCACCGTCGGAATCTGCCGCTATGTAGCTCAAAACGATCGTCTCGTCCCGTACTGAAATGGGTTGGAAGGGTTTGGCCGGATCTGATAGGGAACCCCTGCATGCAAGGCCAAATGTCTGTCCGGAATGACTGCGCCCTAAACAGCTGTATGGGTCGCTCTGCAAGATTTCACCATCGGAATCTGATGAAGACTGGCTCAATGGAAGCGCCCTGGCTAGATCTCCACTGGGTCGGAATGAATCTGCAATCGGGGCCACGGTCTACTGCAGATCTCTGAATCTCCTAAATAGCTTACGCCCTCCTTGGCTAAGTTGCGCCCTCCACACTGAATACTCCTGAAATGTACGATGAAATACCTGGATGGTATCTCCGATAGGCTAGGGTGTGTCTCTCAACACCGAAACCGATCAAGGGTGGTGGTTTCCTCAAGAAATCCACAAAACAATAAGGTCGGCTCTCCTCCTCCTCTGGAAGCTCTCAACATCAAATCATAATCATGCATAATGAATTAGGTTGCTTTACCCTTCCTTTATAGCTTCCCGAAACCCTAATTCGTTGTTGACCTTTTCCC
>ML777398.1:663097-682272 GCA_009831015.1 Picea engelmannii | reverse complement strand
GTCAGGACAAAACTGGCTGAGAAGAAGAAGATGGGTCCTCCAGGACCATGCTCAGGTCGCTCCTGCTCTCGGTACTCCATGTCTATGACCATGTGGGCCTCGAGACATGATCTCCTAGTTATCCCTAGATATCGGGGATAACACTACCCACTGTCTACTGTGCTGTTGGGTCCTCCTATATGCGACTGCACCCCATCAGCAGGTGTTATCTCCCTCTGAATCACACTGTATCCTGTATGAGCAGCCGTATCCTCATGTGCACTCACCCTGCTACTATCATTTGCGCCTGGATCCCATGTAGATGTGTCCAGACACGTGCTATGGTCATCCTAACTACTAAAGAGTGCATCCTCATCAATGCAAGCCGATCCTGGAAGTAAGTGCTCCATCAACCTGTAGCGTCCACAACTTGCTCGACTAATGGAGTCTCCAAAAACTGTGACTCAATCTCCTCATGCTGATCTGTATGTGTAAGGTCAACTGTCTGTACATCCTGTATCTCCTCCCGGATCGGTGGATCTACATGTCTGTGGTGTGCATCCCTCACACAAGGCTCCTCAATCATATCTGACATGCCACTGACCTCCTCATGTGACGTGGCTATCAGGGGTGTCTGGAAGGATGACATAGGTGTCACGACCATCATAGGAAGCTCATCACCTCTAGGTGTTAACACGTGTGAATCCTCACTAGTGTCACCACTCTGTTGAGGTGTAAGGTCATCAATGGTATGTGATATGTCTGTTGAAGCATAAGTGCTATCATCCTGTCCATCCCACTGCTCCTCCAATGTGCAAGGGTCACTATCCTCCTCAAGCGTGCAAGAATCACTAGCCTCTATGGTAGAGTCACTATCACTAGACTCTATGCAAGAGTCACTGTCATCATCAAACTGCTCCAAATCAACATCTATCGCTCCATCCTCGCACACCTCATCATCACTATCAAAGTGTGCCTCAATAATGCGCTCCTGATCCTTACCCCTACACCTATGATCTGGTTCCCAAGGCACCTTGCAACTGTAGCAAAGTTGCATGCTCCTAATGGGTGTGAGGTTCCTCTGTTCTTCCAACCATCTAGTTGTTGTTGCTCTCTTTTCCTCTACTATGATGATCCCGTGTAAAATATCCTCTTTTCTCCAATGGGGATTTCTATGGGCTGCATACTGTGGGAAGGCTATTAGGGCCTTAGTTTCCTTGCTAAGGGCGGAATATTTTATCTCCAAGCATGATATCTCAAAGGATATCTCATCCATTTCTTTCCAACTATCCATTTATCCCTATGAGCGACCCCTCAAGTTGGCAGGATTTTAAGCTCTGATACCACTGTAATGTTCCCAAACCATTATACCAGGAACATCACGGTTTTGGGTGTCTTTTAAAACTTTTCTGGTTGTGGTATTTTGTCAAGCACTTTAGATGTGTTTACTTGCAGGATGGCCTCTTGATTTCGGCCTTAGGGTTTTAGTGGATGATTTATGTGTGTTTGCAATGATAAATAAGAAGATGTAATCATGCAACATACCTCAACCATATGCAATATGATAGACAAGCCAAAACATCTCAAATCTGATTTTATTCATGAATAGAAGAACCTGCTACAATGAAGATGTCGATCTGGAAAACTCAACAGATGGATCCAATAATATAATAGGAGCTTCTACAAATTGCTCCAATAGAAGTCCACTAGCCTCCCAAAGGCTAAATACTCAATGAAGATCAAGACAAGAGTAGATCTGGCTGTATGAAGTGCCAAAGCCCTAACTTAATGATGCCACACCCTGCAGGAATGCTAAAGCTCCTCAACAATTCGGCCCTGTTGCCAAGCATGTCCAATCACCGCAAGAAATATGCCAAACGGTAGATCGGGCAACTGCAAGAACAACCCAGGTGCTCAAATCTCCAAAGCCACTCTCAAACCCTATGGATCTTATTCTCCTCCAAGGAATGGTGTGCCCCCCTAGATGCCTGAAACCCTAATAATTTGGCCTCTCTCCTAGAGACCTCCAACAACTCCACCAATCCACTAGAATGATAGATCGGGGCACAACAATGAAAACCCACGTGCTCAACTAGGCAAAACACTTGCTAGACCCTTGGATCTAGCCACCCTCCAAGTAATGTTGCACCCTCCTCTTAGGGAAATCGTCCCTCTCTCAATGCCAATCAATCCTCCATAAGAATACCTCCAAAAACATCCAATAAGGGTGTTATGGTACCTGCAAGAGAAACCCAATACCTGGAATTCCCGAAATCTCCTCTCCTCAGCTAGATCAAGTCCTCCCTCAATGAATGGTGCGCCCCTCTTGCTGGAAACCCTCAACTGGTGCGCCCTCTCTCTATCTGCACATGTAACTGATGTAGAATCCTCCTGCAACTGAGTAGATCTGGAACTAGAATGGTGTGGGAGCATATTGCATCTCCGAGACCAAGCTAGGTGGAATCTTTCACCATTGAATCGTCCTTTAGGGTTTGTTAAGTCAAAACCCTCAAAACCCCCAAGAGATGGGCCCTCTAGCTAGAAGTCAGAAATCCAAAAGACAGTCATACCTGAATGAATCAATAGAGGCCCTTGTCTTTCCTTTATACTTCCTGCTCACCTTCTCCCTCCAAAGTGACTTTCATTTTATTAATATTTAATTAATTAATTAAATCACTTTAATTAATTAATTAACCTTTTTACCTCTGAAAAGCGCCTTACCTCTCCTTGTGGCTTCCCAAGGCACTGAAAGTCACTTCTAGCCATCCCATCATGTAGTGTTGTTCCTCTCAATTCCAATGAGCTATAACACTGAGAGGTTCCTCCAAGTAATGTGCCCAAAATGACCTCTTCAGTGAATTTAACTGACTTATAGCTCAAAATACTCAAAATCATGGAAATCGTCGGAATGCAACGAAACCAAAGCCAACATGTGTGGAATGGATCATAATGATGAAATGGGGTGGACAATGCAAGGCGGATCCCAAAATGTCTTTCATTAACCCCTGTACTCACTATAACACCCATCTGGCTACTCTGGACATCGTAAACCTCTGTAATGTAATGATGTCCCAAAGTGAGGACATTACACCTACTCTGCACATGTGGCAACTTCCTATCTCACATGTGCTCATTTGATGTAGAGTTAACTCAAACTCATGAAGAGATGTGTCCAAGTGATCTCCCCTCCAATTGCCACTTGTCCTCACTTAGCTATGCACACTCTCTCACTTAGCTATGCGCCCTAGCTTGGGAATTATCACCCCTTTTTCTATATAATAAGATCAACCCCTCCTCTTTAGAGTTACTTGGAGCTTGGGAGTTGATGCTCGTTGTTGACGTCCTTATACACACTTGCAAACGTGAGCTAAGTCCTGCTCACTTAGTGTGTCCTCGGAGGCACAATGCCTAGGTTCAATGTCCACGTTGTCACTTTGACTTGAACCTCTTTCGTCTAGGCTAACTCCTAGGGAAGCCAAGGGGGGTAGACCCTAGTTACTAGATGAGATTTAGAGTTTAAAGTTCTAGGAGTTGGTTTCAATTACTTAAATGGTCAGGGGGAATCTATCCCATGATGTTAAGCAGCAATGCGGGATGCAACAATATAGGATGACAGTCAAAACCTTTTCCTAGGACAACTAAGACTAGTGCCTAAGATTGGGCAAGGATTCAACTAGATTAATGGGAGTTTAATTACAATAGATTTACAAAGATTACAATATTACAACAAGGTTGAATACAAATAGATACAAAGATACAAAAGAATATCTAAGATATACAGAGTTAAACTAAGCTAGATACAATGGATACAAACTAATTCAGAAGTAAAATTCATTTTTTGCATACTCTTCATTTAAATTTCTTTAGGCAAAAAGTGAAGTGGTTTACCGTTTTATTGCTTAGATCAAGCGACTCAGTAGTTTTTTTCTTGTTGTTTTATGACAGCAAACAGAAGAAACTAAAAGAGCCATCTTTTAGTCTCTTTAAGTAGTCAAAAAATCATAAAAATCCTTTTTTTATACTTAGAATTTTTTTTAGGAAACTTGAGCTTAAGTTTTGTTTGTTTTTAAGGCACTCTCAAAGTGTCTTTTAGGTGAATTTGAGCTAATTTGTTCGCTGTTTTTTAGCAGGTCATCGAATAAAAAGGGAGAAACTCTGCCCAATTTGATCAAGATTGGAGTGGTTTTGACCCCAAAAGTGAACCATTGAAGACTAGTTTCAAAGAAAAACTTGTAATACTTGTGATCCCAAGTTATAAGGATCACAAGTCCTCCAAAAAGAAAGAAAGGCAATTGTAAAGAAAACTAATAAAATAAGTGAGGCTAAGGAGGCCTCACTCTTTCTTCTTTTCCCCTAAGGGGGAACCGGTGTGGTGGTGTGTTCAGTTTTCATGCATGATTTATTTTTCTTGCTTAAAGTTTAATCTATCTCGTAATCTAAAGATCAAGTAAAAGGAATCACTTTCACAATCTTAAAGCACTACACAACCTTCTTAGATTAGATTTCAATTTCAATCACAATAATCTTTAATTGTTTAGATAGCTTTCATTTTCAGTTCTCTCAATTTTGCAATTTGTTTTCTGTTGGCAAATAAACCAATCCCCTTAGCTCCCCAAAGTAGGCCCAGTGCTGAAAAGGGGCTGGACAATACGGATTCTAGTAATTAGCAAAACATTTACTTTATGCAATTTTGATTTATTTTTTTAAAATAAACCTTTCCCCTAAGCTCCTTGGTGTATGCTCTGAACTCTTGCAAGCCTAGCTCGATCTGGGGAACTCATCAGAACCGGGATTGGTCAGTGCGAAGTAGCTTAATAGGACAATCTTGAAAGTTACTATTACTTGGACTAGAAAACCTCCTAGAGGGAGTGTGTGAAGTCAGATGGGAACTTTGAGATCCAGGTTCTTCCCGAGTTGGACCTCTAGCAACTCTAGTGAGCTTGTTGGTGAAGCCATTGTGTTTCGGCAAGCTCTCAACAAATTTCTATACTAAAGGGATAGTCTCTTAAGAGGCTAAATCTACTGTAAATTTGCTTTCTTGCAATAAAGTTTCACTAAAATAAATCCACATTAATCAACTCTAAAAAACTTTCAAGGACATCTCCACAGGGTATTTTCCACTTTCAGCAGCATAACACACGATCTCAATATTGGCACTGGTCTTTGTTATCCCCCACTTTTAGGGATAACTAGGAGATTATGTCTCGAGGCCCACAGGTCCTAGACATGGAATACCGAGAGCCAGATCGACTTGAGCATGGCCCTGGAGGGCCCATCTTTTCTTCCTTTCAGCCACTCCACTTTGTCAGCAGCAGTAGCATCCATCACCTTCGGCTTGGCCCTGTAGCAAAGATGGATCTTGCTCCATGAGGTAATGAGTCCGAGTATCATGGTATGTGTCACTCTGATCCTCAAAACCTTTGAATATGTGCATTTAATTCCTTTTGTTTCTAACAAATGCTTGGATCTTATACTTATCCACTTGACCATGTCTGGGGGGAATGATAGGATGCTCTAGTAAGCCTGTGCCCATAGGTTTTGAGTTTCCACTGTGGGGAATTATGAAAAGTTATCGTTCGCTCCCATCATATTACCACTTTTTCATTTCACTTCCCGCTCATCCATCCCATTTACATTTGTCCGAGCATTGGGTTGGCCAATCATTTAAGGGTTGCACCTTGCCTTGTGGCAAGAAGGGGCTAAAGGCCGAGAAGGTAAAAGCAAGCTGGAAAAAGATAAAAGCCTAAAAATAAAACCTCGAGATGCTTCGCCCAAGGATCCCCGAGAAATCAATAAAAGGCTTCTCAGCAAGAAACAAGAGGGATTCTTAAAAAAATAAAACAAGACCTAGTCAGAGGATAGGGGGTCTCAATCTTGAGCCAGCCTATTAAGTCCATGGGTACCTAACGGTATGACACTACTAGTAGTTGGTTACCACGCCAGGGTAGTGGCTCTTGGTTGCATGGCCAAGAGAAAGGGGGTCTCATCACGAGACAACCTTCTCATTTCCGTGAAAGTGCTTGTGGGTAACATTGCCACCACTGGTCACCACGCCAGGGCAGTGTCCCCTGATTAGCTTCTTGAAGAAAAAGCAATAAAGAATAAGAATAAAAGGCACGAATGGGCTTGGAAACATTTGCATAGATAGGTGCAGCTCGCCTTCTACAAAGGCACCCACAGGTAAGCCCTGCATTTCCCTACTTTCACTGCACCCCTTGTCAGGACATCCCTTATCCACCTCACCCGTTTACATGACTTAGATTTAAACTCTTCCGAAAACATCCCTTTTCCAGTGGACACTAGCCCAATAGGACGCCCTTTCACTTCCTCCAAACTTGCATTGCAGATTTCTATAATGTCTTTGAGCACTTGACTGGGTAAAAGGGGTTTTACGCACATGTTTAACAATATTGATGATTAGATGTGATTTTCATTGCTATGATCCATGTGACTTATGAGCCTATGGAGGGCGTATCTGTTGATGTGCAGGATCATACCCGACGGACAGGTACCACATTGGACAGGTACACATGGGGAGATGATTATTTCGAACCTCCATGGGGTTGAAGAGCCCACCAGATGGATGTTGAGACCCCAACAGATGGCAGAGATAGGACAGAGGGGTTTGCACCAGAGAAGAGGAGGACGTTCCACACAGGCACCTTAGCAGAGCCTTACCTAGTGGGCGGGTTGTGCCCTCCTCATTGGAACGTTGGCCTTGGAAATCCCAAGACGTCACACAGGAGGCTCATGACGTCATCCAGCTTTATGGACGTTTTGGGGAGACAGTCATGGCAGTTTGGCACGTGTGGCAATTTGGCACGTGTGGCAGATTGGAGAAGCCCAAGGAGGGCTAACGTTTTGCTCCAAGAAGCTATATTTTCCCTAGAAAGGGATAACGTCACCCTAGAAGGGGCATGACGTTTTACTTTTGCTTGATTAGGTTTTAACTTATGAAATTTTAATGTAAAACAATATTATTGTGTATTTTGGCCTTGTTGGCCTTTTGATGATCTAAACTTTAATTAAGGTCATTGGTATGGTATATATTGAGGGTTTTTACTCTCATATTTTCATCATCTTTCACTCACCACATTAACGAGCTCTGAAATTTGCACCCTCTTATAGGGTTTTGGCTGAAATTTTGAGGCGCACTTGTTGAAGGAGACATTTTCTTGGCATTTTTGGCATTTCTCTTGGTGGAAGGTTTACAACAAGAGTTTTTCTACATGATTTCTTGGTTTATGTAAGTGAATTTCTGCAACACTTCTTAATTGAATGGTTATAGTATTGTTTACTTGCATTTGTTATTATAATTTGCTGAATTAAACCCTAGGTGACAAGCACATGCTATAGTCCTTGTCTCATGTCCCTACTAAGATTAAGAGCCATTTGATTTGTTGAAGTAATATAGAGCCTTTCCATAGCAACACTCTATCCATATTCTTCTAGCCTAGCCATTTTTCATCTTGTATTTGAGCCAAGGAAGGAGAAAACGCACTAAGGCCTAGGTTTTCTACACCTTAGTGAGTCGTTTTCCCTAGGGTTTTATTGATGAAGCCTTGCCATAGAAACACTTCATCATTAAACCCTCTCGTCCTCAACCATTTCATCTATCACTCAAGCTAGCCGATTTTAATCTTGCCATTGAGCTAAAGAAGGAGGAGAGAGCACTAAGACCTAGGGTTTCTACACCTTTGTGAGCCTTTCTCCCCTAGGGTTTCATTGTTGAGGCCTTGCCTTAGCAACACCTCAACATTTAATCCTCTCATCTTTGGCCATATCATTATCGGTTCAGCCCTTCAACATTTGCAGCCATTTGACTCCATTTTCCCTAATGGTGCATTGATCTAAGACCTCTTGTATTGAGTACAATGATCATTTACTAGATCATTGTCGATCCCTTCCCAGGCTTCAGATTATGGGAACGTCCTAGGTAGCCAACTTGCAGACCTTTTGAATCAGTTTTCTGAGCCTTTGACTTTTCATGATCCCTTCTTGAAGTGGATTGAGCACTTTCCGCAGAGAATGACTTGGCATGATTTTATCCCTCCCACCCGCCTCCATGAGTTAGACCTTGTGATTTCCGATGATATGATATATTCTCTAACCCATGTTATTTATGTGCTTAACTTATCACTGTTTTGGTTTATGATGAAGCACAAAGGCAGGTATTGTGGGACGTTGCTGGATTGGTTTCACTGGTTGTTTGACTACACCTAGCATCCAGCCAGCAGGTAAGTGCAGGTAAGTAGGTAGGCATTTGCATTCATTCTATATACCATCGCATTGCATGCTAGAGTAGTTTGCTTTCACACTTCTACATATGTTTTCTTTCGGTCTTTATATATATATATATATGAGTTGGGGGTGATATCACCACCCCAAATGATTACTAATAGTTTCTATTGAGATCAAGCAGGTTACAGGTTATGCCAGAGATGTTGAGGTTCTCATGCGCTCTACGGTGAGCACATGTCCCCAAGTTGGAGCCAAATGTTATCCCCCACTTTTAGGGATAACTAGGAGATTATGTCTCGAGGCCCACAGGTCCTAGACATGGAGTACCGAGAGCCAGATCAACTTGAGCATGGCCCTGGAGGGCCCATCTTTTCTTCCTTTCAACCCCTCCACTTTGTCAGCAGCAGCAGCATCCATCACCTTCGGCTTGGTCCTGTAGCAGAGATGGATCTTGCTCCATGTGGTAATGAGTCTGAGTATCATGGTATGTGTCACTCTGATCCTCAAAACCTTTGAATATGTGCATTTAATTCCTTTTGTTTCTAACAAATGCTTGGATCTTATACTTATCCACTTGACCATGTCTGGGGGGAATTACAGGATGCCCTAGTAAGCCTGTGCCCAAAGGTTTTGAGTTGCCACTGGGGGGATTTCTAAAAAGTCATCGTTCGCTCCCGTCATATTACCACTTTTTCATCTGGCTTCCACTCATCCATCCCATTTACATTTTTCTAGGCATTGGGTTGGCCAATCATTTAAGGGTTGCACCTTGCCTTGTGGGAGGAAGGGGCTAAAGGCCCAGAAGGTAAAAACAAGTTGGCAAAAGATAAAAGCCTAAAAATAAAACCTCGAGATGCTTCACTCAGGGATCCCTGAGAAAGAAATAAAAGGCTTCTCAGCAAGAAACAAGAGGGACCCATAAAAAAATAAAACAAGACCTAGTCAGAGGATAGGGGGTCTCATCACGAGCCAGCCTATTAGGTCCATGGGTACCTAACAGTATAACACTACTAGCAGCTGGTTACCACGCCAGGGTAGTGGCTCTTGGTTGCATGGCCAAGAGAAAGGGCGTCTCATCACGAGCCAACGTTCTCATTTCCGTGAAAGTGCTTGTGGGTAACATTGCCACCACTGGTCACCACGCCAGGGCAGTGTCCCCTGATTAGCTTCTTAAAGAAAAAGCAATAAAGAATAAGAATAAAAGGCATGAATGGGCTTGGAAACATTTGCATCCAGGACAGGTGTAGCTCGCCTTCTACAAAGGCACCCACAGGTAAGCCCTGCATTTCCCTGCTTTCACTGCACCACTTGTCAGGACATCCCTTATCCACCTCACCCATTTACATGACTTAGATTTAATCTCTTCCGGAAACATCCCTTTTCTAGTGGACACTAGCCCAATAGGGCGCCCTGTCACTTCCTCCAAACTTGCACTGCAGATTTGTATAATGTCTTTGAGCACTTGACTGGGTAAAAGGGGTTTTATGCACATGTTTAATAATATGTGATTGACATTGCTATGATCCCTGTGACTTATGAGCCCATGGAGGGCGTATCTGTTGATGTGCAAAATCATACCCGACGGACAGGTACCACATTAGACAGGTACACATGGGGAGATGATTAGTTTGAACCTTCATGGGGCTAAAGAGCCCACCAGATGGATGTTGAGACCCCAGCAAGGAGCATAGACAGGACAAAGGGGTTTGCACCGGAGAAGAGGAGGACGTTCCACAGAGGCACCTTGGCAGAGCCTTATCTAGGGGGGGGTTGTGCCCTCTTCATTGGAACGTTGGCCTTGGAAGGCCCAGGACGTCACCCAGGAGGCTCATGACGTCATCCAACTTTATGGATGTTTTGGGGAGACAGTCATGGCAGTTTGGCACGTGTGGCAGATTGGAGAAGCCCAAGGAGGGCTAACGTTTTGCTCCAGGAGGCTACATTTCCCCTAGAAAGGGCTAACGTCACCCTAGAAGGGGCATGACGTCTTACTTTTGCTTGATTAGGTTTTAACTTATGACATTTTAATGTAAAACAATATTATTGGGTATTTTGGCCTTGTCGGCCTTTTGATGACCTAAAATTTAATTAAGGTCATTGGTATGGTATATATTGAGGGTTTTTACTCTCATATTTTCATCATCTTTCACTCACCACATTAGTGAGGTCTGAAATTTGCGCCCTCTTCTAGGGTTTTGGCTGAAATTTTGAGTTGCACTTGTTGAAGGAGACATTTTCTTGGCATTTTTGGCATTTCTCTTGGTGGAAGGTTTACAACTAGGGTTTTTCTACATGATTTCTTGATTTGTGTAAGTGAATTTCTGCAACACTTCTTAATTGAATGGTTATAGTATTGTTTACTTGCATTTGTTATTATAATTTGTTGAATTAAACCCTAGGTGACAAGAACATGCTAAGGTCCTTGTCTCATGTCCCTACTAAGATTAAGAGCCATTTGATTTGTTGAAGTAAGATAGAGCCTTGCCATAGCAACACTTTATCAATATTCTTCTAGCCTAGCCGTTTTTCATCTTGTATTTGAGCCAAGGAAGGAGAAAACGCACTAAGGCCTAGGGTTTCTACACCTTAGTGAGTCGTTTTCCCTAGGGTTTTATTGATGAAGCCTTGCCATAGCAACACTTCATCATTAAACCCTCTCGTCCTCATCCATTTCATCTATCACTCAAGCTAGCCGATTTTAATCTTGCCATTGAGCTAAAGAAGGAGGAGAGAGCACTAAGGCCTAGGGTTTCTACACCTTAGTGAGCCTTTCTCCCCCAGGGTTTCATTGTTGAGGCCTTGCTTTAGCAACACCTCAACATTTAACCCTCTCATCTTTGGCCATATCATTATCAGTTCAGCCCTTCAACATTTGCAGCCATTTGACTCCATTTGCCCTAATGGTGCATTGATCTAAGACCTCTTGTATTGAGTACCTTGATCACATACAACTTCTAAACAAATCTTGAACAACTACTAACCCTTCTAACCCTAGCTTAGACTAATATCTACTAACCCTACTGTTTCCATTACCTACTTGAGTTATCTTTATACATTGCAGCATTTATATCTTTAAAAGCAATTGAATGATTAGCTAAGGCGTTGTTTCTTGATGTTGATATTGTTACATTGATTGCCATTAGCATTTATTGTGAAGTGATATATATTATAATCATTGCTATTGTACATCGTTTACTTACTTCATCAATATTGTTTATCAATTGCTTTATATCAGAAGTCCATGAAGTACTAACCAAGCAAGTGATCTTGCATATGCATAGTTTCTTTGTTGCTTTGTCTCGGGCAGGTACACCTTTTTTGGTTATTACTTTTCTTTATTGGCTGGTTAGCCGGGACTTTCTGATCAGTGGTGACTTGTGAGGGAGAAATTATCACTTAGCCTTTTTACCCTTTGCCTTCTCAAAACCCCAGGTCACCGGGGACGTCTCCCCTGGGCCTTACCTCCCTAAACAGAAAGAGCTATCCCATTGAGGTGACAGTGGTGGGATAGTCTCAGTTTCACCAATTTTCCCTTCTTCCATCCGTCTTTTACCTTATCTACAAATTGTGCGATAACAATCTCAATTTCTACATTCTAAGAAGCCATTTGCTTCAAACATTCATTTGTGTAAAGCATTACTTTATTCTTGAAGTATCTATTTCTGCTTATGGTTATTGTAATTGCAAGCACCTGTATCCTTTGACTATATCTTATGCAAGTATTTCATTAAATGAAAATCTTCTCCACAAGCTTTTACTTTGTGAATGTATGAATGATATATGTTGCTAGTATAGATTTACTTTTGTTATACTTGTCTTTGTTGCAATAAATTCCTAGACTTTATTTCTTGTACTTAGATTAATTCAAGCTTTAGTATATTTGGTTAGGGACTACCCCCATTGGCTTCGCTAGGAGTTGGCCTAGATGGACTAGTCGAGGATCAGGTGACATCACCTTGACTCGAGACTTGCCCCCAAGGACACACCAAGTGGATTGAAAATTTCTTCCACGTCACCCAGGTGTGTATAAAGGCGGCAACAAGCCCCTCTAACTCTACCTATATGTTGAGAAGACATCACCCAATGCCGAAACAAGACCTTCCAAGGGACTAAAACTTCTAGACACCTCACCACCGATTTGGCCACAAGAATACTGCATTGGTTGGAAACATTAATCAAACCAAGTCTCCCCTTGTCCTTGGGCATAGAACCCACATCCCATGGAACCAAAGGAAGGCCCCTCTCTCCACCATACCTGGACCACAGGTATGACCGCAAAATCTACTCAATCCGCTGAAACTGGGCCTTGCTAGGGAACAAACAAGAGACATAATAGACATGAGAAGCCTAAAGAATGCATCTAACAATAATCAAATTCCCAGGAAAAAGGAAGTCCTTATGATGGAAAACATTAAGTTTACTCTGAAGCCTTTGAAGATACCAATCCCACATCGATACTAGTGACAAACCGACCCTAAAAGGAATACCCAAATACTCACAATGACCCTGGATCAAATATATGCCCAAGCTGCAGGAATCCAATCTAGAGGTGAAGCCAACCAACTAACCAAAAATTAATTTTGAGATAACTGACCATGATGTTTGAAGCAATGAAAAAGGTATCTAAACATGCAAGGGCCGCATCAACTGAACCTTGCTCATCGCTCAAAAAGAGGAGAGAATCATCTACAAAATGGTTATTAACCATCCAAGAGAAAGATGCCTTGAACTTTCCCTGCAATACAAGCAAATTCTAACAAGTAACCTAAAGCATTCATTGTCAACAGATATTAGATAAGGAGCCAAAGGGTACCTCCAACAGATGGACAATTACAAGGAAATCCACAGGGACAAGATATTATTGACTGAGACAAAGGTCGAAGTATTGGTGAAGAGGATGTTCACCATGGCAACACATCGCAATCCAAAACCCAAACAAATCAACATCTCTCAAATGAAAAACTAGTCAACCCAATCATAAGCCTTGTCCAAGTCAATTTTTACAAAAAGGGATTGTTGGCCAGTCTCTTGAGCCCACTCCAAAGCCTCTCGTGGTGAATCCATGGTGTCTGCTATCCACCAGTTTGCACAAGCTGGATTTCCTGAAGAGCCGCCAGAGAATGAGCAATAAGTGCTCATATATACAAATTTTAGTGATTCAGCAGGCCTTAAAAGGGCCCCTTTTTCCGCATTTCCACTATTGTAATAAATGTCCTAAGTATGAGAAATTGTAAAAGGCTATTGGCCACCCTTGATCTGGGAGTGGGCACATACTCCGAAGTGTTTTTTTTACTTGTTAATTATTTTTTCTGCTTGCTTTAGTGAGCTTCTGCTTACCTTAGTGAGCAATTAAATAATTTCTAAGTTTTTTCACTTAGAAAAAGACTTGCTCCAAAGCCGAAGTATGTGTTGATAAGCAGGTCTTGGCATGAAAAATCCAATGTCTAGTGTCAGAATGTATGTAAGCTCATACTAGAACATAGTGTCCAAGTCATTTGGAAATTGCGGCTAAGTCTGATAGGTTTTTTTTTAAGTTTTTAGAGAATTGATTAAATTCCTAAAAATATGGAATTTTTTAATTCGAAGTCAATAAATGTAAAAATATGGCATCAAACTTTGTCAAATACCATGTTTGCAGTTGTTTTCCAGTCCAGAGTATGATGTAAACCCATATTTCCTATCTTTCAAGACTAAAAAGTGATTATTATCACTAAAAAAGTCAATTTTACTCGAAAAATACAGAAACGGGGTATTTAATTGGGTTTCCTAAATTCTAGGAAAGCTGGAAAACGTGTTTTAGACATAATTTTTTGTGTCTTCAGTCAACTCAAGGCTAAAGATGAGTTAACCATTGATGAGGTCGACCTACTTAGATGATTTGATGATTTGGAGTTAGGGAGGAGTTTCCAACTAAGAAACTCGACTCCCATCCTAAGTGGTGCAAACCCTGACCCTAGCGCATCTATTTAGGGACCCACACCTCACTCTTACTCTCTCTCAGTTCACTCACTTACCACTCCCACTCACTCCTAGTTCACTCCCCTTCATCTACCTACCCTCCCACTTAACTACACACTACCTACCCTTCACTCCCACGCATCTCCTCCTCATCTAGTGCGCCACTCCCTCATACCCATGCATTACCTACTCTAAAACCCTAACCCTAGTGCATGCATATGCCTAGGGATCTCCACCTCCATCTCTATATAAGAGAGGTCGACCTCTCTCATTAAGTTAGCGAAGTCTTGGGCGAAGAGATGTTCTAATACCTTTTTAAGCATTGGAATAAAAGACTTTGGAGCATCATTGTGTTGTCTTGAGCAAATGTGTGGAGGATCTACTCCTATTATGGTTCTTAAAGTATGGTAAAGATCTCTTGCTAGCATTGTTATTTATCTTTTGGAATGAGGTATTAGTAAAACTAGGTTGTATTGCTAATCCTTGTTTTGTTACAAATTAATCTTTGAGTGCATGTTATTATTGTTTTAATTACATGTTTTCTTAGGTTATATGTTGGATATTTTAACATTTCGCTTGCAAGGGTTTTGCCAAGTTTATAGGTTCTCTATCTTGGAGGAATAGAGGGTTCTTGCTTGAACCCCTAACGTCTTCAAGTGCAAAGAAAGGAAGGATTCCCCTCTTCAAGCAACATTCTGACTCCATTGCCCAAATTCTCGGTTTCGATTTTCTTTTCCCCTTTACTCTCTCAAAATTTATAAGAAAAATCTTCTTGTCCTTTGGTTTTCTGTTGCATGCAAGGTTTTAATTTGTCTTTAAAAGTTGAAATCTGTTTTATATCAGTTGCATGCAGCCTTTAAAGTTAGATCTGAGTTTTGTTGAAAGAATATATATATTTCCTAAAATCTAGCTTAGTTTTGCTGCTTACTAGCCTTCAATTTCTAGCAAATTTTTTAGGCTTGTGATAGGCAAAAGTTTAAAGTGTTTTATAAATTATAAATCTGCAAGATAGGTTGTTGTTCTTTGCTGATTTTATATCAGTCAAAAAGATCCTAAGGAGGTTATCTATTTAGCTATCACTCCTTAATAAAATTCTGTCCTTAGTATATAGTTTAAGTTAGATTCTTTTTTACATATTTTAGGGGTTGATCAAAGACACTCTTAAAGTGTTTTTGGTCACCTTTTGCATTTAATACCTTGCTATTTTAGTGCAGATCTGACAGGTACAAGGAGAAATGCTGCTGAACTTTTGAAGTTTAGCCCCTTCCAGGACCCTCCCGGTGCTCCCGGGAGCCTTGCATTTGATATTTTTTATCATAAAAGCTTTGTAAAACACTTGATATCTCCATATAAAGGTCAAGTGTTTTAAGAAAAGAAAAGTAATCTCATCTTGTAATAAGTTAGTGAGCCACAAAGCTCGCCTTTAGTTGTTTCCCCTACCCCTGGGGGGAAACTGGTGTTTTTTGTGTTTTCTTGCTTTTTCGGGTTTGTTTCCCACTTCGTTGAGTTATTTTAATTTCTCATGCATAAACAAGATTAAAACTTACTCACATCACTTAAATCAAAGTCTTAAAAAACTTTTGCAAGTTTTAGGTTTGCTTTCTTTAGTTTCAATTTTGCAAGTATATTGGAATAAACCCCAACTATTCAAATCTAAGTATGCAAGCCCGCTGTCACGCTTTAAGTGCTTCGGTGACCCAGAAAAGATTCGAATAGTGCATGCTAGTATAATTAGGACAATCTCTAAGTTGTGTTATTCATCTAAGACCTCTACCCTGGGTGGAGTGTGTTAAGTCAGGGGGAAACTTTGAGATCTAGGTTCTCTCCTCGTTGGACCTACGGCACACCCGGTCAGTAAGTCTATAAGATTGGTAAATAACGAACGAAGAGGTCACATTCACTTTTGCACACAAAGAGTGGGGACCCCGACTTTAATCCCCACTTCACGGTTTCAAAACCTCTTTTAATAACACCAAATCCCATAATTAAAACACTCAAGATAAAATTAACGCGGCATTTTCATCACATCACACTTTACTGCTTTATGTCTGGCACTGGTCTTTAAAGTTTATCTCTATATTGTTTAGTAAGTGCAAATGCGTGTCTTTATTTGATAATTCATAAAGCTCATGGTTGATGATGCAGGTAGTATCCTTTTTGGTTAAATATCATGTGGTGCTAAATTTATCTTGTGATTTCAAGCAATAAACTCGTAGAATAAAGTTTTCTTTCTTGCTTAGTTTAGAAAACCTTAGTTTTATTTTTATAGGGACTACCCCCCTTGGAGGAGTTGGCCTAGACGGAGGAGTCGAGGATCAGGTGACAGCACCTTGACTCAAGACTTGCCCCCAAGGATACACCAAGTGGATTGAAGGTTTCTTCCACGATAACCCAAGTGTGTATTAGGACGGCAACAGTGTCAAGAACGAATCTCCCTGAAACAAAACCAATCTACTCCTAGCATGCCACATACCATGCAACCAAGAAGATCCTCAAGGCTAATGCCTTAGCCACGATTTTATAATCAATTGTAAGCAGAGTGATAGGCCGCTAACCCCTAATAGAATCTCTAGTTGCATTCTTGGGAATAAGTTTGACCAACCCCAGATTGAGAAACTTTGAAAGTTGACCTAAGGTGAATACCTCAAAATCCAAACAACAAAAATCATCACCAATGGTGTCCCACATGGCCTTGTAGAACTCACAAGGAAGGTTATCCATACTTGATGAATTGCCATTCTACATGGAAATCAAATTAGTATAAGGATCCTCCCTTAAAAAATCATTATCCAACCTATCCCAATCACCACTAGTAAACTTGTAGGGGACAACCTTATAACAAGCATCCCTAGAAACCACCTCCCAACTTGTCAGAGCATAAGGACTAAAAATGTTTTGAAAATGAGAACTAAACATAGCTTTGACCTCGGAATGGTCCTCTACAAGAGAACCATCATCCCTATGTAGACCAATCACCCTGTCAACAACCACCTTCCTCTTAAGAAAGTCAAAATATTGAAGCCTTCATCTCCCTCTTGGATCCACTAAAGATGGGAATGGACCCATGCACCCCTAGCAATATAGTCCTCACCTTTGGAGGGGTAGTGTTTTCCTTTTTCCTTTCATCCTATTTGTATAACCTTGTAGTAGCTTATGGATAAAACTTTTGATCTAGGATCAGGTGATAATATATTGTGTTGTTTATCCTCCTAATCTTAGTTCGAAGCGTGATAGACTTTGGGATTGGATGGTCTCTTCTCTTTCGTCTACGGAGTGGATTGTTAGAGGGGATTTTAATATGGTGGAATGGGAAGGTGACCAATGTGTAGGCACAAGTTCTGTGATTAGTGGTTTGAAGAAAGGTCGGTGTTGTTGTAAGGACTCTCTTCAGACATTTGAACCCAATTGGAAACAAAAGGGATTTGACTATGGAAATTGGTTCACCTAGAACAACTATAGGTAGCAACATGATAGGGTTTAGGCTCAGTGGATTGATTTTGTTTCCCCTTGAAAATGCATGGTTCATTTTGCATTTTCATGGGCCTTTCTTCTCTCACTGGGCACAGTAGAAGACCCTTGGAGTTCAATAGCAGTTACTGCTTGATGAAGACTTTTCTGGGACCACATGTAATGTCCCCATTTTCGGGTTCCTTTGTCTACAATTGGAGATGACCTTATGGGTTTATGTCAGCCTGACCAAAGGGGTAATTTGAGGTTAACAATGAGCTCAGGCAGTTTAGAAGAATTATATGATGATTTCATAGGTTTGCTTATCATATTTCATCATCGGGATCATTCTTGCGCAATCAAATTTCAATTCCAACGCATTTCGACCGTTCACGTAATTTGGGAGTATTAATAAGCATTATTTAATGGATTGCACTAAGGTTGTCATTTAATAAATTATCTAAGAGGTGCACCTTAGTGTAATAGCTCGTTGGAACCGGGAGGAAAAGCTCTGTATGTTGAGATGATGAAAAAGTGACTTCCATTGCCCAAAAGTGCTTTAAAGTCAAATAAATCACTTTTTGAAGTAAAAATCCTTAATAAATTAATAAAGTGATTTTAGAAGAAATACTAAAGATCAATTAAAAAGTCACTTGATCCGGATTTAGGAGCGGAACAAACTGATTAACAAACTGAATATAATAAACACTGAGATAGAGAATAACACAAATATCCAGTGAACAATATCTTCTATTAAATAATGAAATAGGTTGAAACTGTAAAACTGCATAACTGAAAACTTGTTCGAATGGTGGTAGCTATCTCTGAGAAGAAATAAGGCTGCTACGCACATCCGTCTGAGCAGAATCCAATACAATGAGACTCCATAGGCCCTTTTGATATTACTCATGAATGCCAAAACCCTAGACATCCAAAAACCTAACCCTAGAAGGTGAAACACCAAAAGTCATGTGGGCCCTATAGGTAAGTTGGTGTAATTTGGTACCTCAACTTCCTAGGGCCATAACTTTTGCATACGACCTCCGTTTTAGACGCATGATAGCCCGTTGGAAAGGTCTTTCAGAGAACTACACATTCCGCCATCAAACTTTGACTCCGTCTACAATTTGACTGTGGTGAGCCAAAAAAACAACGTTTAGGACCCCAAAACGACCCCGAAAGTACAGCAAGATGTGCTGACATGAAAACATACAAAATAAGCCAATTGGATTAGGCGAGAGGCCACCCGTATCCACCTGGAGGATGTGTGGGGCTTCAAACAGCCCCAAAAGTGTAGAACCCACAATTACAAAGAAGTACAGAAGAACGTGCTAAACAAAAACGGACACGAGGAGCCAGTTGGAATAAGTGGGTGGCCACCAATATCCACCTGGATCAATCCTCCCCCCTTGTTGACCACCTATTCAACTAGAGGGTCAACTCCATATACCATGAAGATATGCACCTGATGGTGCTACCATTTTGAAGACTTACTGGTTCTACAAGGCAATTTTGGCCTTCAGCATTTTAATGTAATTGGAATTTCCGCT
>ML777398.1:641009-660882 GCA_009831015.1 Picea engelmannii | reverse complement strand
TAAAATTTACTAAAATCAAGTTACACACTACATTTCATAACACTTGCAACACATTCTCATTTCACAACATAACATCTCAATTTCATTTCGCAAGCAATCTTATGGTGGTGTGATTCATTTACAAGCAAGTTCTCATTTCAAGTATCACATTTAAGGCAATTTAAGTTCTCATATATTTGGGTTTTTAAAGCAATCAACATTTCAAGGCAATATTTACATTGAGACATCTTATGTGATTGGTCTAAAATCTTTTTTCCCTTTTGTATACTTGTAGTATCATCTAAGGTGCTTACTCATGTTCATAAAGTTGTATGTATGATATATTTCATCATTTCATTTTTGTGAGTTGAATGTTTCATTTATCTAACTATCTCTTTCATGTATATGGTGTAATCATCTAGTTTATTTTCTCATTGTAAGCTATCTTCCAAATATTTAATTTGTATCATTTCAAGTTGTATATCTCAATTGTAACGTAATTCTTGTTGTATCCTRTAGCATTATYTGTYTCTTGTATAAGTTGTATTCAATTCTTTTAATTGTATAATSTAATTGACCCCTTGCCCAACCTTAGGCACTAGTCATAGTTGACTTAGGGAAAGGCTTGATTCTCATTCTAACATTTTGCATTTGCATTTTTGCTTGACATATAGGCTAGTTTCCCTTCACCTTTAACAAACTAAAATTAACTCCTAGAATTCATCTAATAATTCACATAGTAACTAGGGTCTACCCCCCTTGGCTTCCCTAGGAGTAAGCCTAGACGGAAGAGGTTCAAGTCAAAGTGACAGCGTGGGCTTTGAACCTAGGTATTGTGCCTCTAAGGACACACTAAGTGAGCAGGACTTAGCTCACGTTTGCAAGTGTGTATAAGGACGGCAACACCCCTTAGGAAGCAATGGTCTCCATTGCGTTGAGTTCCCCCATCATGTGAAGAGGTTTGATATGTTGGAGTGTAAATCCATGAACACACCCATGGAAACAAAGTTGAAGCTCCTGGTTGATACTTCGTTAGAATTGGTTGATGCTACGCTGTATAGACAGATCATTGGATCGTCGATGTATCTGACTAATACCAAGCCTGATATATGTTTTGCTGTGAACACCTTGAGTCAATATATGGTAGATCCTAGACGTGTTCACCTTGTTGGTGCAAAACATGTGATGAGATACCTTAAGGGTACGTTGGACTTTGGTCTCTGTTATAATGGAGATCATGACTTCAAACTGATTGGTTATACCGATTCAGATTGGGCTGGAAGTGTTTCTGTCAGAAAGAGCACTTCAGGATGTTGTTTCAGTCTGGGGTCAGCCATGACTTCATGGTAGAGTAGGAAGCAATCTAGTATTGCTCTCAGCACAGCAGAAGCGGAATACATTGTTGCATGTTCCGCCAGTTGTGAAGCCATATGGCTTCGAAAGTTGTTGACAGGTCTATTTGATCTGGAGATGGAAGCAACCGTGATTCTATGTGATAACCAGAGCTGCATAAAGATGACAGAGAAGCATGTGTTCCATGAAAAGTCAAAGCACATAGAAATCCGGTATCACTACATTCGTGATATGGTGCAGAGGGGATCCATAAAGCTCCAATATGTTGGCACAGATGAGCAGGTTGCAGATGTGTTGACCAAGCCTCTATCTCGTGTAAAGTTTGAACACATTCGAGACAAGCTTGGTATAGTCCGAAAGGACCTCCCTTGAAAGGGGGAGTGGCAATGATGATACTATGGTATCCTGACCAACAGCGGGTAGCTCAGTTAGGATTTTATATCCTAGGGGATTGATCATCCCTGGACAGATCCCAAAGGTCCGATATGGACGGTCTGTCAAAGTACCTGTGCATGTATATGCTAATTGTGGTCAGTAGTGGTAGCTCCGTTAGGATTTTTAAAATCCTAGGGAATCTTATGATTCTTGGGCAGATCCTGAAGGTTCGATAAGGATAGTCTGTCAGAGTACCACGTGGTAGCTCCGTTAGGATTTTATATCCTAGGGAATCTTATGATTCTTGGGCAACTCCTTAGGGACTGTCAGAGTACCACAAAATATTGTTACACCTGCCTCATTTTGTTGCCCCATGATGATGATGATGTTGTTGCTCCAGCCTTCGTACTGTGATGATGTTGTTGCTCCAGCCTTTGTGTTGTGATGATGATGTATCAGCCTCGTGATGACTATGATGTTATCTCAGCCTCATGTTGATGATGTTGTTGTTGTTGATGTTGTATCAGCCTCGTGTTGTTATTGATGATGATGATGTATTAAGTGTTATACTAATTGATGTTGATGTAGATGATGATGATGCCATTCCAGCTCCATGTTGTGGATGATGATATTGATGATGAGAAAATTCTTCCGATGATTTATAGATATGCCAGTTAGTGTTCAAGACGTTGATGATGTTGCTGCCCTCTCTTTCTCCGATGATGTTGTATTGTAGAATACCCTTCTTGTTAAGGGGGAGTGTTGAAATATTGTAACTGCAAAGAGTATTCTACTTATTATTGAGTTATTGTTAATTAGATCAATCCCCTTTTGTGGATTGATCATGTCGGGCTTTGTAAATAACCAAATCCCCTTTTGTGGATTGGTCAAACCCTAATTATATGTTGTTAATTAAGAAGTCGGCCACTAGGCCTAATTAAAGTGGTTTTAGCCACTAAGAGAAGAAGTCGGCCCTGCTTGATGAAGAGACACCTCCCTAGAGCCTGCTAGCTAGTGTAAATAAGAGAGGCTAGCGCCTCATTAGCTCACTCATTCCAGTCACTCAACAAGTGCACAAGTTTGGAGATAGCTGCAGTTGGAAGAAGAAGGAAGAGAGAGGCGCATTGCTCAGTCTTGGTTATTCTCTAGTGTTTGGTCTTTTATCTTGGCATTGTATTGGCCATCTATATTAAGGAAGTTTTTGCTGGGTTTTCTCCCCCATGGGGGTTTCCCAAGATAAATGTTGTGTATCTTGTGATTGTATTTCTCTCAGTGATCCTACCTATGCTATTGTTATCTAGTAAGTTGAAAAGAAACTTAATAGCTGCTCTAAAATTAACATCTTTGAGAGAGACCTGAGAGATATCTCATCACAGATTTGTTGGGCACATCAAGGGCGACTTTTCCTTGGCATTTCCCAAGAGATTCAATCCATACTCAATTCATTTGGAGAGTTGGGCGAGTTTCCTGTTGAGGGGCGCACTAGGGGTTAGGGAGACACTATTTTGGGAGAAGATTTGGTCTCTACAGTTGGGGTAACTCATCATATCTTCCAGCCTACTCATTCTACACAGTTTGGCATCAGTTTGCAGAGGGTTTGAGGCCATTTCTGAAGAGGGTGAATTCTGCATGGTTTCCTACAGCCAATGAGGGCGCAGATGGGCCAAAAAGAGGTGCCATATTGCAGCAAGGAAAGACTTGATCTTGTAGATGTTTGTATGCAACTTTTGGAGGCCTCTTTGGTTCATTATCTCTGACTTCTATTTTGTATTGGAGGCAGCTTTAGCCACTCCTATTATTCAGCTGTATGTATTTCAGATCTGTTCGACATTTGTATGGAGGTTAGCTATTATTATTATTGAATAAATGCAGATCTGAGTTGTGGCTTCCTTGTGTTATATCTATTGTCTATATTGTTGTTATTTGTCATTTCAATCAGAAACAATTTATGCATACAATAAACCACAAGCAAACCCAAGAACAGGCCAAATATGCAATATGTTTGACAAAATGTTTCAATGAGTTCAGCTGTCATAACCATAACAGCAAGCTAAATAACCAAACAACAAGATACCCTGGAAGTATAAGGAGGTTGTAACCCATCCCATTGATCTCCAAAACACATCATTAGTCTACCATGCAAGTGGGGACAGCAAGAAGAGTAGATTAATCAAAGCTTTGACCAAACAAGCAAAGTATTTGACTAAAGTTTTCAACCACACAAATCTGATTTTTATATCAGATTGGGTTGGGAACATTATAGTGGTATCAGAGAGAGGGAAAGAGTTGGGTCTTGGTGATCTTTTGTATTTAGCTTGGGAAGGCTCTTGGAAGTTCATATCTTCTTCTATCTATTGTATTTTGGAGGCATTATCAGCCACACTCATTATTCTGCTATATGTATTCCAGATCTCCTCTATTACTGTATGGAGGTTAGTCATTTTAATAAATAAATCAGATCTGAGTTTGTGGATTTTCTTGTGTATTTCTTTAGTAATTTGTTGTGACATGTCATGTCTTTCATGTAAACTCTTTTGGCAACAAACCCAACGAATTAAAACTCCAATGCAAGCTTAAGAAGGCTATTCATGCCAACTGTTTGACAAAATGCCTCAAAGAGTCAGGCTGCCATAAACATAACAACAATCAAATAACCTAACAGCAGACACCTTGGGAGTCTTAAAGAGGTTGTAACTCATCTAAATAATTCCCAAATACATCAGTAGCCTATTCTTAAGTTGGGACAGCAAGAAAAAGGTATTTGGCTAACGAAATAGATCATACCGTCAAAGTGTTTGACAGAAGTTCTCAACCACATAAGTCTGAATTTTCAATCAGATCTGGTTGGGAACTTTATAATGGTATCAGAGCGAAGATTCCTCCCAGCCTGAGGGGTCTTCAATAAGGAAAAAAAATTATGATTGCAAGTTGAGCAAGTAGTATTTATTTTTCAGTGGTCTAAGAGGATATACATATACAAGTGGATGTCAGAACTACATAAGATTAGAGCATTGTGTAAACAATGGAAAGTGGATACATCCCCGCAAATTAGTGGATTGACAAGGGCACAGATGGAGCCTACACCTATCCCGGACGAGGATGTATGCGATGAGGATGACAGATTGGCAGCAGGGGACGCACCATCAGTAGAGCTATCTTCTGAGGTTAGCACACATGTGGGACAGGTTGAGGAGCTTGATATATAGAGAACAACACCTTAGTTTGACCAATTGGTTGGGCATGAGGAGTATGTGCATGAGGAGGTGGCCTTAGATGTTTCATTAGATAAGTCCCATGAGGCCAGTGACACCCACGCATCTGATGGACAAAGTGATGACCAGGATGCTTGTGAGGGTTCAGATGTGTTAGCACCTAGGCATGATGAGATTCGGACGTTCGGTGACCTACCTTTAGGTGTTGACATGACTTCCAGGAAGTCATGCATGGGGGATGATGAGCCTCCTATGGAGTTGAGCATGACACATTCCTCATCTTCTCAGTAACCTATGCTAGCCACAACACATGAGGATATTAGTGGCATTCTGGATGTGGTAGAGGAGCCTTGTGTAGTGATTGAACACAAGGAACATGTGGATCTGCAGGACCAAGAGGAGAGGCATGACTTGGAGACAGATGACTATATACATACCTTTCAGTATGGGGAGAGTGAGTCACCTCTTTTGGGGAGTCCATTGATAGATCAAGTTGTGGAGACCGACATGTCGATGGGATACTTAATTCCGGGACCGATCTACAGAGACAGGGATGCATTCCTTGTTTATTGGGATAGCCATATCACATGTATGGACACATCCGTATGGGAACCGAGTGCAGATGATATTGGTAGGATGAGTGCACAAGAGGATACAGCTGTACATATAGGATACGGGGTGGTTCAGATTGAGGCAACAGTATATGATGATGTACAGTGGCATACAAGGGGATTCAGTAGCACATCGGATAGTGGGCAGTGTGGCACCTTAGCTCTTGAGGAGTGTGTTGATGAGCATTCCATTATTGACATTAGCAACAGGAGTCATGAGGTAGCACTTCAGCAAAGCAGTGTTCAGGAGTCACTGCATTTGGCAGGACAGTTGAGGGTCAGATAGGACATGATCGTGGCAGCCATTAGACACATCAATGATACACACGCGATAGTGGCAGAGTACTATTGGAGGGCCACGATGGCACATGATAGTTCAGATGGGGAGGTTGGCGAGATGTATCATGGATCATTGAAGGAGAAGGAGACTGAGGTGGACCGACTCACTCATGAGTTGGTAAGAACACAGGGATTCTTGAAAGGCACACAGACAACCCTTCAAGAATCGGAGTCCATATTAGAGGAGCTCCTTGAGGAGGCTAGTCAGGGATCCACTACATCTATCTCAGTAGAGAGTTAGATATATACTTCAGCTATATCGCTAGAGGATGTTGGTGGTTTGATAGAGGAGCGCCAGTTGATGGAGGAGCGTGAGGGATACCCAGGATCACTGATGATTATGAAGAGATGTGACTAGGAGACATACTCAGTGGAGCATGGAGATTTACGTGGAGAGCGGTCCTCTCCTTTACACTAGTACATGGACCTAGGAGATCACCTTCTCAGTAGCAGCAGTCATATGAGTGATGATAGAGGAAGTGTGATTGACCATCAATATGGGAGTCACCTACTGTTGTACTCGATGGCTTGATCTTAGTGTGGAATCCAGACGACTATTCATCATGGGTGTCGGTGGATGAGTTTTTGGTCAAGCCTTTGGGATTGACCAAAGTATATGACACTTCCCAGTCCTACATACAGTTGCTCCCCGATACTTTCATTATATACAACAACATAGGGGAAGATAGGCAATTGCATGGGACATCGAGAGTTGTTAGGCAGAGACCTCTTGAGAGGGGATACTTCATTACATGTAGCAGGATAGGGGAGGTTCGCCCGAGAAATTCAAATGAGGCCTTGGGCGAGATGAAGAGTATCCTCAGCCATGGGACAAAGGATATTCCAGAGGTGGATATAGGTTCAGAGTCTCAGCAGGATGAGGACGGGGAGTAGAGTAGGACATGTTATCCCCATTTTGTGGATAACTAAGGAGTTGATGTCTTGAGACCCTCAGGTTGCAGATATGGAGTGCCGAGAGACTACATGACCAGCAGTACCCTTTGCACAGATGGAAAACCCACTCACCACCACAGATGGTCACAGGTTTATAGTTGGCATCCACCACACCAATTGGCTTTCGGAAGGCAGTGGGCCTTGCTCCATGAGGTACAAGTCAGTGTTATGGTAAGCATCATTTCAATACCTAAGCCATTTGATTATGCTGTATCTTAGATTGCTCTAGATTTCATGATATGTGCTTGGACATTATGCCTTTTTCCCTGCTTCACCTTGGTGGTTGACATTGCGCCCTAGTAAGTGGTCTGCTTTGGGAATGGATTTGCTACTGGGAAACCCCTTAATGAGCCATCATACCATTCCCGACCATACTTACCATTTTCCATCATTTTTCCCCTTTGTTTCCTTATCTCTTGGGATTTTGGGGTGTATTGACCAGTGTTGCAAAGATCGGCATCGACAAAATATCGCCGAGGGTCTAAAAACGAAAATATCGGCAACGTCGGGGAAAATATCGGAAAATGTCATAATGAAAAACAATGTTGTCAAAATGAAAATATTGGAAAATATCGTCGACCCTAATTTTGAAGATAATATCGCCAACATCGAGATATTATCAAGATGTTGGTAAAACTGGTATTGACCCAAGAAGGGGTTGTCCCTCATTCTATGGGAAGAAGGGGCTAAAGGCCCAAAGGGGTTGGTGTTGGGTAAAAGATAAAAGCCATATATGAACCTCCAGATGCTTTGCCTAAGGATCACCCAAGAAAGCAATAAAACGCTTATCTTTAAATAAAAGGGGACCCATAATATAACAAAGAAATGCCTGAAAGGTAGATTGAAGGATAGGAGGTCTCATCACGAGCCGACCTATCACGTCCATGGATATCTAGTGGTATGACATTGTCATTATCTAGTCACCAAACCAGGGCAGTGACTCTCAGTTGCATGGATGAGAGAAAGGGGGTCTCATCACAAGCCATCCTTTTCATTTCCATTAGGCATTTGTGGGTGACATTGCCACCATCTGGTCACCACGCCAGGGCAGTGACCTTCAACCTCTCCTTGTGCTAAGGAAAATATAAAGAAATAAAGATAAAAGGCAGATGATGGGATTGGAAAAAGTGCATTGTGGATGAAGGTACCACACACCCTCTACAAAGGCACCCATGAATGAGACACTACGACCCCTAGTATGTCATGATCCCTATGCCCATTGAGTCTTGACCCCATCCACCTCATACACCTTACATGGCTTAGAGAGGGACCTCTTGGAGGCTCTCCTTGACCTAGGGAAAGATCTACCCAATAGGACACCTCGTCAACCCTCCCATACTTAAGCTTGACAAGTCGCATAGTGTCTTTGAGCTATTAATTGTTTGATATAGTAATCTTTGATGCACATGCTTAGATGGATTATTTATTGATTGGATCCACTTATCATGATGTTATGACTTGAGATCCTTGGAGGGCATGTTCATTTGTCTTTGCAGGACCTAGCTGGTGGACAGTTTTGGGAGAACAAGCCTAGCTTGGGATTCCATGGGGCTACAAGCCCACAGGTTGGATGCCAGGGGCCTACATGCCAGATGAGAGAGAGATGACTTGGACGGCCTTGATAATGACTTGGACGACCTAGCCCACCCATTGCTTTCCAAACGATTTTCCCAAGAGGGGCAAAATGTCCCTTTTTTGAGCATGATGTCATGACTATGGGAGCTAGGGCTTGGTGGTGAGGTGCCACTCATTTGCATTTGGACGTTTTGAGGGGAAGAGGGTCTTCACCATGTTGAGATCATTTAGATGCTTGACACATGGCCTTGGGAGGCCTTTCCTTGTTTCTCCAACACCAACAACCTCCTCAAAGTGGCAAAATGTTCCCTAAAGGGGTGACGTCATCCTAGATTAGGGTTTAATTTGTGCAAAAGATGAAATTTTAAGTGAATTGTTTAATATTATTGTGTTAAGGGGGAAAGATTAGGGTTGTTGACCCCTAATCTTGTGTTTTACTCCTTATTTTGTGGACAAGCCATGTTGGCTAATTTTTGTATAAATAGAGATCATAAGATCTCATTTTGAATCATAACTTCCCTCCCACAAGAGGTTTTGGTCTGAAATTTTCGGCCTCCTTAGCTATTTTAGTTCTTGTGCACTTGTGTATGGCTGATTTTATGAATGGTTGATGGAAGAAGGCCTAGCGCTAGCTTTGGATGATGTTTTCTAGCTCTTGTGGTGAATTGTCTTAGCATTTCTCTTGATATTGTATGGTTTTTACTCTCTTGCTATCATTTATTTCAATTCAACTTGTGTTATGCTAGGAGCTAGGTGGGAAGTATTAGGGCATACAGCCCCACAATAGTCTTCAGCATTCTTGTTTGCTTCATCTCATTGATTAAGGGTTTGTTAAGAGAAGTATAAGGGCATACACCCTCTTAGCTTAAACCCTCGCTTAGAGAAACTTGCCCTGGGAAGTAAAAGGGCTTACAAACCCAAGGAGGTAGCTTCTCTAAGCTCCTTGTGACTCCATTAACCCAATAGTAAAGGCTCTAGTCATTGATTTGTTGCATTGGAGATATAAAATTATTGCATTAGGAAATGTGAATTTTGGTCATTGTTGCTTCTTGCTAAGTGGATTGTTTTCCTTGTGCCTTAGGCACCTCACAGTCACTAGCGCGTTCCCATCTAGGGGCTACTTATTGTTGTTGTTACAAAATTGCATCTTCAGCCATTAGGGTTGCAAAAACCCTAACTTGCTTAAATAACTTTTTATTCAACCATTGGATTTTGCTCAAAGTTTGCACATTTACTCTCCTTGTCCTAGCGCACTTTTTGGCAAATTTTGAGGGGATTCTTGTGGCTGATTTTCTTGCTGTAATACATTGAATGTTACAGCCATAAGTCTGATATAATTTTCTGCAGACAAGTGTTTACAACAGCCTTATCTTTTGTGCTAAGAGCATTGGTTTTTCATTTTGAGTTTAGCTAGTCAATTGCTAGTCTTTCTCTTGCATTTTCTACTTAATATTGAGCACATATTGAGAAATTTATAGTATATTTTTCTTGTTGATATATACTGTCATCTATTGCTACAAATTAGGGACAGCAAGCTTAACTTGCTGATCCAACTAACATATACTATTGCAAGGTGTTTTTTCTTGTGTCTCGGGCAGGTACAATCATCTGAAAAGGCACTATACTTGTGGGGCAGCCTTTACTTGAATTACAAGGCATCTCTCCCTACCTTTCTTTCCATCTAGACCTGACCTCTAGGGGTTTTTTTTCCACTTCCCTCCATCTCCATCTCAATCCCCCTAGGGTCACTGAAATCGCCTCTTTAGAGTGACCTAGTCACCCTTGAAGTGTGGGACCTACATCGAGGTGACATTGGGTGTAGGATTCCCACAGTTATAGCACTTGTTCCTTGGTTGGGTCAGTCTTTATCCAACCTACAACTTGTGCCATAACAGGACAGATGCTTCCGATGAGGACTATGAGGTCAATTGGCAGGATGTATGGTCACAACAGACAATGACAGAGATCTTGAGGACCGTACATGATGTACCTATGGTTGGACAGCTTGGACATTCCAGGGCCCGTCGGCAAATCAGAGAGAGATTCTCCTGGGAGGATCTCGAGGATGAAGTCATGAGGCATAAGGGAGCATGCTCGGTATGTCAGCATCACGAGCCAGGGCATCATTCCTTAGCCACCCTCGTTTCAAGGCAGAGTTGGGAGAGTATGCTAGCATCTCTTGACCCTGGTGTACTAGAGCTATATAGTAGGGCTGACATCATAGGGATATTACCGAAGTATGGGACACCGCAGGCGACAGTGTGGGTTAGCAGAGAGGCCGAGTTTAGTGATCATGGACAGGACAACATGGCTATCAGTACACTTTGGTCGGAGGTTTACAGTTCAGTAAGCACTGAGATACATGGTATGGCACTGTTGTCGTCCTTATACACACTTGCAAACGTGGACTAATTCCAATCCACTTAGTGTGTCCTTGGAGGCACAATGCCTAAGTTCAATCCCACGGTCACCTCGACTTGAACTTCTTCCGTCTAGGCTTACTCCTAGGGAAGCCAAGGGGGGTAGACCCTAGTTACTATGTGGGTTAAAAGATTAATTCTAGCAGTTAATTTTAATTAGTTAAAGGTTGGGGGGGCGGGGAACCTAGCCTATATGAGAGGCAAACAATGCAAAGTGCAATATTTCAAATGCAAAGGCAAGCCCTTTCCCTAAGTCAACTAAGACTAGTGCCTAAGGTTGAGCAAAGGGGTCAACTAAGTTAAAGAAAGTTTAGAATTTACAAAAGATTACAATTATATACAAGTGAATTAAATAAACAACTATCTACAAAGTTAAGAATATCTAAAGATACAACTAGATACAAAGATACAATTATGGACAATAAAGGAAACAAGCACTAACTTGAAACTAACTTGAAACAAATTGATTGTGCAAGGAAAAGAAAGATTGCTCAAGAGAAAAGATCACCACAACACATCAAGCCAACAAACCCAAACAATGGAGTGCCTCCACAAGATGCGCAACTCCAAGGGGTTGTTTCAATGGCATCCAATACACAACAATCAAACCCAAACAATGAAGTTGCCTCCACAAGATGCGCAACTTCAAGGGGTTAAGCCAATAACTCAATACACAACTTAAAAACAGATGAAAGTGCTCAAAAGAAAGCCTCCAAGGGCAAGTGCGCAACTCTTAAGTTCGCTTAGTTAACATCCACACATTGCTTAAATAAAATTGCATGTAAAGTAAACGGAAGTGAAATGTGCTTGCAAGATTATAAAGCATAAACCATGAAAGATAGTGATATTAGCCCAAGGTTGAAGTGGATTAATTTAGGATTGATTAAGTTAATTAAATGAAATGTGAATCATAAAACTAAGTGACTTCCCTAGAACTCTCCCCGCTTATACCAAAAGGATTGTTGGGTGCTCAATAAGTGAGGAAAACAAGGCCACACCCTAGCTCCACAGGTCAATCCAAGGAACAAAAGTACTCAAACAAGAGGGACACCTAGTGTCGTGAGACCATCCCTGATCTAGCACCCCAAGTTCTTTCCTTAAATCCCTTTTTTTATAGCAAAGTTGGGACAGTTAGAGGTGGTCTAATTAGATTGATTTTAGGCCCAAAGGATCTAAAGATAAATTGAACCTTATAATAGATTAAGTTAAGTTGAGTTAAATGATTACAATGTAGAATGCTTGAAAGTAAAGTGCTTGTAAGTGAAATAGAAACTTGACAAAAGTAAATTGCAAACTAGAAGTACTTGAAATGAAATAACTTGAAAGAGTAAAGTACTTGAAAATAAAAAGAGTTTGCAATGACTTGAAAATTAAAAGGAATAGACAAGTAAACAAGTAAATGATTATGCCTCCATGGACTTAAGCAAACATTATGTGATTAGCTTCTAAGATCTAGAGATTTAAACCATTAAGCATGAACAAAATAGAAGCAATAACCAATAATATCTACCTAGCCTTACGATTTAGGATGGTTGGCTTGGCCAAACACTTTCCTAGTTGTAGGCAAACAAATAAATGAAATAGATAACCTAGAAAACAAATCTAAACTATGCAACCACAACAAGTGCACAAGGTGGAGGACAAAGCCTTCCAGTTTTGTGCACAAGTGGGTGATGAAATAAAGAACTTGAAAATAAAAACTTGGAAATAAAAATCCTAGCCACACAACCTTGTCCTAATGACAAGTGGGGCAAACAAGTAAAATAAACAAATGCTGAAAATTAAATCTACAATCCTAGCCTTACATTCTAGGATGGTTGGTTTGGCCAAACTTTTTCCTAGGTGTAGGCAAATTAAGAAAAAAAAACACAGAAATTTACAATACTTTGAGAAATGCAATCCCTTGGGACTCCCTTGGGCTTGCTTACAATGAGAAGTAGAAGAGAAAGAAGTGGGTACTTGTTACCCAAACTTGGGAGGCTGATCCTAAGCTTGTAGATGCCCCAAATGGGTTGTTGATCACCTCTTTTGTCACCAACCTGCAAAAAACCAGCAAGCAAAAGCTTACTGGAAATGTTGCACAAAGTGACACAAACTCAAAAAAATTTATGTTAGTACACTGAAATTTTCTGCAGAAAATTTCAGTAAACAAATATGAATGAAATGACCTATTCTGTGTTAGAATACTCAAAAAATGAATGGAAAAGAACATAAATATATTGCAGAAAATTTTGAAGGTGAAAATGGATGAAATAAGCTAGTTTTCAGATCTGAAACAAGCTTCTCCAATCCTAGAAATGACCTACAAATAATTGTGACCAAGCTACAAGATAGAGCAAAGGGGTGAGTATATATGTTAGAATAAACAAAATACTTTGCTAATCTGAAATCTACTCATCTAGATCTACAATAAGACTATTGCAAATCACTCAAGAAAAATACTTTGCTTAGGATCTCTACTCTAAACTAGTAATCAAATGCATACACGAAAAATGAACCAATACAAGTCACCTCCAATAGATGATGCACTAAGAATACTCTCAACACACCATATGCCTCCAAAGCTTTCTTCTATTAATGATAGTAGAAAGTTGCTGCAAATACTTGCAACAAGCTTCTCTCCAAAAATCTTGAGCAAGAATGAGGAAGAGAAAAGAATGGGAGAGATGGGAGAAATTTGAGCATAGTAACAGTAGGAAAAGAATAGATTAGAAATGAAAAGGGGAGGGCCTTCATTTATACTTGGAAATCAAGAGCTACCCCTCTTGGATGCTTTCCAAGTGTCAATCACAAAGCATTATTGAGCATCTCAAGGAGGGGGGCGCACTTCTTAGGGTTTTAGCAAGTTAGGGTTTTGGTAACTAGTGGGATGTGAGTTGGCATCCACTTTTGACAATTCAATGCATGAGGTGGAGTCACTAGGAGGGCGCACTTAGGGAAAGAAGAGGCCCCACCACTTAATTTTTTGATTTACCAAGGTTTCTTCCTCAAGGGGGGGCGCAACTTCCCTAGGGGGGGATGACTTTTTGATGTGATGGCTAAGTAGAATGGGTGGATTAAGGTTTAGAAAGGGTTTAGATAGCTTAGGTATGGGTTTAGGCATCATAGCCCATCTTTTCTCTAACCATTTTGCTAATATTACAAAAATTTGACATTTTGACTATGTCAAATCAAGCAATTAAATTGTTGTTTTAGACTGACTTAGACTCCTCATGGACAAACACCTAGCAAAACTTGTCCAATTGTGTTGAAACTTGGTCCAAGGGTGTAGGGGATCTCATTCCATTTCTTTTGAGCACAAATACCCCTATCAAAATCCCAAGGACCTAGTTTTTACATTTTTTATCAAAAATTAATTAAAATTACCATTAACTAGGTAATTTTAAAAAATTCAAAAAATTACTTTAGACTTGACGGAATTCCGCAAGACTCTAGGATATGTCTAGCGTGGTCATTTACAATATTCCTAGAGACTAGCTACCATAGGGCTCAACCATTAGAACGTCTTTCACCACTTTGGAGGATTATTTGTGGGAGTGAAAAACTCAAGGAAAATTAATAAGGTTGGTTATGCCAAATTAATAACCTGAGGAAAAAAAACACTCAATAAAAGGGACTCCTCTAATGATAAAGTCCTAGGCAACCAACCTAAACTATGATCCATGCATACCCATTACATTATTATCCCACCTAGGGGAGTGGAAATTCCAATTACAAAAATAAATGTTAAAGCCAAAATTGCCTTGTAGAACCAACAAGTCTTCAACTCTGTAGCACCATCAGGTGCATATCTTCATGGCACATGGAGTTGACCCCCTAGTTGAAATAGGTGGTCAACAGGCACCATCATAGTTATGTGATGCAGGGTTTGGTGCTCTTCTAGAGACGTTTATGATTGGTTCCTTCCATTGTTGGGGGAATTTGAGAGCAGATGGAGATGAGGATGTTATGTGGCAGGATGGGTCTCCTTGGTTGAGGATTAGGTACATGAGTAGATCATCTTCTTGGTTAGCAGGGGATCCGGATACTACCGGAGGTGGTAGTTTGCAGACTGGTTTAGGTGAGAGATTCCTTGAGGGATGGATATTGTATTTACTTGCTCTATTGGATGGGGATCTTCAGGAGACTCTTTGTGTTGATGTCTTACAGGACTATACTTTACAGGGCACTACAGTTCACATCTTGATTTGGGATCCAAGGATTAGAGTGATTGGTAGTCTAGTGGTTGATGGAATTGAGATCAGAGTAGAGCGGTTTCCTGAGGAGTTGACTGAGGATCTACTACACATGATGGTTCTATTCATCAAGAGCATTATGGGGGCATGTGTGGCGAGCACTTTGAGGGACCTTGTTTTGAGGGCAGAGTACTTCATGTCACATAGGTGGATATGGGACCCTGGGATCATACACAGCTTGATTCAGCTATTGTTTGAGGACAAGCAATATTCGGGCAGGGAGGACTATAATGTCCCCATTTATGGATTCCCTTATGTTACAGTTTGGGATGCCTACCAGAGTAGCCAATTGGGGGTGATAGTGAGCTCAGGTAGTTTTGAGGAGTTTTATGGGGCTCATCTCACATTATTCATCATATTTCATCATCAAGATCCATTCCGCGCAGCTTGTCCTTGGTTTCATTGCATTCCAACAATTTCCGTAATTTTGGGTTATTATTGAGCATATTTTAATTAATTACACTAAAGGTGCTATTTGGAGCTTGTTTCTTGGAGAAACACCTTAGTGTAATAGCTTGTTGGAACCAGAACGGAAATATATATAGGATAGGATGATAAAAAGTGACTTTTAGTGGCAGGAGAAGTTATAAGGGTTAATTAATCACTTTTTGGAGTAAAAAGGGTTATTAAGTTAATAAAGTGATTTTATGAAGAATATTAAAGATGAATTAGAAGTCAGTTGAATGGAAAAAGGTGAAAGGGAGTATAAAAGAGAGATAGGGGCTTCTATTCTCTCATTATGTTGATTGATATTTTGATGTTTGGATTCTTGGCTAGAAAGCTCAAGGTACATGGGGGTTTTGAGGGTTTTGACTAAATAAACCCTAGAGATCAACACGGTGGTGAAAGATTCCACCTTTCTTGATCCAAGCTTAGCCAAGGTGGTGAAAGATTCCACCCTCGTCATTCTATTCAGATCGGATCCATTTCAGATAGTATTTGTGAAGATGGGCGCACCCTTGAAGGGTTTCATGTAGAATGGGCGCATCAGTCAATTTTAGAGAACTCGATTTGTGCTTTGGTGGTTGGGTTTTGGTGGGAACTCGACTTGGGAGTCATCTTCGGTCCTAGAGAGACTTTCCTTGACCTTAGTTGGGGATTTTCTCTCCCATATTTATTTATTTGTGGAGCTGGGCGAAATTCTGAAAAAGGGCGCACTCTTTGGATGAGATCTTGTTCATTGGAGGTTATAATTGCTTCTACACTCAAGGAAATTCATCCTATAAGGCAGCCATACACTTTTCTGTAGCAGATCAGTATTTTCTAGAGGTTTTAGGGCCAAATCTGTAGAGGTTATTCCCTTTGGAGCGCTTCATCCAGTGAGGGCACACTTATGCTAGAGAAGACAACACTCACAGCGAGGGAAAGAGTTGGGTCTTGGTGATCTTTTATATTTAGCTTGGGAAGGCTCTTGGAAGTTCATATCTTCATCTTTCTATTGTATTTTGGAGGCATTATCAGCCACACTCATTATTTTGCTATATGTATTCCAGATCTGCTCTATTACTGTATGGAGGTTAGTCATTTTAATAAATAAATCAGATCTGAGTTTGTGGCTTTTCTTGTGTATTTCTTTAGTAATTTGTTGTGACATGTCATGTCTTTCATGTAAACTCTTTTGGCAACAAACCCAACGAATTAAAACTCCAATGCAAGGCTAAGAAGGCTATTCATGCCAACTGTTTGACAAAATACCTCAAAGAGTCAGGCTTCCATAAACATAACGACAATCAAATAACCTAACATCAGACACCTTGGGAGTCTTAAAGAGGTTGTAACTCATCTAAATAATTCCCAAATACATCAGTAGCCTATTCTTAAGTTGGGACAGCAAGAAGAAGGTATTTGGCTAACGAAATAGATCATACCGTCAAAGTGTTTGACGGAAGTTATCAACCACATAAGTCTGAATTTTCAATCAGATCTGGTTGGAAACTTTACATTCATCAATTACAATTAAAATATCCCGTTTTGCGGAAAAATTTTATTTGCAGAAAACATTAAAAATCCTAAGGGGGACTTAGCGCATTTCTATAAGACTCTAGGAGGATGATTAGCATGGTAATATACATTAGACTCTAGACTTAAACAACACACACTAAGGCCTATCCATCAGTACACACTCCAACTTTGGAGGTGATTAGTGAAAAAACTCAGAAATTATAACTCGCATAAAAAATTCAAGCATGATATAATTAATAAGTAAGAAAAACATTCTAGAGTAATGTACTCGTGATTAAGTCTTAGTGGGCTAAGCCTTTTACAAAGTTCATCATGCTAGCTCATCTTATTACAATTCCCCCATGGGGTATGGAAAATGCGAAAAAAGAAGAAGAAGAAAAGGGGCCATAATGGTCGGCTGGACTTCTGAACACTGGATTTGAACAAGTATTTGTTCAAATTTGGCGACTCAACTGCAAGTCCATCCTAGTGCAACTTGGAGGATAACATGGATCATTTTTACTAATCAGATTGAAGAGAGCTCTTGTGGCTTGACTTGTTAGAGTTTTGCAGCAAAACCCTTGTGGATAATTGGTTTTGGTGGTGAAAGATTCCACCCTAGCCAATCTAGAGGAAGAATCACTCAGATTCTTCATGGGATATCATTGCTGAAGACATTCTTCTTATTTGCAGGGTTTTGGTGGCTTGAGGAAGCTAAATTCCTTCATTGCAGCAGTGTTTTGGGAGAATACTTGGTGTGGGCTTTGAGCTTGCTGAAAAGGGGATGAATTCTACTTATCCAGGGTCGATTTTCTTCGTATGGTATCGCCAATCTTTTGCTGGACCGAATTTATAGCTGTTGGGCTGTTTTCTTCCTGGGGGCCGTTTCTTCCTTATTGGATGCTTTAAATCTCTTACTGGGCCGAGTTACAGCTGCTGAGTGCCATTCTTCCTTGCTGGGCGAATTATTTCTCTTTCTGGGCCGAGATTACAGCTGTTGGGTTATTCTTTTCCTGCTGGGTGAGTCATTATCTTGTTGGCCGTGTTCTCTTTGCTGAGACTGCATTCTATTGTGGAGTTTGTTTCTGTTCATGCTTGAGCATATTCCTATTGTGGGGACTGTTCTATATCACCATTTTGTCCAGCTGTAACAGGTCAGGGATTTTCAATAAAAATCAGATCTTTGGCATGGTCTTCCTTGCTGTTATAATTGTTTTAGTTGAGGTATTTTATTTGGTATTTGGTTATACTTTTATGCATGCAAAAATGAACACTTAAATGGGCATCCAAAACCTCAACCATCCCTTGGAAACCTCATGAATAAACCAAACAGCAAACAATAATCATAACAGCAGCAATTGAAGGGTTACTATTGGGATTCCGAGTGTATCTACGAAGTGTTTGACAAAACCCCTGCTTCAGAAAAAAACTACGGCAAACAAAAGAAGGGTTTATTAGTGAAACAGGGCATATCTACCAACTGTTTGACGGAAGTCTAGAACCAGAAAACTGTTAGAACACTACAGCAGTAGACACAAACTTATTACAGCAGTAGGGAGGGACATTTCAGGTGCATTCCCCATCCGTTACCCCAAGGTCGCATCCATGGTTGGACTTTCCACTTGGATGTTAGTTTAGGTGGTAACACTACCCATCGATCAAAAACACGATCAAAGGTTAAGTTAAAGTAGATGAACAAACACCATACCCAGTAACCCTTTTTCTTGAATAAGGCCTATTGACCGCCTCTCCAACACAGGTGGTCAACTCATGTGCCATGAAGAGATGCATCATCAGATGCCATTTTGTCGAAGACTTTTGGTCCCACAGAGCAGTGTTTGGCCCCAACACTTTATTTTGTAATTGGAATTTCCGCACCCCTGCGTGGGTTAATAATGTAATAGGTCTGCATGAGTCATGTCTAGGTCAGTTACCTTGGGATCGGTTCACTGGGAGAGTTCCTTTCACCGAGGATTTTTTATCCTCAGGTTATCAGTTGGGCTTTTCAGCCTTATTGATTTCCCTTGAGTTTTTCCCTCACACTTGCAATAATTCCTCCAAAGTGGTAAACGGCATTCTAGTGGGCTTATGTTTTGGTAACTATTATAGGGAATCATTGTAAATGACCATGCAAGACATCTTAGAAAGTTTCGCGGAATTCCGTCGAGTCTAAGTCAGTTTTTTTTAATTAATTAATTTTTAATTAAATTTCCCTAAGTTTGGAGGTCTAATTATTTAATTAATTAATTCTTTTTGAGCAATAATTGTAAAAACTAGGTCCTTGGACTTTTGATAGGGGTATTTGTGCTCAAAAGAAATGGAATAGCACCCCCTACATCCATGGACCAAGTTTCAGCTCAGTCGGACAACTTTAGCCATGGGTTTGTCCACCCGGAGTGTCAATCAGTCTAAAACAACAATTTTAATTGCTAAAGTCCAGACATGGCCAAATGTAAAAGTTGTAATAATGAGTTAGAGGATGTGAAAAGGTGAAATGATGGTTAGAAAGAGACCCCCTAAGCATAACATGACCCTCCCAACCTTTTCTAACCCCTTACCCCCTCTCCACACTCAAAAGTTACGCCCCCCTAGGGGGATTGACGTTTTTTTCTTGGTGGTGGATGTTGTGACTTAAATGGGGCCCCCCCTCATAAGTTATGACTCCCTTTAACCCCCACATCACCTCCTAGGGTGATCTCACTCCCATTTTATCATTAAACCCCCTCTATTCCTTCCATTTCCCCCTTTTTTTGCGCCCTCCAAGGAGAGTTACGCCCCCCTTTTGTTGATCTCCAAGGAAAATTCGTTTTTAATTATTGGGGCCTCTTCCTCTTCCCTAGCATGAATCCCATAGCCTCTCACTTGTGTTTTGTGTGATC
>ML777398.1:626671-639889 GCA_009831015.1 Picea engelmannii | reverse complement strand
AATGATCTATGGATTAATGCTATCATTGTTTTAGATTTAGATCAAACACATAATCATTGTCTTAAGCCTATTGGGAGGCATAATAAGTAACCTAACTAGATCTTCACTTGCTTAGTTAATCTTCAAGTCTTTTCTTCATGCACATGCTTAGATCTTAAATGCTTAAATTTCTAAGTGCTTAAATAAGTGAATGGTTTATTTCTCTATTACTTGTATCTATTGGAAGCCACTTGCTTAGGCTTGAATGTTGTTTAATGATTAAGTAGGCAAACACACATTAAATTTTCTTTCAATCTCTTGAAGGCAAGTTGTCCTTGCCATTGTGATTTTTCTTTAATAGCAAGCTTATATATGCATGTGATAACTTAAATCTTTTGCAGCCATCTTTATTTGCTTTACATGTGTTCACGCTTTAAATTTCATAAGCTTGAAGCAACACATTTTTAAAGCTCATAACAGTTTCGGGCATATCATTAAATCACACTTTAAAAGTGTCTTAAAATCTTCAAAACACTCTAATAATCACCTAAAAGTCTACATAATCCATATATATACTTAATAGACTATTTAGGGTACCTCAGACCACCATCTTCACCATCTAAAACGGGGCTTGAGGAAAACAACAGAGGGTGTAGGCAGGGGACTGTCTCACGGCGCACAGGATGTGTCCTCTCCGAGAAGTACTCTTGTTTTGCGCTGACCTGTGAAGCTAGGGTGGCAACACTTATTGAGCATCCAGCAGTTATTTGGCAATAGGAGGAGGAGGCTTTGGTGAAAGCTTTAATAAAATTTGATAAATCTTAAGAAAGCCTAATAATTAAAACTGGGACCAAACCTAATAAACACTTGGTGGGTTGAGTAATCAAGAGTGTGGGTAATCTTCATCAATCTTAATAACACTTGTGCTTGAATCTTCTAAATCTTCTTGAATGTGTTGATGGTATTGATATATTGATGATGATCTCATAATTGCGATGAATTGTTGATGTTGATGCTTTAATCTTTGGTATCCTGCACACATATAAGTAAAACGTGGTTAGCTTGCTCTTGTATCATTTGTATCTTAGCATTTTTACTTGTAATTAATTGTATCTAATATTCTTTGGTTCAATTTATTCTTTTGTAATCTTGTAAGTAACTTGTAATCTACTTGTAACGAACAACCCTTAAATTTAGTTGACCCCTTGCCCAATCTTTAGGCACTAGTCTTAGTTGCCCTAGGAAAAGGCTTGACTTACATACTAACCCTTGCATCTTGCATTGTTGCTTGTGCATCATAGGATAGATCCCCTCTAACCTTAAGAAATTAAAACTAGCTCCTAGAACTTAACTTAATTCATTTAGTAACTAAGGTCTACCCCCTTTGGCTTCCCTAGGAGTAAGCCTAGACAGAAGAGGTTCCGGTCAAAGTGACAGCGTGGGCTGTGAACCTAGGCATTGTGCCTCCAAGGACACACTAAGTGAGCTGGACTTAGCTCACGTCTGCAAGTGTGTATAAGGACGGCAACAAGGCCATGGATTTAATACCTTAATAAGTGATGTCAAGACTGGAAAACTATTGATGATCTGGTTAAGATGAGAAAAATTACATGTTTAATTCAAATTACAAGTAACTAACTCTTGAACTCCATAGGCAATTAATTAAATCTTGATCAAAGCAATCCTAACTTTATAAGCATAGAATGGAAGCCAGCACTTTCATAAGATAAGGTTCACATGTGCAACTTCACAACATATTGTTGAGACAAGATATTATGAATATCATAAGGACACAGCTTTCATTGTGACATTGGAAATTGGCTTTATTTGAGATTATTCATGGTCATTATCCACTTATAGAGTCACAAGCACTAGCAAGGTGGAAGCTTATTGGTTTTTCATTAAAGATCACACAGAAATAGCTCTTGCGTTTTTGGTGGCATGTATCATGCGCTTTGGTCGGACTCATTTGTTCTCAAGTAACACAAACAAATATGATAGCCAACAGCTCAGACTGCTATCACAACTACAAACAATATCATGTACTGACATACATAACAGTCCCCCAGCTCTTTGTCATCAATACATAAACCTCCATATCGTTATTCAATTGTGCTCAAGTAACACAAATAAATCTGAGAACCGAGAATATTTTTCAACTGAAAAATGCATGGAGCTCTTCTTCCACATAATAACAAAAATAACATACTGATTATTTAGCAATGGGATCAATTTATAGATCTGACTTTCAAAAACTATGTGATTGAGGAAAATTAATTGGACAGGTAGTTTAAATTAAAACCGGCAAAATTGTCATGGATACTAATTTGCAACTGAAATTGGTCATTTCCACTTGGACAAACAATGTGTGAAATACTCAATAGTCTTTTCTGGAAACCCTTTTGTATCATTCAAATGGATTTGAAGCCAGCATTCTGGTACTAAACTTGAGAAAAGATAGATGCATGCAAAGCCTGGCCCCTCTTCAGTCTCCAATAAATGCTTGATTTTTCAATGCTTACCTTTTTTAAGTGTGGTACATGTGCCCTCAAGTGCTTCACGCTGTTTTTCTTCAGCAGTATATTTCGCTTTCAGTGATTGTATCTGAAGAACTCCGTGATTGTACTCCTATAACAATTCCAGACGTTAAAATTGGATCACATTGATAATTTATCAATTTATATCTAGAGAGTTTGAACAATTGTAATCCTCGGAATACTTTCCTACACGGAAGGGACCAAGTCAATGATTCAATTATTAAACAAGAAAAGACAAGACCCAAGGGACAATAATTTCTGCATGGAAGGTTTCCAAATCCACTAGAAAAGTAAGATGCAATATATCATTGAAACTCAGATAGGAAAAACTCCACACAAAATCAATATCCAAACCAAAATACTTGGATGCATGTACTGCATGAATCAACTTTTCGTACATATATCTCAATCCTTTCAGGTTAATCACTCAGTCTCAAGACTCAGAGGACAAGATTAAAAGATATTTTGGACAATGAAAACTGGGCAATCTGAGCAAGCACAGAAACATGTTAGTGTCAACCCTAATTTTTATTTGGAAAGAGAGAAGAGTGTAAGAGCAATAGATGCAATTTCAAAGAATAAAGTAAAATAAAAAATTCAACATGGAAAACAAACTAAAAAGTTGCATTATTTGAATTTTTGTTCGAAAGCACTTGAGGTACCAGATATTCAACCTGACGTGCAATCATAATTGAACATCTTGGAATTCAATGTGAATACTAACAGCATTGAACATAGTTTGGTATCGATGAACATAGCTAACTAGAGATGCTCTATGGCTGAATTTGGGGTTTTTCTTTCTCTGCAAACAAAGTGCAATCTGTCTTTTTTACAACTTTATTTTCCAAGGTTTTTTGTTTATGGAATGCACATCCCGAGGGAACCCTCCAGGCACTTACCCTCATTCCAAGGATGGTACCCGGGGTAAACTGACTAGTTGCAGTTTTGGCAACCTAACCTGGAAAGAACATCATGTGAGGCCCAATAATATCCACAGAGGCAGCCAGCCACGGGACTTGACCCCATGACCTCCTACTTGTAATTCACAGCGCTGAACCACTCGAGTTAACCCAACAGGCTATTTTTTATTTTTTGTACAACTTTCTTATAAACATTTTCCATCCAATAGTTTAATAAGGAACATAACAAGTGTTACAATATGATAAGGTTAGCTTTAACTTATTTTCAAGGCCATGGAGTACTAAAGATACTTCACCTATTTTGAGATTCACACCAATTCATTAGATAAATATTTAGTAGTCTATACCTACGAGCAAGTGAACCATTAACAAACAATAGATAATTACCAAATGAAAGAAGCAGGGAGGAATAGAATTGAAACTTCCCTCAAAGCCTCATTCCCCGACATGGTTCTTTCATTTTGAGGATTACTATACTCCAGTGCTTCCTAAGACTATTGGAGTTGAGGGCAATTTTTCTTCAAGTGAGGCCCCAACATCTAAAACGTTACATCGATGGTTCCCTTTTGTTAGATAAGGTCTTACATTTCCCTAGGGGTATTAAGTCTCCTTCGGAGCAAGGCTTAGTTATGGAGAGATCCTAGAGGGCATGTTACCACTCGAACTCTCGTCTAGAAGGAAAAGTCCTAATCTCAACGGGAGAGCCTAGAGGCACTATTAGGCAAGCCACCCATTATCACCTCAGTGGCCTTTACCCACACTCCAGAATACAAAAACTAGGTATCCTAGTCTAGGGGGGTGTAATGTCCCCAATAAGGATCTGCTAGGATATTAAAGGTCTTATGTTCAATTTATGTGTTTTTGGTTGTGTGTTTGGTCAAACACTTTGCATATCATATGTTTTAATGTTATAATTCAACTTTTCGCAGTTATTTTTGCATGCAATCTCCTCATAAGAATTTCATCAAACATATAGCATACATCCAATGTACTCATAGAATAGAAGAGGCAATATGGGCATCTTTTATTATGGGCGAAAACATCAATACAATGCAAACTCTAGTGGTTGTTGTAGCAGTTGTAGTACTGTAATAAGACACACATATAACAACCAAAAAAACCTGGAAGTGATGTCGTTAACTCTTCAATAGTTGTTGTCCACTACAAAGGCTCCCCCAAACAGTTCGGTGTCTTCTCCAGGGCCCACGGTCCTACCCAAAGGGTACTCTTCCCACCTCAAGTACCCAGCGGCCTACAACAAACCCCCGTGGTCTGTAAGAGACCCTCGTGGCCTAGTAGATACCCCCGCTGCCTGCAAATGGACTCTCGACCCCCTCTCCTAGTCCCTGCAACCTCAACAAACAAGCCCACGACCCTCTCCTGCTCCACACAACTACACAAAGAAGCTTGCAGCCTCCTCTAGAACCTCCGCAACCTTTACTGCCTCACAATCCAGCCAAAGTAATGGCTCGGACCTCCTGGAATCGTCCAAGTGCCACGGACCTATCACAAAGGAATAAATCAGCCTTAAAGGAAACCCTTCGACCTCCAATCAAGTCACTACACTCCACACTGAAAACAAACCAAAGATGATTCTCCATTGATGACCCGGAATGGGTTCCCCGCTTGTCTAACTAGAGTAGATATCTCACTATCAAAACCAAATGTTAAATGGAAGGGTTTTGTCAAAACCCCAACGAAAACCTTGCTTCCAAGAGCACTCCAAATAAAAGATCAAATCATAATGAGGAAGGTGAAGTGTTACCCTTCCTTTATACTTCTCTGAAGCCTTCTAGATCTTTCCCCTTTTTGACCAAATCAAATATGACCATTATTCCCTCTTAATATTTACTTGAACATTAAAAAGTCGGTTTTTAATGTTTAAGTTATTAATAATTTATCTTTTTACTTAATGTCACTTTAGAATGTAACATCTCATGGCTAGTGACATTAAATAAACCTCCTTGACTCCCTTTTTCTTCATTGACTATAGCCTATGGGAATCGTATAGGCTACTAAGTCATCCTCTGTCGTGATCAATTGGAAGGGGACATTACAAGGGGAATCCCTATGGTCAAGCAAACTAAATTCATTGCAAAGGTGTGAGTAGCCTCGCAGCTTGACTTATGAATTCTCTCAACAATGATCAATTTTCCTTATATGAGAAATGAGTTGCTAAACGAGCAAGTCGATCAACGCGAGTACCTCAAATGAATTGTGAAACAATTATTGCAAAACAAGTACCAAGTGAAGCTTAGAAAGGATTTGTGGCTATCTTGTTAAACCAAATCTGATTAATACCACATTGAGTGTATCAAAGGGAGTTCACATGCATTTATCCCAAATGTACTCAATGATGAATCATAAACCCTTCACAATGTGTGTTTGAAATGTTATTATAACAAATTTAGATACGCATGATGATTGATTAGGAATAAAAAGTATTGCAAAAGAATGTCATGTATCACAACTTATAAACCATTCACCATTGTGCCAAAATTGCTGTTCAAGTTCAAGGCTTTGATCACTGCTTAGATGAGTTAAAAATGCTGTAGTATTTGCAAGTGAATCAGTGCTACTAAGGCTATTTATGCTGTGTGATAAATCCAAATTATGATTGACAAAACAACTCAGATTTGCATCCTGTTATGCCAGCAATACAGACATGAAAGTTTCAGACCTTTAACACTGAATATCTCATCTCAAGACAGCAGTAATTAAAACACAATGATTGCCAATGAACAGAATCAGAATTTAGATATCCTTAGGGCTGTCATTAACAGTGTATTGAAACTGCAGATTAGTGTAAATCCTCAAGAATTAATCCAGCGCTTAAACATTATCAGTCATCTTAAGCTCAGATCAGTGAATATGGAAAGATAAACAGCACTTAAAACATAGGTCGTTGGCACTCTGTGATAGCTTGTTCAAGCATATGTATCATCGATTTGTTTCTTAGAAGTTAGAACCATTTAGATTAAAAAATAAGCAAGATGTTGTGAAAAAGAGCATTCAATGTTCATTTTAGCAATGATCTATCCATCAACCAGAATTTGTCTGTAATATCCCTAATTCCGCAGATCGGAATATATGCTTCAACTGCCTATTATTTGCTGCCGGAACTGATACACTTTGGGTTTCTAGGTGTGTTTAGAAGATTGGTTTTAACATGCGTGGTGATTTTGCATGTGGTTACAATTGTTTAACAATATATAAGCAAGTACGCAAAAGATAAAGACACAAAACAACTGCAACAATGTATTATGAAAATGACTGGATACAATGCCGCATGCGGCTAAGTAAAATAAATCTCTCGGCTAGATCAGAGACAAAGGATCTTAGCCGGAATACAATAAGCAAACTGAAACAATGATACCCGGAAATAGAAGAATGTTGTTGGATCAATGGATGAGTTGTAGGATCTATTGCATGCTATGGCAACTCATACGGCAACTGTTGCAAGATTGGAATGTTCGCCCTGGTGGCTAAACTCCTCGGATCTGCCTGGAATCTGTCTCAAACAGTGCGCCCTAACCTCATACACACTCTCAGTGTCTGTCTGACTGAAGATCGGCACTCTGCTGATCTGTACGGACCCCAGATGGATCCCCCTGGGGATTGCACCCCAACTGTTGCCAATAACTACGCCCTAGAGATTCCACCGTCAGAATCTAGCTGTAATAGTCTCAAACTAAGCGCCCTAGGCTCCTCTGTAATGGGTCGGGAGGGTTTTCCCGGCTCAGGTCCGATGAACTCTCTGGAACCCTATGAATGTCTCCTCAAGAGTTGCCCCCTCACTAGACAATTGTTGCACCCTTCATGATTTCTCCGTCGGAATCTGACGAGAAACCAATCAATAGATGTGCCATGCCTTCCTCTCAATTGATTCGGAAGGGAACCCCTGAATTCTCCCTGGCTGGGACAAGTCAAATCTCTAAGTCTCCTCAGAAATTGCGCCCTCACCCTGAATAAGTGCGCCCTTGCTGCTGCAACTTGTGTAACTGCTGCCAAAGATCGATGGAAGATCTGTATCATCTCCCCGGTGACTAGGGTGTGTCTCTCAACACCGAAATCAACCTCTGGGTGTATTCCTCCTGGAATCCACAAAGTCACTGATTCGCCTGAACCTGTGAAGTCACCTCAAAGCTCACTCTCAAATCATAAAATCTGCATAATGAGGAATTAGGTCACTTTTCTCCTCATTTACCTTTCCAAAGCCCTAATTCTCCGTTGACTTCTAAATTTAGCTCCCTCACTCATGCACCCTTCTATTTTTAGCTCAAAATCACTTAAAGGCACTTTTACCCACTTTTCACTTAATGTTACTTACAAATTATAACATTCTTTAGTAAAGTAACATCAAGTGACCCTGTTTTCCCCTGAATCTCCCTGGCTATAGTCTAACGGGGACGTTTAAACTTTAGACTAGTAATCCCTCCTCTCTGGAGCTCCTACTCGAAAAGGGACATTAGAGTCCTCCCTTCCCGAGATTGCTTGTCCTCAAGCAATACCAATCTAGGGTGTTGCAAAACCTACTCACTCTCCCAAGTAGCATCCTCCACTAGAAGCCCTCTCCATCTGATCAAACACTCCCTGATGACCCTGCTCCTCAATCGCCTCTCTGGGAACTCCAGTACCTCCTCCGGAACCAACTCTAGTTGCCCCTACTCATCCAAAGGTGGAAGCTCCTCTAAAGTGTTGATGAATTGTTCCACGGATTTCTTGAGACAAGAAATGTGGAACAGATTGTGAATCTGACTCCCATCTGGAAGCTCTAACTCATAGGCAACTTCGCCTACCCTGCGTATAATCCTGGAAGGCCCATAGAACCTATGCTTGAGATTTTCCTCCCCGCTCTTCTACAAAGATGACTACCCGTATGGTTGTAGCCTCCGGAATACCAAATCCCCAACCTCAAAGCTACGCTTTATCCTGTGTCTATCTGCACTCACCTTCTATCGATTATGTGTCTTATGTAGATTCTCTTTGAGTTTTTTGAGAAACTCCTGACTCTCTACGATCCATTCTTTGGATTTGGGAGCCCAGTTACCTCTGAAAACCAAGTCAATCAAAGTGGGATCATCATACCCATATAATGCTCGGAAGGGGGTCATGCCAATGGACATGTGGAAGGTGGTGTTGTAACAGTTCTCTCCTAAATGTAGCCACCTCACCCATGCTCTCTGTTGTCCTCTCACATAGTTCCTCAAGTAACCCTCAACCCACTTGTTGACTTTCTTTGTTTGTCCATCAGTCTGAGGGTGGTAACTAGTGTTGGGTGTCACTTGTGTCCCCACCAATCTGAATAAATCCCTCCAGAACGTGTCGATAAACCGAATGTCCCTATCATTGACGATGTTCTATGGCAACCCATGAAGCCTAGAAACCTCTCTGAAAAATAGCTCGGCCACCTGTACTGCGTTGTAATTTGTCAGAATGGCATAGAAATGTGCAAACTTGGTCAATCTGTCGACCACCACATAGATACAATCCTTACCCTGAACCTTGGGTAGACCTGTAATGAAGTCCATGGAGATGCTTTCCCATTTCTGCTCTGGAATGGGAAGTGGCTGAAGTAACCCTGCTGGAAGAGTCTGCTCTGACTTGTTCTGCTGACAAGTCACACACTCATCGATATGTCTCATCACATCCTGTTTGAGACCCCTCCAAGAGAATATCTATCTGACATGCCTGTAGGTTTTGAAAAACCCTTGATGGCCTGCTAGTGGGGAGTCATGTACTGCAACCAAAATCTTCTTCCTGAGACCCGATCCTGGCACTAGATAGACTCGGTCTTTGTAGAAGATAACGTCGTCAATGACTCTATACCTATCGTCCTATACCTGCCCATCAAAAATATCACAAGCAAACTTGTTCTTAGAATATTGCACTAACAAGTGGGATTTCCAATCTGTTGAAATCTCCATGAGGGAACAAGCTATTGGTCTCCTAGGCAATGCATCTGCCATAATGTTCTTCTTACCCTTGACATACTCTATGTCAAAATCAAAGGCTCGGACCTTTGTCACCCATTTTTGTTGACGCTCACTGAGATCCTTTTGCTCGAGGAAATACTTCAAGTTGTTATGGTCTGTCTTGTCCACAAATTTGTTGCCCACCAAGTACTGTCTGAATTTGGTCAAGACATGCATGATTGCAAGCATTTCCTTGTCATAGATCGAGTACAGCCTCTCGAGTTGACTGAGCTTCCTTCTCTCAAACACAATGGGGTGTCCCCCCTGCATCAACATTGCTTCGATCCCCTCTCCTGATGCATCACACTCCAATACAAATGGCAGCATGAAGTCCGGCAATGCTAACACTGGGCATGTGTGTTAAGTTTTGAGCTATTATTAGGTTTCTTTTCAATTTACTAGATAACAATAGCATAGGTAGGATCACTGAGAGAAACACAATCACAAGATACACAGCATTTATCCTGGGAAACCCTCATGGGGGAGAAAACCCAGCAAAAACTTCCTTAATATAGATAGCCAATACAATGCCAAGACAATAAACCAAACCCTAGAGAATATCTTCCACTGAGCAATGTGCCTCTCTCTTCCTTCTTCTCCCAATTGCAGCTACCAAACTTGCGCACTCAGTGAGCAAATGAGTGAGTAATCAAATGAGGAGTTGGCTTCCTTTATTTATACAAACTGGCAGGTGCTGGAAAGGTGTCTCTTCACTGGGCAGGGCCGACTTGTCTTCTTAGTGGTTAAAACCACTTTAATTAGCCTAGGGGCTGACTTCTCAATTTGCATATTATATTTAGGGTTTAACCAATCCACAAAAGGGGATTTCGTCAATTACAATGCCCGACATGATCAATCCACAAAAGGGGATTGATCTAATTAATAATGACTCAATAAATAAATAGAATACTCTTTGCAGTTACAATATTTCAACACTCCCCCTTAACAAGAAGGGTATTCTACAACATCATCGGGAGAGAGAGAGGGCAACAACATTTGGAACACTCACTGGCATATCTATAAATCATCAGATTTTTTTCTCATCATCATCGTTCACAGCATGGAGCTAGAGTAGCATCATCATCCTCATCAACATGAGGCTAAAGTAACCTCTGTTGAAAAAATCAGCAAAAAATTGCCAAAATCGCGATTTTTTCAACAAAATGATTTTTGGGGAAAAAATCGCGATTTTTAGGGGAAAATCGGGAAAAATTGATTTTTATGTTTGCCGATATATTGTCGATGTTTTGGCGATTTTTACGAAACGATGTTTTCTGGACCCCGGCGATTTTTTCGCCGAAACGATTTTTGTAACACTGAAAGTAACATCATCATCATCTTTAGCGTGAGGCTAAAGTAACATCATCATCATCTTTAGCGTGAGGCTAAAGTAACATCATCATCTTCTTTAGCATGAAGCTAAAGTAATATCATCAACATCTTTAGCATGAGGCTAAAGTAACATCATCATCTTCTTTATCATGAGGCTAAAGTAATATCATCAACATCTTTAGCATGAGGCTAAAGTAACATCATCATCTTCATCTTCAGCAAGAAGTTGAAGTGGCATCATCATCATCTGCATCAACATGGATTAGTATAACACTAATACATCATCATCATCAATAACAACACAAGGCTGATATAACATCAACAACAACAGTATCACAGCACGAAGGCTGGAGCATCAACAACAACAGCATCATAGCACGAAGGCTAGAGCGTCATCAACAACAGCAGCATCACAGCACGAAGGCTGGAGCATCATCAACATCAGCACTAGGCAAGAAATCTTCAACACGAAGTTGGCATCTCAACAACATCAGCACGACGCTGGAAATCTTCAGCACGAGGTTGGCATCTGAACAACATTAGCACGACGCTGGAAATCTTCAGCACTAGGTTGGCATCACAACAACATCAGCACGACGCTGGAAATCTTCAGCACTAGGCTGGCATCACAACAACATCAGCACGAAGCTGGAAATCTTCAACACTAGGCTGGCATCACAACAACATCAGCACGAAGCTGAAAAATCTTCAGCACTAGGCTAGCATCACAACACTACTCCCCTTTCGAGGGAGGTCCTTTCGGACTACACCAAGCTTATCTCGGAAGTGCTCAAACTTTACATGAGATAGAGGCTTGGTCAACACATCTGCAACCTGTTCATTCGTGCTAACATACTGGAGCTTTATGGCTCCTCTCCGCACCATATCATGGATGTAATGATATCGGATCTCTATGTGTTTTGACTTGTCATGGAACACAGGGTTCTCTGTCATCTTTATGCAACTTTGGTTATCACATAGGATCACGGTTGCTTCCATCTCCAAATCGAATCGACCCTTCAACAATTTCCGAAGATATATGGCTTCACAACTGGCGAAACATGCAGCAATGTATTCCGCTTCTGTCATGCTGAGAGAGCAATGCTTGATTGCTTCTTACTCTGCCATGAGATCATGGCTAACCCCAGACTGAAACAACATCCTAAAGTGCTCTTTCTGTCAGAGACACTTCCAGCCCAATCTGAATCGATATAACCACTCAGTCTGAAGTCATGATCTCCATTATAACTGAGACCACAATCTAATGTACCTGTCGCCGTCCTAATGCACACTTGCAGACGTGAGCTAAGTCCTGCTCACTTAGTGTGCCCTTGGAGACACAATGTCTAGGTTCCAAGTCCACACTGTCACCTTGACTGGAACCTCTTCCTTCTAGGCTTACTCCTAGGGAAGCCAAGGGGGGTTGTCCCTAGTTACTAAGTTAATTTTAAAGTTGAATGTTCTAGGAGTTAGTTTTATTTCGTTAAAGGCTAAGGGGGGAAAACTAGCCTATGATGACAAGCAGCAATGCAAGTGCAAGTATAATCTAAATGCCAAGTCAACCCTTTGCCTAAGTCAACTAAAGACTAGTGCCTAAGGTTCGGCAATGGGGTCAACTATGTGTGTAAGGGTGGTTTATTACAGCAAGTTTACAAGTTGAAAGAATTATGCTACCCACAAACCCCAAGGTTAGAATTACTTACAAATGATACAAAGTTATACAAAGATTAAACCATATACAAAGGATACAACAAGATATACAATAGACACAAGAAATGTAAGTGTTCACAATTTGCCAAGCATGCCCCAATAGCACTTACTCTATTGGGCTGCCTTCACTAGCTACAATCACACAAGCACTCAAGAATCAAGAGAAGTAATGCCTCCCCAAGTGGGATGCTCAAAACTTCCTTGACTCACACCACAACAATGATTGATCGATAAGATATTCAAGATAATAATCCAATGTTCACACCAGCATGAAAGATAAAGACATATAGTTGCAAAAAGATAGATATAACAATGAAATAATCACAAGTTATGTTTGCCTATCAATACATCTACTTTCCCCCAAACATACACAAGTGATCTATGCAACTAAGTGTAATTTCTTAAAGATTTTAATTTCCCACCCCCTAGACTAGGTGTGTGTCTCAAACTTCCTCCTCCCCCAAATAACTGCTCGGTGCTCAAGATAGTAGGGCTACGAGTTCCTACCCTAGCTTCCAAGGTCAGCCCGCACCTAGTAAGAAGTAGTTCAGCCACGGGATCTCCCCAACGAAACCACGGGACGGTCCCCCGCCACTACCGCCTGGAACTGTCCTTCAAACCCGTTTTAGATGATGGAGGGAGGTGAATGAGACCCCTAAAATGTTGCTATAAGTTGTTAGGACCCTCGGGTGGGTCTTTAGGTGTGTTGGGTGTATTTTTAGCAAGTTTTAGACCCTTTTAAAGTGAGTTTTTAGCGTATGGCCG
>ML777398.1:583144-614427 GCA_009831015.1 Picea engelmannii | reverse complement strand
TGATTGCTTCATTTATGGTCTCTCCTTTAGCACGTTGCCTTCTGCAACCTTCACTATAGCTTCCTCAAGGTTATTACATGTGACCTGGAGCAAGGTCAACAAAACAGCAAGCAAGAATAATATCCTTCTGATAATATAAAGCATTAGCACGAACAATCATCACAGTAGCTACTTTAGAGCTGTCACTTATAATTTATCTGAAGCAAAGATTAAAGGTAAGGAATACAATACGAAATGAGGTCAACACTCTCATAGTGTTGTGACCAAGCATTCTTCCATGGCAACCTGGAACTAACACACGAGGTTTCTCCTAGAGGAGGTGTTAGTTGTATCAGGCAAAGCATTTACCTCTATATGCTCACATGCTATCACGTATAATACTTTACAAAGACTGCTATCTCAACTATAGTCATCAACTTGTCATGTGTACCTTTGAATCTTATCAACTTGATTTAATCAAACCTGGAGCCTTGTCTTCAGGAATCAGTGCTTGCTTTTCTTCCAAGTCTCCTTCACTCAAGATGATGAGTGCTTTCTTCAACCTGTCTGTTGTACTAAGACAATATGCTATCTTGATAGAAGGTTGGGTTAGAGGATAGGCTCCATGATCTCAACTTTTAATCCATCTAACACCTTGACTCAGAAAAGGTTAGAATGATGGTCATAGCTACAACATGCCACACTCATCAAAATAATAATGCATATCAGAATAATCACACCTGGATTGCTTCATTCCTTTGAATGTGTTGGATCTTGAGATCCTTCTGGATCTATGGCAAGAGATCTCTTCTCCTGCAAATACTCTTTAGGGTTTAACCATTAAACATATGTGAGTACATACCTCTAATAGCATTTGCAGGTAGTGGCTCCATCTGGTAGTAGTGGTAATCATTACCAACTCTTAAGAAAACTTCAAGGTTGATTGCAACTAGTTCTACGACTGCAACTGCAACTAGTTCTGAAACTGCAACTGCAACTGGGATAGATGTGCTGAGCTGAGGCGAGTTAGCTGGTGCAGTCAGATTTCTGAAAATCCAACTTTTACCCCCTCAAACTTGATCTACGGATTTCTGGACTGGTGCTTCTAGTTTTCTGGTACTTTTGGTACTCTGGTACTTTTGGTACTTCTTGTATTTTGGTTTTCTGGTACTTTGTGAAAACTAGGGTTTCACTTTCCGAAAAATCTAGCCGCTGAAAAGGTGCACTGAAGGTGCCAAAATGATCCTTGAGGGAGGGCACACTTTTCTAGATGGTTTTAGGGCTGAAATACCTCACCAACAAAAAGCCCTAATTTGCATGTATGGCAACAGTGACGTTTTTCACTTTTCTCTTGTGAAAGATGCTCTCTTCAGCTTGGCTCTGATACCATGTTAATGTTTAAGCCATTATTATAGTTCTTTGTATTTCATTAGATAACAATAGCATAATCCAAGATCACTGAGAAATACACAATCACAAGAGACACAACATTTACCTTGGGAAACCCTCTAGGGGAAGAAAACCCAACAAAACTTCCTTAATATAGATAGCCAATACAATGCCAAGAGATCTCTTAATCTAATACAGAAAGTCCTCTCCCAGATATGCGCCACTCTCTCTCCTCCTTCTCCAACAGCAAATCCGAAACTTGTCTCTCAATGAGCAAGTGAGTTGTGTCTAAGTGAGGCGCTAGCCTCCTTATTTATATTAGATTGGCACATGTGAAGTGTCTCTTCACTGGCAGGGCCAACTTCTCCAACTAGGTGGTTATAACCACCTTTATTATAATTCAGTGCCCCTTTAATATTTTCTGGGGCCGACTTTTTATTCTGCCTATTACAATTATCTTTTGACCAATCCGCAAAAGGGGATTTGGTCCTTTATAATAACCGACATGATCAATCCGCAATGGGGATTGATCCAATGAATAATATATCAAATAATAATAAGAATACACTTTGCAGTTACATTATTTTAGCAGCCCTTCCACTCTCTCTCGAATGGCTTCCTGTCTTGGTCCCTCTATGGTACGAAGGGTTTGGAAAAGGGTTTAGTCTTCGGCACTAAGTCTGCTATATCTCGAGTGTGTAAGATGGCATCCTACAAGGTGTGAGGCATGTATGCCTTCACCCATCCTCTCAAGGGTTTTGTGAGCCCCTCTGTGAACAACATAATCAACCTAGGCTTTGAGATATCTATCACTGCCACTGCTACCCACTAAAACTCTCTGATGAATGCCTCTGGGGTGCTTGTCTGTCTCAGCTGAGCCAAGTCCCTGAAGGGGATATCTGGATCCCTCCTATCAAACAGGTCCATGATCCTCTCTATGAACTCTCTGTACAAAGTGATGTGACTGTGACCCAGTGTCACTAGTCCACGATGCCACCACTCGTGTGCCTCACCCTCCAAGTGTAGGGTAGTGAAACTGATAGCCTTTGTCTCAATCATCTGGTTGAGCTTGTAGTACGTGTCTAGCTTTTCTACCCAAGCTATGGCAGTTTGTTATAGCACAAGTTGTAAGTTGAGCAAAACACGACCCAACCACAAAAGCAAGTGCTACAACTTGGGAATCCTACACCCAATGTCACCTCGATGTAGGTCTCACACTTCAAGGGTGACTAGGTCACTCTAGGGAGGCGATCCCGGTGACCCTAGGGGGAATGAGATAGGGATGGATAGAGATGGAAGTGGAGCCCCTAGAGGTCAAATCTAAATGAAGTGAAATTTGGGAAGAAATGCCTTGTAAGTCAAGTGATTGTTGCCCCAAAGGTACAGTACTTCTCCGGATGATTGTACCTGTCCGAGACACAAGAAAATCCAACTTGCAATGATATATGTTAGTATGGATCAGCAAGTTAAGATTGTTGTCCCTAATTTGCAGCAATAGATGATAGTTTATATCAGTAAATAAAGCATCTAAATCAGCATACAAAGATCTAAACTAGTTAATCAAATCAGCATCAAGATTAGCAATGAATATAGGATGAAAAATAGCACTTAAGAGGCAAGAGAATATGGTTGTTGTAAACATGTATCTTCTGCAAAAAATTGCAGCCTTATGGATGTAGATTTCAGTCACTTATATTAGCAAATTACACCATCAAAATATGCCAACATTTAGCCCCAAAGATGCGCCCTAGTTAGTAGAGTAAATGAGCAAAATTTAGGAGCTAGTCTAGAGTTAGTTTAAGGGTCGTAGTGTCTCATTCATGGGTGCCTTTGTAGAGGGTGTGTGGTACCTTCATCCACAATGCACTTTTTCCAAGCCCATTATTTGTCATTCTTTTATTCTTTCGTAATTTTAAGGAGAGGTTGAAGGTCACTGCCCTGGCGTGGTGACCAGATAATGGCAATGTCACCCACAAACACCTAGTGGAAATGAGAAGGTTGGCTCGTGATGAGACCCCCTTTCTCTCAACCATGCAACTGAGAGCTATTACCCTGATTTGTTGACCAGATGATAGTAATGCCATACCACTAGATATTCATGGACGTGATAGGTCAGCTCATGATGAGACCTCCCATCCTTCAACTAACCTTTTAAGCATTCTTTATTATATTGTGGGTCCCCTTTACTCAAAGATAAGCATTTCACTGCTTTCTTGGGTGATCCCTGGGCGAAGCATCTAGAAGGTTCATACGAGACTTCTATCTTTTACCCAACATCAATCCCTTTGGGCCTTCTGCCCCTTCTTCCCATAGAATGAGGGACAACCCCTTCTTGGGTCAATACACCCCAAAATCCCAAGAGATAAGGAAATGGAGGGGAACAAAGATGGAAAGGGGTAAGTATGGTCGAGAATGGTACAATGGATCTTTTAGGGAGTTCCTAGTAGCAAACCCATCCCCAAGGAAGACCACTTACTAGGGCATAATGTCAACCACCAAGGTGAAGCAGGGAAAAAGGCACAATGTCCAAGCATATATCTTGAAATCTATAGCAATCTAAGATACAACATACTCAATTGGCTTAAATATTGAAATGATGCTCACCATAATATTGACTTGTACATCATGGAGCAAGGCCCACTGCCTTCCGGAAGCCAGTTGATGTGGTGGATGCCATCTGGAAATCTGTGACCATATGTGGTGGTGAGAGGGGTTTCCAACTGTGCAAAAGAGTATTGTTGGTCATGTAGTCTCTCGGCACTCCATATCTGCAACCTGAGGGCCTCGAGACATAATCTCTTGTTGTTGTTGTTGTCCTCCTCTCTAAGGCTCTCTGGGGCAATTCCTGAGTCTGAGTCAATAGTACTCAACCAGAGTCATGTCCTGATGGAAGTCACGGTCCAATGATGCGTACTCCCTCCTGTACTCTGCAATGTCCTCTACCTGAGTGGGTTGACTCTATGCTATCAGTTGTTGTATTGTTGCTGGGGTGCCCTCTAGAAATTGGGGAACAATGGCATGGAAATCCTACTTAAAGAAGTGTATGTGCGAGTAGGTGAATGGGGTCTACTACCTGCGCCTGAGTTCCCCTGCGCTACATTTTGGGCTTGTGTGCCCGGTGTGCTCACTATAGCCAATCTATCAACCATTTGTGCCAAGGACTGAGTCATGGCCTGCTAACTAACCACCAGATTGTTGATAACCTGCATGAAAGTTGCATCTAGGTCCTGGTGACCACCTATTCAACTAGGGGGTCAACTCCATGTGCCATGAAGATATACACCATCAGGTGCTACCAAGTCAGAGACTTATTGGTTCTACAAGGCAGTTTTGGCCTTCAACACATCCTTTTGTAATGGAATTTTCACTCCCCTGCATGGGATAATAATGTAATGGGTCTGCATGGATCATAGTTAGGTCAGTTGCATTAGGACTTCATCATTAGAGGAGTCCCTTTCACTAAGTGTTTTTTTTTCTCAGGTTATCAATTTGGCCTAACCAGCCTTATTAATTTCCCTTGAGATTTTCACTCCCACAAATAATTCCTCCAAAATGGTGAAAGGTGTTCTAATGGTCTAGCCCTCTAGTAACTAGTGTCTAGGAATATTGTAAATGACCATGTAAGACATCTCCTAAAGTTTTGCGGAATTCTATCGAGTCTAGATAAGTTTTTTTTAATTTATTAAAATTGCCTAAGTTGGGTAATTTTAATTAAATTTTGATAAAAAATGTAAAAACTAGGTCCTTGGGCTTTTGATAGGGGTATTTGTGCTCAAAAGAAATGGAATGAGACCCTCTACACCCTTGGAGCAAGTTTCAACTCAATTGGACAAGTTTTGCTAGGTGTTTGTCCATGAGGAGTCTTAGACAATCCAAAACAGCAATTTAATTGCTAGTCTTGACATAGTCAAAATGTCAAATTTTGTAATTTTGAGTTAAATGGTTAGAGAGAAGGTGGGAAAACTTACCCAAAACCATACCTAAGTTATCCTAACCCCTTCCCTAACCTTTCTACAGCCCCTCACTTAGCATTCACTTCATACCACTCACTCCCCTAGGGAAGTTGCACCCCCCTTGAGAAAGTGTTCTCCCAACTCAAAAAATTAAAGGATGATAACCCCCCTAAGCTATGGTGCGCCCTCCTAATGTCTAACCTAGACTATTGGGTGATCTAAAAGGGCGTTACCCATCCCCCTCACCCTCCACTCATGCTCAAAACCCTAAAAGTGTGCCCTCCTTGAGATGCTCACACTTGCTTATGTTTTGACACTTGGAAAGCATCCAAGAGGGGTAGTTTTGCCTTCCCAAGTATAAATAAAGGCCTACCCCTCCCTCATTTCACTTCTATTCTCAGTGTATTGTTACTATACCCAAATCTCTCCCACTCTTCTCTCTCTCCCATATTGCTCCCTCTCATTTCTCAAGCTTGTAGCAAGTATTTGCTCAAGCTTGCTTCTCATAAAAGAATCTTTGGAGGAAATCGTTGGCATTGGGAGTCTTCTTGATGCTTGGCTTTGGATCTTATTGGAGGTGACTTGTATTGCTTTCTTTGAGTTTTTAGCTTCTAGATCTAGAGTAGGAGATCCAAGCAAAGTACTTTGCTTGGATAGATCTATAGTAGTATTGCTCTAGATCTTAGTGTAGTAGTTTCCTTTCTTTAGCAAAGTATTTTGTTAATGTTTTTTTAATCTACTCACCTCCTTTTTTGTCTTGTAGCTTAGTCTTATATTCTTGCAGGTTGCTAAGGGTTGAGAAAGAATAACTTCAAATTTGGAAGTTCTCTGTTTCACCCATTCTTATTCCTCTGATATTTTTTGTTCTATTGTTCTAATCTTATTTCTGAGTATTTGGATGGATTGGTATTCTGAAGTAGATCAAAATAGAGTATAAATACTGCTATCTTTCATTTAAAAATTTTGGTTCCTATTAACAGAAATTTCTTTGCAGGTTTTCAATCTTTTCTGCAGTTTTTCCAGCAAGTTTCACTTGCTGGTTTTTGCAGGTTTTTGACAGAAAACGTGGAGGAATAGCTCATTTGGGACCCTAAAACGTCAACAAAAACCTCCCAAGTTGGGGTGCATACTTTCTCAACACTTCTTTCTCTTCTTCTCATTGTAAGCAAGCCCCCAAAGAGTAACCAAGGACTTGCACTTCTCTTAAAAATAAATTTCTGGATTTTTATTTCTTTGCCTACACCTAGGAAAGTGTTTGGTTTTGTCAACCATTATAAATCGTAAGGCTTTACTTGCTGCAATTTAATTTTCTGCAATTAGTTTAGTTTTATTTCAACCCACCTTGGCACAACAAAGGAAGGCTTGCCTCCATCTTGTGCCATTGTTTGAGGTTTGTTTTAGCTTGGTTTTATTTTCAAGTCTTTTGCTTCCTCTTGTTTGCCTACACCTTGGAGTGTGCTTGGCTTTGCCAACCCCCAAAATCGTAAGGCTAGATTAATTATGATTGCTTTCATGTTACATGTTCAATAATGGTATAATCTAAAGTGATCATATGCTAGTTTAGGCCCATGGAGGCATTGTGATTTATCTTGCTTATCTTGCTCATAATTGTTATCTATTCTTGTGTTGGGGTATTTTTACGTTCAAGCATATTTTCATTTATCTCTCAAAGCACATTTAGTTTATTGCAAGTCATTCAAGCTTAAGCACTATGGATCAATGAGTTAAATCTTTTGTGTGTTTTTCTTTTATCTCTTGCATCCTTGTATGATTTGGTGGTTTAAGACAAACATCTATTTTCTTCTTGCAAGTTAATTTTGTACTTTGCTTACATTGCTCTATCATTTAAGTACTTGGCATCTTGGAAGCACATCTTGCACAACACACATTGCAATCACCCTAACTTAACTTTACTATTTTCGGTCGACATGATGAGGCATACAAAGATAAGATGAATAAAACCATTGAAAAGTTGCTTAAAATGGGACACATTCATTTGAGTCCTAGTTCATTTGTTTCTCCTATAGTGGTATTAAAAAAGAAGGGTGCAAAGAAGGTGTTGGGCCAAAAGTTACTCCAGCATACAGGTTCATGATTGCTTGAGGACAAGCAATTTCAAGCGAGGATGACTGTAATGTCCCCTCTTGCTTAGTGTCAAAAAACAACAAAAAAACAACCCACTAGCCTATTTAATTCCTGTAGGCTAAGTCAGGTATTCGAAAGAGAGTTAATTAATGGCTTAAGTCAAAATAGTGGTAAAACCATATTAAATAATATTGGCTAAGTCATTAATTGAAGAAAAGCAAAGAAAAACTCAGAAGTCACTTTATTAAATAAAGTGAAATAAATAAAAGTGATTCATTAATTAATTCACGGAGAAATTAATTATTTCTACAGGGGAGAAAAGAGGAATTCTCCTCATTCATTCATCTATCAATCAATTGGGTTTCTAAAGCTCTCGTGGCTTTTTCTGGCGTTAAGGGGAAATCCTTTGACGGACATTGGTTTAGAAAGCGAAATCTATCTATCCTAGCCCATTCTCTCAGTAGATCACCCAGATCTACTGACAGTGCTTCATAGATATCTATTGCTTCAGTATTGTGCAAGATTCCTCAGTGAATGGTGATTTAATTGACTGGTTGAGAAGTAATTGGAGGTCGTTTTGCTTAATCTCAAGCTGATCTGCATTAAAGTAGTTTGATTCAATTGTGGCCGAGATTATTGGCAAATTATAGGTGGATCTCATGATGAGGGAGATCGATTTAAGAGAATTGATTTGATGGCCAAGCAAGCAGGCCGATTCCTCTCATTTCTGGGTGTTAAAGATTAGTGGAGGGACCGAGTTTGCTGAATAGGGACGGATCTTTACTTGGCTGGGCGTGAGCTTCTATTGGAGGCCGAGTATACTCTCTAAGGGGCGTAAGTGACTGCTGAAGAAGCCCTTCTCTTGGCTGTTCAAATTACAGCTGCAATTCTCTCATTACTACCAAGTCGTGGAGTCTGCTTTTTGGAGGTCTAATGCGTGCATACACTCAGATTTCAACCAGAGTTTATCTACTATTGGAGCAGCTGATATAAACTGACAATCCAGCATTATTATTGGTCTTCTAGGGAGAATTTTCTACAGCAGAAGTAAACCAGGGAAACTTCTGCAAGTTCTGGGCGTATTTCCTGTGACAGAGGGGACGATTTCTTATGTGGGCTGAGTATCATCATTTCTTAACGGCATATCTCTGTTGTGGGGCGACTTTCCACTATCCACAGGCTGAGGGAGGCGCAGAAACTAAGTGTAGCAGCGTGGGTTAACTATCTTCAAAGTATGAGCGAATAATCTGTGAAAGGGATCGCTGATTTTGGATTGCATTCAGCACTGTTTCTGGGTGACTAAACTGTTAGCTTCAGATTTCCTCTTCTGGTTCTTGCAAACAAAGAAACTTGTGAGTTATTACAGTTGCTCATTGTTTGATGTATGTTGGAAATAAATAATTAAATCTTTGCTGTGATATATATCATTATTCCATTGTATCAGTGGACTCCCTTTGACTTGTTGTAGCAAATCTCTTTATGTTTAAAAGGGAAGTTTTGGCACATTAAACTATATAAAATTCCATGTCATACTTCAGAAAACATTGTAAAAATTACCCAACAGTGTAGAGGAAATTTGATAATGGAAGGGATCACCTACAGACTAAGTATTTGACCATAGTCTACATATAAAATTCTTAAAAATTTGCTACGGCAGAGAGAAAATTCATAACAGAGGCAAGCAGGAACATTACAACGAGAGGATGGGCATCCATGGCGGCTGTGGGAGAATACCTTGTGCAGGTGATCAAAATCAAGAAGAAGAGAGTCCATTTCGTCATCATCGCTAGTTGCTGCCATTACATTCCCCTGCGTCAAGTCTCTCTCGACGAGCTTCTCTGTTTGTATTATATTGAATCTAAATCTATTATTGATGGAATGGGAATCTCTGTAACTGTGGCAGGGTGATTTACTTTAGTCGACCTTAAAAAGTCATTCTCGCGCTGTTTTTGGACTCCCGTCATATTCATATTTATAAGGTTACACAGTCATTTACACCGATTAATTTTTTTTTTTTAGGGTGGCAAGTTATTAAGTGGTAGGAACCACAATTATTATTGGCTGCTATATTTGTAAATGTGTGTTGATTGATCATTGTTATTAAGAAACAGGTTTGTTATGGTTTATAAGAGAGTAGATTTTTGCTCTTGCTATATTCTTGTGGGTTTTGGATCATTAACTCATTTTTTTGCATAGGAAAATAATAAGCTCTTAACATATCAAATTGAATGTTAGGTATAATTCGAGGACAAAAAGTGTTGTTTCATCTTAAATAGTATCCACACTAAACCTATTGTCTCTTATAGGCATCCATAAAACTATTTTCAATGGAATTATGTGTTTTTTAGTAATAGGTAGTCTTAATTGCATTCATAAACCCATACACTACCAGTTGCAGTTTAATCCGTAGTTCAAGATAAATTGGTTTTTAATTATTATAACCTTAAAAAATAAAATTGATTTATTATTTTATTGATAATTATATATTTAGCATAGATTATTATTTGTTATATCTTAAATGATCATGAGTTTATTTAGGAGTACAAACATTTAATTTTAGTGTGAAACTTTGTGCATAGAAACTCTATAGGAAAAAAATAATAATAATGAAAAGCACTTGATTTTCAATAAAAATAAAGGTTAGTATTTTATAAAGGATTTAGAAATAAATTAGATTTGTCAATAACAATAATATTGAAAATCTTTGTCGTAGCTTTACAACAACACTCTTAACTTGTATAAATAAGTATTATTTGATTTTTTGTGTAAAAAGGAAAATCAAATAGCCAATTGTTGGTATGACAAAGGTTGTAAGATTGCTACAATAGTCATAAGAGAAGCATCTCATGAGTCCCTAAAAGCTATCAAGATCAATAGTTACAACACACTATTAAAAGTAAAAAACTCAAATTGGATAAATTGAAAACAAGAGAAGCTATTACACCTTTCTAAACTAAGATTGTTACAATAGTCATAAGGGAAGTTGTTGATGAGTCCCTAAAAGCTATCAAGATCAATAGTTACAAAGCACTAATTAAAAAAGAAAAGTGATATTATATAAATTGAGAGCAAGAGAAGCTTTTACACCTTTATAAATTTGGTCCTAAAAAACTGGAGGGAAATTCTAACTCAAAAAACTAAAGAAAATAATATGATTGTCTCGAGGGATTAGAATCATACCTTAAAAATATTTATGAATCCCCTAATGTCGTGGACAACATTCAAAACCTTATAACAAAGCAAGAGGGTTTTGCTTTGGAAGACATTGAGTTTGGTGTTAAGTGATAGCAAAAGGGAAAGTTAAGGACATCAAAAGCTATCAAGCTTAAATCCTAAAATTTGGAGGTTGGGTTCATATCCCTCACATTCACAAGCTTTTCAATATGGCAGTTTTGGGTGTATTCCCTGTGACAGAGGGGACGATTTCTTATGTGGGCTGAGTATCATCATTTCGTAACAGCATATCTCTGTTGTGGGGCGACTTTACACTATCCACAGGCTGAGGGAGGAGCAGAAACTATGTGTAGCAATGTGGGTTAATTATCTTCAAAGCATGGGCGAATAATCTGTGGAAGGGAGCGCCGATTTTGGATTGCATTCAACACTGTTTGTGGGTGACTAGACTGTTAGCTTTAGATTTCCTCTTCTGGTACTTGCAAACAAAAAAACTTGTGAGTTATTACAGTTGCTCATTGTTTGAACTTTGATGTATGTTGGAAATAAATAATTAAATCTTTGTTGTGATATATATCATTATTCCATTGTATTTGTGGACTCCCTTTGGTTTCTTGTCGCAAATCTCTTTATGTTTAAAAGGGAAGTTTTGGCACATTAAACTATATAAAAATTCCATGTCATAATTTAGAAAACATTGTAAAATTTACCAACGAGTGTAGAGGAAATTTGATAATGGAAGGGATCACCTACAAACTAAGTATTTGACCATAGTCTACATATAAAATTCTTAAAAATATGCTACAGCAGAGAGAAAATTGTAAATGTGTTGAACCTGCACAGAAGAGATCTAGCTAAACAATAATACACACATTTGCAGAGAGAACTGGAGAAAGAAGAAGAAGGAGAGAAAGAATGGAAAGAATTCTCATTAACCATTGTGAATAATGAATAATTTACACATGATATACTCTGTATAACTCAATGAGTTCAACTTGAGGTGAACCAAGTCGCCATAGTGGTGGTCTAGAGTGATATGGACACACACTAGCAGTTGCGGGAGTGAATTTCCACCTATTCTAGTCTCTCAGGCAGTTACGGGAGTGAATTGCCATCTAGTTGAGTTAACTAGTCAACTAGTCTTCAATTAACTGACTGAACAGAAAGTAGTGAGGAGTTAACTTAAGGAATCAAGGCTAATGCACCACTTTGGTGATGATACCAAGGCAAGGTCAAATTAGCATGGTGATGATCCCAATGTTGCATGGTGATGATCCCAATGCAACAGCTAAACTCAACTGAACTACTCAAACTGAAGTGTGAACTGAAAGAGAATATTCTCCAAGTGGAATATTCTCTCCTAAAATATAGGAGACTGGATAATGACTAATTATGATTAATAAAAAAATAAAAACCTTAGAAAAAAGAAATCCTAGGTGTGTGTAAAGTAACTCCAACACCCCCTTGAACATCATTGTGGTGAAAATAAAGATTGGGTACCGGCAACGAGGCCATGTTAGGTACCCAAGTACAAAAGATACACTGAAAANAAAAAAAAAAAAAAACTACAATTGCTAGGCAACTGTGTCCTTCACTCCAAGACGACCTCGCAGACAATGGAATTTATGCTCAGTGAAGGTCTTGGTGAAAATGTATGTCGTTTGTTCTGCTGAAGGACAGAACTGTAAGTCGATGATCCCCTCGTGTACCAAGTCCCAGATGTAGTGCATGTGGATCTCGATGTGCTTCGTCTGCTACCTCTGAACTGGATCTCTACAGAACTTCAGAGTGCTCTGGTTGTCACACCAGATGACGATCGGCCGATGAAATTGAATGCCCAACTCAGTGAGAAAATTTTGTAGCCACATAGAATGAATGGTTATGTTAATTACCCCTCTGTACTCTACCTCGGTTGAATATAGAGCAATGGCAACTTGCTTCTTGCTCGACCAACAGATAGGTCCAGAACCAAGACTGAGTGAGTAACCAGATGTGGGACTTGCAATCAATGTTATCGCCAGCCCAGTCGAAATCAGTAAACCCAATGAGATCTAATGTAGAGTCTGTTGCATAATAAATCCCAAAGGTGATGGTGCCCTGTACGTATCGAAGGATACGCTTTGCAGCTTTCCAATGTAGCTCATGTGGCCCCTGCATGAACCTGGAAACTGCGCCAACTGCATATGAGAGGTCTGGTCTGGAGTGTGTGAGATACAACAAGCTCCCCACTAGCTATCTGTACAGTGTGTTGTCAACCAGTGGAGTCTCCCCGCCATCCTCAAGTTTGACTCCTGATAGGAAAGGAGTCGGAGTAGACTTGCAGTCTGTCATGTGAAATCTCTCAAGGAGATCTCGTGCATACTTGGCTTGAGGCAGTTTGATGCATGATGCATCTTGACTAATCTCAAGTCCAAGGAAGAAGTGTAGTAGACCCGTGTCCATCATCAAAAACCTATCATGAAGAATCCTCTTGACTACAGCTATCATTGAAGCCGAGCAATCGGTGATCTGCAAATCATCGACATACATAACTAAAAGTATAAGTGAATCAGTCATCCTGAGCATGTATACATTCGGGTCTGATTTACAATGTACAAAGTTCTGTGACAACAGGTAGGAGTCCATCTTGGCATACCATACCCTAAGAGCCTGCTTGAGGCCATAAAGTGACTTCTTCAATCGACAGACCAAAGATGAGTCCTGCATAAATCTCTGGGGCTGCTCCACGTAGATCTCCTCAGAGAGCTTACCGTGAAGAAATGCATTCTTCACGTCCATCTGATGGACTTCCCATCCCTTGGTTGTCACAATGGAAAGTGCCAATCGTATGGAATCCATCTTCGCTACTGGAGCGAAGGTCTCATCATAGTCAATACTGTGAACCTGCTGAAAGCCTTTGGCGACAAGCCTGGCTTTGTATCTTCTGCACTCTTGGTCCTGTAGAACCATCTGCATCTGACAAGTTTCCTCCCAGAAGGAAGGGGAATCAGATCCCAAGTCTGGTTCTCGAGGAGAGAGTTGTACTCCTCCTGCATGGCGGATTCCCAAAAGGGATTTCCAACAGCCTCACCATAAGACTATGGATCTAAAGACTAAACCAAGAAAAGATGTATGGAAGGCAATGGTTCAGTGGCAGTGAGTGCAATAGGAATCTCCTCGAAATCAGATCGATCCCTCCTAGTATCGGCTGGATCACCAACGAGATCCCCTGCATCCTGAAGAGTAGTTTGTGCCCACTTAGGCCTCTGCTCTGGCTCTGCAACTACATCTGGATGCTCTGACTCTGCATCTGACTGTACTGACTCTGAATCTAAATCATCTGAGTCCTCTGAATCAAAACTCTCATCTGAGGAAGAGTCAACATGTGCATGCTCATCATCTCGGACAGGTGGAAGAGTGAAAGTGTCTGCATGCCACTGATGAGGTACATGCGAGACACTTTCCTCGAATTGGACACTACACTCAATGATGAGTCAGTCTGAGGAAAGATCAATAAGCCGATATCCCTTCACACCGTCGGGGTATCCAACAAAAATGCACTCAGTGCTCTGTGGATCAAGTGCCTTCCTCTTTTCAGAGGGAATCTGGGCCCATGCACGTGAACCAAAAATGCGAAAGTGGGCCACTTTTGGTTTGAGGCCGCTCCAAGCCTCGTAGGGGGTCTTATCCTTGACAGATCTATGAGGAGATCTGTTTTGGATGTATGTTGCACAGTTAAGTACTTCGTCCCATAGTCTCTGTGGTAGTGACTTTGCATGCAACATACAAGATGCCATCTCCTTTGGAGATCTGTTTTTTTGCTCAGCAACTCCATTTTGCTGCGGAGTGTAGGGAACTGTATGCTGCAACTGAATCCCTGCCTCGTGGAAAAGATTATGAATCTTATGATTCACACACTCTCCCCCGTTATCAGTTCGGAGGACTTTGATCTTCTTTCCGGATGTGTCTCAACCAAAGCTTTGAAATCTTTGAGGTGTTGAAAGACCTCGGATTTTTGCCTGAGAAAGTAGATCCAAGTAAAACATGAGAAATCATCAACAAAAATGAGAACAAACCTCGCTTTGTTTATCGATGGATGTGGAAAAGGACCCATGAGGTCACTGTGGATCAAATCTAAATGTGCAAAAACTCGTTGAGACTTTCCTTTGACAAATTTCTCTTGAGGGTGTTTTCCGAGAACACATCCCTCACATACTCCCTTGGAGAAGAGGATGTCTGGTAGACCATCAACTAATTTGTGCTTGCTAAGTTGTTGCATGTATCTGAAATTCAAATGTCCAAACCTTTCGTGCCATATCCTACTACTTTCATCAGCATGAGTAAGTAGTAAAGCAAAATCAGGTTCAATGAATTCAGAAAATGTATACAATCTATACTAATGATTTACCTCACCGGTAGAAAACCTGGAGTTGGTTTGCATGTCGTATATGTCCACAGAATTTGGTGTGAATACAACTTTCTTTCTGGTGCCGGAATTCGTCATCTGATACACGAAGAGAAGGTTGACAGAAAGCTTGGGAACATGCAACATGTTCTCGAAGCTTCCGTTGGTGAGTTCAATCCTTCCTTTGTCGATGACTTCGATAGAAGAGTTGTCCCCCATCAGAATAGGAGGACCTTTGCATGCATCCAAAGAAGAATAGACTACTTCTGAGGCAGCCATGTGATGTGATTCTCCTGAATCTACGATCCAAGCATTGGGAGAGGAGTTGATTGCAATCAAGGCATGGCTAGAATTGTCTTTCTTGGAATTCGGATCTCCTAGCTTCTTCTTCTTTGCACCCTTGGGGATGCAATCTCCAAGGTTGTTTTGTTGAAGTATCTGAGACATCAGATCTATTTGTTTTTGCATGCATGCAGATTCCGAATGAAATCCTTTGTGACAGTATGTGCATTTCTCTCCTTTTCTTCCCTTTTCTCCTTTGGATCCGGAGGCATCAATGAAGGGTTTTGTGTACCCTTCCTTCTTCGTATGTGCATGAGATTTCTGCTTATCTTTATCTTTAGATTTCTGATATTTTTGGCTGCCATCATGCATAGTGAGTGCATGCGCCCTTGGGCCTTTGATTGCACCCATGTTGATGAGCTTAGTTTGCTCTTGTGTCTGGGATTTGATAAAGTCCTCAAGAGAAGGCATCTTCCAGGTGGCTCCAGAGGCGAATCTGACAGTATGGAATGTAGATATGAATACTGAGAATTCAGGACCAAGCTTGGAGAGAATGGTGAGAACCATTTGTTTCTCCTCCTTTGATTTATCAACCCCGCAAGCTTTGAGTTGCGACAGTAAATCCTTGAATTTTGTAAAGAAATATTGGATATTCTCGAAGCTTTTTGGATCCAATGTGAGCAGCTCCACCTCCAGCATGTGTCCCCTCATCTCATCATGTTTGTCGAAGAGCCCTTCCAAGATGGTCCAGGCTTCATTGGGAATCTTACAGGAAGATATATGAAAAAGGAGATCGGGAGAAATAAGACTGCAAATTGTTCCAAGTGCCTCATCCATGCGATTTAAGTACTTCGATTTTTCTATGGCTGATGTCGGCTTTGTATCTGTATTCATTGTTAATCTATACAACCCTCTAGATCGGAGATGTATGGCTATTTTCTCCTTCCATGCAAAATAGTTGTAAGGTGTAAGAATGAATTCTTTTTGGAATTCCATCTTTCCATTGTCTTCAATCTTTTGTACCTGCAAAACATTTTGGTGTAGCTTTTGCTTAGCAGTCCATCAGCTCTGATACCATGTAAATGTGTTGAACCTGCACAAAAGAGATCTAGCTAAACAATAATACACACATTTTCAGAGAGAATTGGAGAAAGAAGAAGAAGGAGAGAAAGAATGGAAAGAATTATCATTAACCGTTGTGAATAATGAATAATTTACACATGATATACTATGTATAACTCAATGAGTTCGATTTGAGGTGAACCACGTCTCCATAGTGGTGGTCTAGAGTGATCTGGACACACACCAGCAGTTGCGGGAGTGAACTGCCACCTATTCTAGTCTCTTAGGCAGTTACGAGAGTGAACTGCCACCTAGTTGAGTTAACTAGTCAACTAGTCTTCAGTTAACTGACTGAACAAAAAGTAGTGAGGAGTTAACTCAAGGAATCAAGGCTAATGCGCCACTTTGGTGATGATACCAAGGCAAGGTTGAATTAGCACGGTGATGATCCCAATGCAACATCTAAACTCAACTCAACTAGACAAACTGAAGTGTGAATTGAAAGAGAATATTCTCCATGTGGAATATTCTCTCCTAAAATATAGGAGACTGGATAATGACTAATTATGACTAATAAACAAATAAAAACCTTAGGAAAAAGAAATCCTAGGTGTGTGTGAAGTAACTCCAATAAAAATTCATAATAGAGGCAAGCAGGAACATTGCAGTGGTATCAGAGCATGATCTTGGCCAGTTGTGGGAACTTTGGCAAGATAGTGAATGCATGAGCAATTAAATGAATACATAGGACCTCTAGAACATCACTTATAGACGATAAAGGTATAGGAACAAGGATCCTGGGTCGGAAGACGAAGAAGTTGAGATCAGACTTGAAGAAGATAAGGGTAAAGAAGCTATGGGAGACGATGACAAGACATCCTTTAACAGTCTCATCAGTGCTTTGAATGATTTGGCCAAAGGCCAAAAGGAAATGTTGGCGGCCATAAACATGCTAGCTGACAAACCAGGGGAAAGCCCAAACAACCCGATCAATAATGGCGAAAGGGGATCTAATAGTGGGAAAGAGATCCATTCACAGACCACCATGCAAAGCCATCCTCACTTGTACAACCGATCTACTAGACCAACCTTACCTCAGTTTCTTGACAACACCGTAGCCGATATAGCTATACAGCCTGAGTAGGAGGAACCTTTTGTGGCTCTTTAAAGGAGTACCGAGCTTTGGGGGAGGATTTCCACTCAGTTATGTTTTTTGCTGAGTTTTACAACTTAAATAGCAGGAACAGACCAAGAGGATTTAATAGGGAAGACAGCCAAAATTGGGAGCTACAACGCACTTTGGGTAAATTGACTATTCCCAGTTTTGATGGGACATCTAGATGCACAGTAGGAGCTTGGGTGCAGAAGTTGGACACATATTTCCAACTCAACCCAATGTTGGAGTCGAAAGCCATAAAATTTGCCACCTTGCATCTTAACAAAGAGGCACATGATTGGTGGTATCATGGATTGGTGACGTTGGGCCACAGTAGCATCACTTCATATGTCGACTTCACTCAAAGGCTCATGGAACGCTTTGAGAAGAAGGACTCAGAGATACATTTCAGAGAGCTAGCTCAGCTCAAGCAGACAGGTGGTTCTGAGGCCTTCATAGCAGAGTTCCAGAGAGTTGTCGTCAGGGTGACCGATATTTCAGAGCCTAGATTAGTCATGTTGTTCATTGAGGCTTTTTCTAAGCCTTTGCAGGGATGGGTTAAGGCATATAAACCCACCACCCTTCAGGACGCTATTAGGAGAACTAGAGATTTACAGGATGCAGTGCCAAAGATCAAGTTGCCCCCCAAACCAACCATTCTCCTAATAGATGATGATACAAAGCCCTCTCAGAAAGATCGACCAAGGAAGGAAGGGATGAACGAAGACATCGGGAGAGAGTTGAGAAGAAAGAAGTTGTGCTTCAGATGCCAGGAACCTTGGGTACTAGGTCACAGATGCTCGGGAAAGGGAAAGGTATACTACATTGAGGTTTATTCTACTAACAGAGAGGAAGAGGATGACCAGGGGGCAAGGATAGAAGAAGGAGCTTCGTACTGCAGGGGTTGAGCAGTCACAGGGTGATATCAGTGGAGGTGTTATCGCTACTATGTCAAGGATTACTAGGTTTCATACTTTCAGGGTGAGAGGAGTTGCATAGGGCCACAGAGTGGGCGTGTTGATTGATGGTGGGGCGACCCACAACTTTATTGATGTTGCTTGGGTGACGAGGCATGGCATTCCTACTGAGGAGTGTGGGGAGTTCACAGTGGTTGTGGCAGGGAACCATAGCAAGGAATGCACTCGATGGATTCCCACGTTGAACATCACACTTGGGAGTTACACTTTGACAGACTCCTTTTATGTGGTGAAGGTGCCCGATACAAATATCGCCCTAGGAGTCCAGTGGCTATACTCTATTGGGAAGCACTCTATAGATTTCCAGACCCTGGAAATGGAATTTCAAGGACTTGATGGTAAGAAGGTAGTTTTACGAGGCATGCACACTTACCCTCCTGGGTGGTATCATCACAGAGGATGGAGGTCGTATTCCAACAAAGTGACATAGAATGGACAATAGAATGTTTGATCACACCAAAGAAGCCTCCAGATCGCACCCCACGATATCCAGTAGAGGCACAAACATGGTGTGGAAAGCATAGACGGGTGTTCAAAAACAATCATCCAGGTAGACCTCTTGATGGTTGAAGAGAGCGTGTTGTGGAGTTAGAGGAGGGAATCCGGGTAGTCATTACTATTTCCGATCGACATGATGAGGTATACAAAGATAAGATGAATAAAACCATTGAAAAGTTGCTTAAACTAGGACACTTTCATCTGAGTCCTAGTTAATTTTCTTCTCCTATAGTGGTAGTAAAAAAGAAGGGAGCAATGAAGGTGTTGGGCCAACACGTACTCCAGCGTACAGGTTCACGATTGTTTGAAGACAAGCAATTTCAAGCAAGGAGGATTGTAATGTGCCCTCCTACTTAGCGCCAAAAAGCAACAAAAAAACAACCCACTAGCCTATTTAATTATAGTAGGTTAAGTCAAGTATTCTAATGGGAGTTAATTAATGGCTTAAGTCAAAATGGTCATAAAAACATATTAAATCATATTGAATAAGTCATTAATTGAAGAAAAACAAAGAAAAATGGAGAATTCATAATAAAGTGAAATAAATAAAATTGTTTCATTAATTAATTTACTAAGAAATTAATTATTTCTCAAATGAAAAATATATAAGAAGAGGGGAGAAAAGAGAAATTCTCCTCATTCATTCATTCATCTATCAATCAATTGGGTTTGGAAAGCTCTCGTGGTTTTTTCTGGGGTTAAGCGGAAAACCCTTGACGGACATTGGTTTAGAAAGCGAACTCTATCTATCCTAGCCAATTCTCTAAGTAGATCTAGGTGATCTATGACAATGCTTCATAGAGATCTATTGTATTGTGCAAGATTCCTCACTGAATGGTGATTTAATTGACTGGTTGAGGAGTAATTGGAGGTCGCTTTGCTTAATCTGAAGCTGATCTGCATTAAAGTAGTTTGATTCAATTGTGGCCGAGATTATTGGCAAATTATAGGTGGATCTCATGATGAGGGAGATCGATTTAAGAGAATTGATTTGATGGCCAAGCAAGCAGGCCGATTTCTTTCATTTCTGGGTGTTAAAGATTAGTGGAGGGACGGAGTTTGCTGAATTGGGACGGATCTTTACTTGGCTGGGCGTGAGCTTCTATTGGAGGCCGAGTATACTCTCTAAGGGGCGTAAGTGACTGCTGAAGAAACCCTTATCTTGGCTGTTCGAATTACAGCTGCAATTCTCTCATTACTACCAAGTCGTGGAGTCTGCTTTATGGAGGTCTAACGCATGCATACACTCAGATTTCAACCAGAGTTTATCTACTATTGGAGCAGCTGATATAAACTGACAATCCARCATTATTATTRGTMTTCTAGGGAGARTATTCTACARYAGAAGTAAAMYAGGAAACTTCTKCAAGTTCTGGGCRTATTTCCTRTGACAGAGGGGAYGWTTTCTTATGTGGGCTGAGTATCATCATTTCTTAACAACGTATCTCTGTTGTGGGGCGACTTTACACTATCCACAGGCTGAGGGAGGCGCAGAAACTAAGTGTAGCAGCGTGGGTTAACTATCTTCAAAGTATGGGCGAATAATCTGTGAAAGGGAGCGCTGATTTTGCATTGCATTCAGCACTGTTTGTAGGTGTGACTAGACTGTTAGCTTCAGATTTCCTCTTCTGGTACTTGCAAACAAAGAAACTTGTGAGTTATTACAGTTGCTCATTGTTTGATGTATGTTGGAAATAAATAATTAAATCTTTGCTGTGATATATATCATTATTCCATTGTATTTGTGGACTCCCTTTGACTTCTTGTGCGCAAATCTCTTTATGTTTAAAAGGGAAGTTTTGGCACATTAAACTATATAAAATTCCATGTCATACTTCAAGAAAACATTGTAAAATTTACCCAACAGTGTAGATGAAATTCGATAATGGAAGGGATCACCTACAGACTAAGTATTTGACCATACTCTACATATAAAATTCTTAAAAATTTACTACAGCAGAGAGAAAATTCATAACAGAGGCAAGCAGGAACATTACAACGAGAGGATGGGCATCCATAGCTGTGGGAGAATACCTTGTGCAGGTGGTCAAAATCAAGAAGAAGAGAGTCCATTTCGTCATCGTCGCTAGTTGCTGCCATTACATTCCCCTGCGTCAAGTCTCTCTCGTCCTTACGAGCTTCTCTGTTTGTATTATATTGAATCTAAATCTATTATTGATGGAATGGGAATCTCTGTAACTGTGTGGCAGGGTGATTTACTTTAGTCGACCTTAAAAAGTCGTTATCGCGCTGTTATAGGACTCCCCTCATATTCATATTTACAAGGTTACACAGTCATTTACCCCGGTTAATTATTTTTTTTAGGGCGGAAAGTTATTAATGGGTAGGAATCACAATTATTATTATTGGCTGCTATTTGTAAATGTGTGTTGATTGATGACTGTTATTAAAAAAAAACAGGTTTGTTATGGTTTATAAGGAAATAGACTTTTGCTCTTGCTAGATGCTTCTGGGTCTTGGGCTATTAACCCATTTCTCTATATAGGAAAAAGATTAACTCATAACATATCAAATTGAGTGTTAGGTATAACTTGAGGACAAAAAGTGTTGTTTCATCCTAAATAGTATCCACACTAAACCTAGTGTCTCTTATAGTCATCCATAAAGCTACTTTCAATGGGGTTATGTGCTTTCTAGTAACATGTAACCTTTATTGCATACATGAACCCATACACTACCCCGGTTGCACTTTAATCTATGGTTCAAGATAAATTATTTTTTAATTATTATAACCTTAAAAAATAAAATTTATTTATTATTTTATTGATAATTATATATTTAGCATAGATTATTATTTGTTATATCTTAAATGATCATCAACCTTGTTTATATCTTAAATGATCATGAGCTTATTTAGGAGTACAAACATTTAATTTTAGTGTGAAACTTTTTGTGCATAAAATTTTTATAGGAAAAAATTAATAATAATGAAAAACACTTGATTTTCAATAAAAGTAAAGGTTAGTATTTTCTAAAAGATTTAAAAATGAATTAGATTTGTCAATAACAATAATATTGAAAATCTTTGTTGTAGTTTTATAACAACACTCTTAACTTGTATAAATAAGTATTGTTTGAATTTTTTATAAAAAGGAAAATCAAATAGCCAACTATTGATATGACAAATGTTGTAAGATTACTACAATATTCAATAGTCATAAGAGAAGCATCTAATGAGTCCCTAAAATCTATCAAGATCAATAGTTACAAAGCACTATTAAAAGTAAAAAAGTCAAATTGTATAAATTGAAAACAAGATAAGTTATTACACCTTTCTAAACTAAGATTGCTACAATTGTTGATTAGTCCCTAAAAGTTATCAAGATCAATAGTTACAAAGCACTAATTAAAAGAAAAAAGTGATATTATATAAATTGAGAGCAAGAGAAGCTTTTACACCTTTCTAAATTCGATCCTAAAAAACTGGAGGGAAATTCTAACTCAAAAAACTAAATAAAATAATATGATTGTCTCGAGGGATTAGAATCATACCTTAAAAATATTTATGAATTCCCTAATGTAGTGGACAACATTCAAAACCTTATAACAAAGCAAGAAAGTTTTGCTTTGGAAGACATTGAGTTTGGTGTCAAGTGATAGCAAAAGGGAAAGTTGAGGACATCAAAAGCTATCAAGCTTAAATCCTAAAAATTGGAGGTTGGGTTCATATCCCTCACATTCACAAGCTTTTCAATATGGCAGTGAAGCACAATTTTCCTAAACCATGGACTCAAAGCCCCATTGTTCCTATTTGTAAAAGTGGGACAGAAATAAGCCATCAAATTATAGGACCATTATGATTAGTCCTATTCTAGCAAAGTTATGTGGAATTATTCTAGAAAAATGATGAGCATATGGTTAGAGAATCGAAGAAAAGGAGCTAAAGGTCAAGTTAATTTTAGAAGTTATCATTCAACCATGGACCACCTGATTACTCATAGGAATATCATAGAAGGATGTCGATATAGTAAAAACAATCTCCTATGTTGCTTCATTGATTTTTGGAAAGCTTTTGATGTGGTGCCTGGAAAAATCCATTAGGATAGATTAGAAGAGCTAAAGGTTCATTTTTTAGTTGAGAGTTATTATGATAAAGATGTATAAGAAATTTATTGCTAAGTTCGTGAACGGTTGCTCCATCAACATCTTCGACGAGTACTTCATCAACCTCTAAAATGGAGTACAACATTATTGATGGCGTGAAGAAAATCAAGACAAATGTTTCCTTGTACAATTCACTAAGAATTGACTAGCAGTGGAAATTTTCTAGGTAAATCTTACCCCAACGTTACCTTGCCTAAACTTTCCAGTAGTTATGGTGTCATAATTTATATTATTCTAGCTTTATATAGATATTACAATCTTATTAACCATTCTCTACTTTTTTGGCCAATTCAACCTTAGTTTTAGCTTCATTAATCAACATTCCAGCACACTGTAATGTTGCATTTATGTCTTTTTTTGTTCATATAATCTCCTCCATATTCCATTCTATTTTTTCCCCAACTATAACTTCAACTGGACCTTCCAACATTTCATAGCATTACAATTAATTTCCTTTCAAATTCATATGATCTCCTTTCAGATTCCATTGTCTTTTGCAAACAATGCCAAGCATAGATATACTTTCCTTCTCATTTACCTTTTTAATATTTCCATTTTGAAAATAACTACATTTCTTATATTCTTATTTGGTTTACTATCCATGGACACACTTGGAATACATTGAACATTCCTTACCTTCATTTCTCATTAATCATGTTCATTTAGTGTTGGAATCATTTCCTTAGTGTTGCAATATCTTCTAGCTAACTTAAGCATTCACATTATGACATCTTTTGCCCTTATCTCTAGCTGTCTATGGGTTTGTTCAATTCTAAAATTCCTCACTTCATTAGATAATTCTCCATGAAGTATGATTTTATCCTCCAATACCAACTCACACACAATGGTGCTTTATTCTTCAATTGGCACCTTTAAAGTGAGTGAAAGTTGATTATTTCTTTCACCGTGTCTTTATACATAAGTTGTTGGGTCATATCCTACAACTCCTCTAACCATTCATACACTTTCCCACAAATATGATTCACCCATCCCATGAGCCACACATCACCTCATGAGGTCCTTGTTTTCTTCCTTTTTTTCTTTGGTAGATTTTCTCTACCAAACCAACCTCCATCACTTCTTCTTTAAAAACATGTTTTGCATCCATTGTTACTTAGTTTATTTTCTCTATATTTAGGTGTTAAGAAACTTAGCTTAGCTTCATATGCATATTGATGTCATTCTTTACTTGGTGGCTTGCTCCATGCTTCTTATTCGTGTCATTATTACTTGGTTATACACAGTAACCAACTACAATGGTCATGACTCTCACAAATGTTCTCTACATGTTGGTATCTTCCATACCCTTGCTAAATATTCTTTTGTAGCGTAGAATATTTAAATTCAATAAAAAAGAGCTCATGTGGCTCTTTATACCTATCACTATTTCTTTGTTTCATATATTATTAGCTACCATAACCAAGTCCTTCTCTATCTCTTATTTTGTAATATAAATTGCATTGATTAATTACAATATATATTTTGTATGCCTTCTTTCTTTCTTTTTCATGACATTAGCTTCTTGGTTTCTTATTCTTTGATTGAACCTGGAATTAAATTTGCAACATACCTTCACAATATCCATCCATGGAATTTGACCACCTTGTTGACAGACCTCTCCATAACACTTTCTCCTTGAATGTTCTTGCTTATCAACAACACTGGCTTTTTGTTAAGAACTCATCCCTTTCCACTATCATGCTTTTACACTTCCAAATGTGCCTCCACACCACTGCACGGGCAACATCATGAAGTATTTGCAACCTTCCTTGATCAATATTCACATCTAGTATGCACCTCTATCATATTAAATATTTTTCCCAAATTAAATCTACTTTGAAAGTCTTCCTCATATGACAGTTGCATTGCTCATTCAAGCCTGGAAGTTATGTTCTTGTAATTTTCTGAAAGAACTAGAAGCATCTTTTAAAAACTTAAACCTTCTATCATGTTCTCTTTTGAATTACCTTTTCGATGGATATAATCGTACTCAATTCCAAGCTCTAATATGAAAGTTATGGCTGTCTAAATTTACCATTTCTTCTAATTTGTGCATTTTTCTCATTGGCACAACCAAGTTCAGAGACCAACTTTTGCCACTTGTAGAAGGAAATCTAACAAGAACTAGGAAAACTTTTGTATCAGGTGTAGATAATATGTATCATTGTGAGAACTCATAAACTTTCATATCGGTGATCTAATTCTCTAATCATTTTTTGCATTAATTTGGAATTGTAAACTTTGTCATTTTTGCACTTTCTCCAGGCATGATTTTTAGTCAAAATTGTTATCTTCCAAATAGAGAAAAACAAGAAAATTTTCAATATTACAAAGTTGTTTGGATTTTTAAGGACATCAAATGTCAACTACAAAAAAAATTTCATATTGGTGATCTTGGGTCCCTTTTCCTCCATTAAAGATTTCAAAAATCACCAAAACTCTAGGAATAATGGATTTTCGTGGGTTTCTTCATCTCTATAGAGCTTCTGAGATACGTGCATAGAACATCTAGATAACATTGAAACACACACAACTTGCAATGGTGGATGAAGGGAGAAGACAAAAATGGAGAAAAGAATGAAAGAATTTCTATTATCTGGGTAAGAGAATGTTACAATAGAAGTGATATACTAGGTATGACACATTTAACTTGCCATAGTAGCCAAGCTAATGTGAATTAGGAGTGTTCTAGAGATATGTGACACACACTGGCAACCATTGTAGTTAATTGATACCTAGTCCTAGTTAACTGGCCATGCGGTCGTCAGTTGACTAGCTAAACCTGAGTGAAATGAGGAGGAGATCATTCACACATGTGGAATATGATTTATTGGTGATGATCCCAATGCAAGCGTGCATTCATGGTGATGATCCCGAGGTTAGCATGCAACACTTGGTGATAAAGCCAAGGTTGACATGTAACACTTCACTCAACTAGTCTAACTAAAAGGTAACTGAGGATTGATTGGAGGGCATGTAGCACCCTTGTCTAGGGGAGAATATCTCAAACTAAGGGACCCTCAACATAGCCAAATAAAATTAGGAAAATAAAATCAAAGGAAAATCTTAGATGTGTGTATTATCTCCAACACCCCCCGTGAACACTACTAGGGACTATACATAATGAATGGGTCCCGACAACAGAGGCCATGTTAGGTACCATGAACAATGCAACTAATGAACATTGAAATAAAGTGAGGAAAGAGGGAAAACCTCATGGGAGCCTCCCCCCCGCCCCCCCCCAAAGTACAAGTACAATGTATCAAAATAAGAGAAAGAAAGGTGAGATCCACCATGTGACAAGTAGATAGTCTTCAAAACCAAGAAAAGATGACAAGCCAACGAAGCATGATCTGATGATGATATATCATAATCTACTTCAATGAGTGTGTTGAAGTTGGAATGTTGTAGCTAATACTAGTTGACAACAATTAGATCTCTCCAAACATTAATGCACTAACATACACCAAGATGGTCGAGCTAGTCAAAGTGCTTCCAAAACATAGAAGCAAACACCATAAAAGTCATCAAAATAGTGGTGAATGGAATTGTAAAGGCCGCATGATCAGTCAATTCAAGAGAAATGAGAATGGTTCCCATGTATCGTGGATGAAACACATTTGTAATATGTTCTCAAAGAATCCTCGGAGTTGGTACCTTGCCAAGATGTTGTTGTATACGCCTCTTCGTTAATGACTTGAAAGAAGAGGAACTGAAAAAAGGTTGTGGATACTTGAAAGGAAGACAATGTTGTCTCTTATCATGATGTCGATATGTGGAGGATGTAGACCCTAAAGTTGATGTTGAAGAGTCTCATGCTACCAAAAACTTTGATGTCGATGTTGAAGATTCTGATACTAGCAACTCTAATGCTGAAGTTGGTGTTGAATCTGGTTATGAAGGATCCAAAGTTGTATCAATAAGAGGTGTAGGTGGTGGTTGTTGCAACTCAACAATAGAAGAGTCATCTTGTGCGATGGACTCTTGTGATAGAAAAAATTGAGTTTGAACGACAGAAATATCGAGACAACTTGCTACTGGCAATGAAGTCCCAACAAAACGAAGTCTGGTTTTTGTTGCTCTCATCACAGGATGAATGGGATGTGCAATCCCCTGTCCATTCTTACCAATTCAACCACCAGTGCATCCCATCTTATGCATCAATTTTGACCCAATACCATGAGTGTTCAACTCAAAAGCTAGTGAAGGAAGCTCAGGAGTGGTCAACAATGCAAAAGCAGTATTAGAAGTAAGATGTTGTTGCATATCTTTCTGCAAACAAGCAATAATATCTTCTTTCTCTTTTAAATCAGCCAAAAAATGTTCATTGAGAAGAGCGAATTTCTCCTCCATCTCATTAATGAGGGTGGTCCAAGTATCAACTTGAGCTTGATGCTCCTCCATTAGACTCCCAATGAGTCCAAAATCCGGGGAAAAATAGGTACACATGTTTTGAAGACAAATCTTGGATTTCTCTTGTTCACCTCAAAGTTTGTTAACTTCTTTGACAAGTTTAGATTCAGACTCTGAAGGGTGGAGATAACTGCATCTTTGTCCTCCATTACAATGATTATCTCCCAATGAATGATACCAAGTGAGATATGCATGTTAGAGTAGCGATCTAAGGGTTTGTTGATCTATTGCATGTAGCTATAGACCTGATAAAACAATTGTATCTTCTAAAATATGATGTGGGTATTGGATATTTTTGGTGAGCGTGAGCATCTCTATGCAATGCATTTCTCTACAAAAAATTAAATCAACCCAGATCGTGGATTTAGAGATATCATTGATGGATCTGTGGAAGCTATATATCTAATAAAACAACTTTATCGCCTAAAATACGACGTGGGTATTGGAGATTTTTGGTGAGCGTGAGCATCTTTATGCAATGTGCCTCTGTACCAAAAACCAGATTTACCCATATTGTGGATTTCGAGATATGGTCGATGGATCTATGACACATTGATCTTGGAGAGAATGTGAGGCGTAAGAGGAATTGTCGATGAGTAATCCATCTTTTCTGAAGCTTTGTTCCGACTTCGGTACCTGCAAAAGAGTTTTGGTGGCGATACCTACACAAAATATCTAGCTAACAATGAAACATACACAACTTGCAATGGTGGATGAAGAGAGAAGAAAAAAATGGAGAAAGAATGAAATAATTTATATTATTTGAGTAAGAGAATGTTACAATACAATTGATATACTCTATACAACACAACTAACTTTCCATAATAGCCAAGCTAATGTGCATTAGGAGTGTTCTAGAGAGATGTGACACACACCGACAGTCGTTGGAGTCAACTGCCACCTAGTCCTAGTTAATTGGCCACGCGATTATTAGTTAACTAGCTAAACCAAAGTGAAATGAGGAGGAGATTACTCACACATGTGGAATACGCTTTAATGGTGATGATCCCAATGCAAGTGTGCATTCATGGTGATGATCCCGAGGTTAGCATGTAACACTTGGTGATAAAGCCAAGGTTGACATGTAACACTTCACTCAACTAGTCTAATCGAAAGGTAATTGAGGATTGACTGGAGGGTATGTTGCACCCCTAGGGGAAAATATCCTCAATGAGGAGAGAATATCTCAAACTAAGGGACCCTCAACATAGCCAAATAAACTTAGGAAAATAAAATTAAAGGAAAATCCTAGGTCTGTGTAATATCTCCAACAATCTCCACTTCAAACCCTTTGGAATTTGGCTAGATAATCCAATAGGTCTATTCATGCCTACTCATATTCCTTATTATCTAGATTACATCATCAACTTGGATGATGGCAATGAGTACCACCCTATTCTTTAAAATCCACTATTCTACATTTTCTAGAATTCTAGATATAAATTAACCAATGACCCTCACTGACACTTTTGTATTCCTCATCATAGTGGACTTATACCTAAAATTTCACCTAGTTCTAAGCTTCCCTACTATTATGGCAAAAATATTATTTTAGCTCAAAATATTTTTTTAATCAAAATGTATTTTGTTGACGTGGTATCCTTGCTAACATGGGATGACATGTGGCCGATGATGTGCCATTTGTGTTCATATATCATCCTCTGACACTACCATGTCATCTCCCTTGTCTCCTTACCTACCATGTTAGATCTTTACCTTTACCTTTCTCTCACTTACTTTATCACTATTATTATTATCAATTATTTTATTGTGGGCCATCGATACTTTTTTGTCCTTATCCTCCACCTAGCACATTGTCTTTGGTTGATGTGGTGGGGCGGTCCCCATTTCTAATATCATTATACTAACACATGTGTCCCCCGCACATTAGATCAAGATCAACCATCTAGATCTAATGTAGAGGTTAAAGTTGCCAATGTTTAAAATGACCTCCACCCTCCACAAATTGCTTACCACTTAGGGGACATGCATCACCCCAATCACCATTATGGAGCACAAACTCATGTTTGGAAAACCACCTCCCATGCCTCCACAATCGCTTATTACTATTTTGGGTACCACCTTCCACCTAGTGTGATCTCAATGAAGGATGTGATGGGGTGAATCCCATCTCCAACTGTCCATCCTCAGCGCACATGTTCCCATGCCCGCAATTTAGAATGGTGGTCCAAATACATTGTTGAGCATGAACATATCAGTATTTAAAATGACATCTTCCCTCAGTAATCAACCTACCACCTAGGGTACATGCATCACCTCGACAACAATTGCAAAGGAATTTCAACCTTTTGAAATACCACTCCACTTGCCTCTACAAACCGCTTATCGCCATTTGTTGACCTAACTATCTTTGACACCTTGGACTCCACCTCATGGCTATTTCCTGTGCACCCTAACTCCACCTAGCACCTCCATGTCACCTTGTCCATACACGTCATACATATGTGTCCACTTCAGAGGCACGGGTCCACATTATATACATACATATATGTTGTGATTTCATCCATAAGGCCACCATGAAGTTTCATACTCGACTCCTCTAATTTCATAATTCTTCCCAAATTTTTACAGAGGTCAAATTCTATGTTTAAAACTATGTCCACATAACTTCTATGCCTACCATAATCAGTGCAATCACTTTGGTAGCATTCCAATTGATTAATTGGATCTATCAATTTAATAACTGTAATCTTTATAGACTTATTCTCCAATGATATTTTGTCAAATACATGTCTTGTAAACTACAGTATTCCCAATATCAATTAAGAGATTATGTCAAACTCTTTACAAGCAATCTATAATTTCTTCATATACAGGTCGATTTATGGCCCATATATCCCCAATGCTACAACCATTAGATCTAATACCACTTTGTAACGTACCCAACCATCTAATTGAGATGAATTCATCATTCTATAGCTTTGATACCATATTCCTCATTGTCCTGCTATTAATTTATAAATGCTAGCAGTCATAACCATGCAAGCTTATGCAAACATAATTAATATCATTCATAGTTAAAAATGGAAACTTATACATGCAATAGAATAACATTTAATGCATAACATCACGGTATTTTTTTAGGAGCGAAATTTCACCAATTGGCTATTTTTTGGCCATTTTACAAATAAAAAATAAAAAATCAATTGGTCATTTTCCCTTTAAAAAATCGCATGTTTTTTTTTACAGAAAATATGATTAAATTGATAATATTCGTCAAAATTTACAAGTTTTAATAGTAAATTATATATTTTTTTATTAAACATTAACCTACATATCTATATGTGTGATTTTTTCAAACCAAACTAGACGCCTAGAATATTATACATAGGTATAATATTTGAATCCTTTAAAAATACAATGCATAACATACCTAGAATTAATGCAACATAATTATTAATAAATGTTAAATATGTAGCAGTTGCAAGAGCCATTCTCCAGGAGGATGGCAAAGACCCTAGCCGAGATCTAGGGCCCCTAGTGCACTCCTGGGTTATTTGGTCTGGGACCAAACAGTCAGTGCCATGGAAAAAGACCCTTGTTAGGGCCCCCAATATATGACTGGGGTTCTTGGTCTAGGACCAAGCAGTTAAAGCCCCTAGATATGTCTAGGGCCCCTGGACATGGTCCAAGGTACCCATTCCTGGGGCATGGGTTGATCCTTGGTCTTGTACCTTGGTGGATAAGACCCCAGAAATGTTCTAGGGCAACTTGATCCTTGATCAGGTATTTTGTTGGTGTATGACCCTCCTTGAAGGTGGGCATGACCACATGAGGGATGTATC
>ML777398.1:538058-582118 GCA_009831015.1 Picea engelmannii | reverse complement strand
GATCTATATAGATCTAGATCGTTTCTCCTAGTTAGATTTGTCAGATCTTGTATGATCTATAACAGATCCACTAATTAAATCTGACATCAATTTCAACTAGATTTGCCTATTGCTTAGATCTGACTTTTTCACCTTCTAGATTTTTTTTTATGGTTTATAATTGTTTGCCTTTTATCTAGATCTGCTTGCCTATTGTCCAAATCTGTAATCTATTTGAAAAAGGCTTATTTATGAATTGTCTATGCTCAGAATGAAATTCTACACACATATATTTTTGTTTTAAAGTTCAAATCTCTAATGTTCTCTCTAAGTTTTTTTTAACGGCAACTACTCTACTTTATTTCTCTATTTCTAATATGGTATCGGAGCTAAGGGTGTGAAGAGAGCTCAAGAATTTGATCTTGAGCCTACACAGATCCACTTTGTTAGAGTTGTTTTGCAGAGATCAACCATCTAAACTAACTCAGATCTAAGCATGGATTCCTCATCAGTTAAAGATGAAGATGGACTTGTAGAGGCTGCAAACTTTAATGTTTGGAAATACAGAATAATGAACATTCTTGAAGAGAATGATTTAGAAGAGTTTATTTCTAGGGAGATTGAAGAACCTACCACAAACACAACAAGGACAACATATAAAAGAAAACAAACCAAGGCTAAAAGAATCATTTTTTATTCTATCAAGGACAACATGATGCCCATCATTGGTCATCTAAGGACTGGTAAAGATTGTTTTGATGCTTTGGCAAACCTGTATGAAAAGAAGACACCTACTCAGAAAAGAATTTTGAAGAAACAATTACGTACTTTGAAAATGAGAAAGGATGATACAATTTCTACCTTCTTCTCCAAAATTGCTCAAACCAAAGATCATCTTATTGCAATAGGAGTTCCTGTGGATGATGATGACCTTGTTCAAACAACATTTGATGGAATTCCTAATACTTGGGGAGTTTTTCTTGCATCCGTGAATGGAAGAGAATCCCAACCTAATTTTGAAAGATTGTGGCATGACTGCTTAGAAGAAGAAGGAAGACTAAACAACAGAAATGACTATTCAATTCTGAAAGATCACGCCCTTGCAACAAAGACCAAGAAATGGAAGAAGTTCCCTAAATCAAAAGGCAAAGGTAAGAAACCCCAAGGTAAGTTATCTCATCTCAATCCTCATTTATCTAAAGTTAAATGTTTTAACTGCAATAAGCTAGGACATTATGCAAGAGATTGCAGGAGTCCTCCCTTTCGGCAGAAAAGAAGAGGAAGATTTCAAGCCTTAGTTGCCACTAAAGAGGCTAAACCCCAAGAGGAGCCTCAAAGAAGACAAACCAAGGCTGCCACCAAAGAGAAAGAACAACATAAGGAATATTATCTCATCTCAGCTCTTTCCGACACTATCACCAAGTCAGAGGAGATTTGGTTAATAGACAGCGGTGCTTCTAGACACATGACAGGGTTCAAACAAAACCTTGTAAACTATCAAGACAATAAATTCAAGGCAAAGGTTGAACTAGGTGATGATGGCACCTATGACATAAAAGGTTTTGGTTCTATCAAAACTTACCTCTATCACTTTGGGTCGAGGCTACCAATATTGCAGTCTACATTCATAATAGATGTCCTCACAAAGCCCTTGAAGCGAAAACTCCTGAATAAGTTTTCACCGGATGTAATCCTTCGGTTGATCACTTAATAATCTTTGGCAGTCCAGTCTATATACACATTCCAAAAGAGAAGAGGACTAAACTAGAGCCCTTCGGTAAGAAAGGAACTTTTGTGGGATACAATGAGACCTCAAAAGCTTACAGGATTTATATCCCTAGCCAAAAGTTCATCGAAGTAAGCAGAGACATGACTTTTCATGAAGAAAAAACTTTTCGTTGGGCCAGAGAACTTCCATGTGATTCAAAGGAGCACGAAGCTCCACCACTGGACCCTTCAAACTCTCCTTTTTCAGATGAGCAGAGGGAGGAAACCTCAGAACTTCCAGTGGACCCCTCAAGGAATACTATTGAGTTTCCAATGGAGATACCTCCTACTAAAAGGAAACCAGCCTGGTGTCGGGAAATATTGAAAGAAGCAGAAAAGCATTCAGCTCTTAAGGGCACCTTCAGAGAAAGCAAGAAACCATATAAGTACTCTGGTCTCATAGCTAATTTAAATATTGTGATTAATTCAATACCGTCCACATTTGTAGAAGCCTCTAAACATCAAGTGTGGAAAGATGCTATGAATGAAGAATATGATTCTATTTTAAAGAATGATGTATGGACCGTAGTTCCTAGACTGCATGGAAAATCAGTAGTAACTTCAAAATGACTTTATAAGATAAAGCATGCAGTAGATGGCAACATTGAGAAATATAAGGCGAGATTTTTGGCTCGTGGTTTCTCTCAGAAAGAAGGAATTGATTACGACGAGATTTTTGCTCCAATTGCCAGGTAAACTTCAATCAAGATTATTATCTCGCTTGCAACAGTTTTTGGTTCGAAACTTCACCAGATGGATGTTAAGAATGATTTTCTTAACGGTGAAGTTGAACAAGAAGTATATATTGAGCAACCTGAAGGTTTCATGATACATGATAAAAGATCTCATGTGTGCAAACTCAAGAAAGCTCTGTACAGGTTGAAACAAGCTCCGAGAGCTTGGTATGGTAGAATAGACAGTTTTCTACAAAGTCTTGGATTCTCCAAGAGCATAGCAGATCCAAATCTTTATATAAAGATTGTTCAAAATCATCCAATTATCCTAGTATTATACATGGATGATTTGTTCCTCACTGGAGAGGAAAACTTGATAGATCAGAATAAGAGGGAGCTTTCTGCAGAATTTGAAATGAAAGACTTGGGGCTCCTGCACTATTTTTTGGGCTTGGAGGTTTGGCAGAAACCAGGAGAGATCTTTCTCTCACAGGGTAAATATGCAGTTGATATGCTTCATAGATTTGGCATGATGGACTGCAAGCCCATGACAACTCCAATGGTCTCTAACGTAAAGAAACTACAAGATCAAGTTACAGGTTCATATCCAGAAGACCCCAGTTTATATCGGCAAATCATTGGATCTTTGATGTATCTCGTACATATGAGACCAAACATCTGTTATGCGGTAAATGCTCTTAGCCAGTTCATGTGTGAACCAAAGCATATACATATGGTTGTTGTGAAGCATATTATGAGATATGTTCGGGGAACAATAGCTTATGGTCTTATATACACTGCCAGTGGAGGTGTAATGCTCCATGGTTTTACAGATTCAGATTGGATGGGAAATACAGTGGATCGGAAGAGCACTTCTGGATATTGCTTCAGTTTGGGTTCGATAATGATTTCCTGGTCCAACAGGAAACAAGGCTCCATAGCCCAAAGCACTGCAGAAGCAAAATACATTGTTGCAAGTGCTGCCAACAGGGAAGCAGTGTGGCTCAGGAAGCTACTCTCAGACTTGTTCAATTCAGAGCTTGAACCCACAGTCATTCACTGTGACAATTAGAGTTGTATAAATCTCACTAAGAATCCAGTGTTTCACAACAGATCGAAACACATTGAGATGAGATATCACTATGTCTAGGACATGGTTCAGAAGAACATTCTCAACATTCAGTATGTTCCGACGACATAACAGATAGCAGATATTTTTACCAAGCCACTATCACTGACAAAGTTTGTATACTTTCGAGACAAGCTTGGTGTAGTTGAGAATGCCTCTCTTGCTGAGAGGGAGTGTTAAATATGTAGCAGTTGCAAGAGCCATTCTTCGGGAGGATGGCAGAGACCCTAGCCGAGATCTAGGGCCCCCAGTGCACTCCTAGGGTACTTGGTCTAGGACCAAACAGTCAATGCCATGGAAAAAGGCCCTTGTTAGGGCCCCCAGTATATGACTAGGGTTCTTGGTCTGGGACCAAGCAGTTAAAGCCCCTAGATATGTCTAGGGCCCCTGGACATGGTCCAGGGTACCCATGCCTGGGGCATGGGTTGATCCTTGGTCTTGTACTTTGGTGGATAAGACCCCAGAAATGTTCTAGGGCAACTTGATCCTTGATCAGGTATTTTGTTGGTGTATGACCCTCCTTGAAGGTGGGCATGACCACATGAGGGATGTATCCCATATGCAATGATGATAAAGTTAATAAGGTCACCTTGAATATGAATGGACAAGCATTGCCACCAAGCTACCCCACCTAAAACCCCTTTACCCTTGTTTGTGTTTGTTTGGGGTTTTGTTTTTGTCTTAGGGGTTAATGTAAAATATTATTTAAATATTTTAATTATAACATGTTTTAAATTAATATTTATATTAATTAAACATGTTATTTTTAATTTAATTACTATTTTTTTGCCCTAGTCTAAACTATAAATAAGGCCTACCCTCTACCCTTCACTTTACACTCTTATGATCATTAAAAGGTGAGTAGATATCTCCTTGCTAGCTGCGGCTCTCCTTGCAACATTGAGTAGATATCTCCTTGCTAGCTGCGACCCTCCTTGCAACAGTGAGCGGATCTGTCCTTGCTTGCTGCGACCCTCCTTCAACAATTCTGCCTTGTCTTGACAGCTCCATTTGTGGTATGATGAAGGACCTTTTTCTTGATGATAAAATTTATGTGTGAAGGTTGCTAAACGAAGGGATTTTGGTGTAAAGGAATCTGTAGTTGTCGTCCTCCTCACAATGAACATCTGTTGAGTCGTGACCTCTCTAGCATGATTGAGGCCCTCTTTTGTGTTGTGTCTTCAATCATGTACCCTCCCTTTTGAGTTGTGGCCTTCTATAGCAGCCTACAATCCTTCTTGTGAATGAGGGTTTGGGTCCCTAGAAGTTTCAGATCGTGTGAGGGCTTGGATCCATGAATTTCCTGTGTGTTTGAGGGTTTGGTTCTCTAGAGTGTGTGAGGGTTTAATCACAGACTTTTGATGTGGTGTTTTTGTGGCCCTTTTTCCTTGGTGGAAAGAAAATAAATTCATCTCTTGGCAAGAGATCTAACCTACATGGTAGACCTATGATCCTAATCTTTTTTTGAGCATAACTACAAGAGGTATTACATCTCTTGTGTGTGGTTGTGACTCCTTCAGAGGTAAACTACAAGGCAAGGTAAGTATCATGTTCAATTCTTTAGTCTTCTGTTTTTAAAAGTTTGTTTATGTGATAGATCCATATCAGATCTGAATATTAAATGTGATTTTGAGTTTTTGATCTATATAGATCAAGATCGTTTCTCCTAGTTAGATTTGTCAGATCTTGTATGATCTATAACATATCCACTAATTAAATCTGACATCAATTTCAACTAGATTTTCCTATTGCTTAAATTTGACTTTTTCACCTTCTAGATTTGTTTTTATGGTTTATAATTGTTTGCCTTTTATCTAGATCTGCTTGCCTACTGTCCAGATCTATAATCTATTTGAAAAAGGCTTATTTATGAACTGTCTATGCTCAGAATGAAATTCTACACACATATATTTTTGTTTTAAAGTTCAGATCTCTACTGTTCTCTCTAAGTTTTTTTAATAGTAACTACTTTGCTTTATTTCTCTATTTCTAACAATAAATCACAACACTTATCTTTCTAAAGAATAACCACCAACTGGTTGCAGGTGAAGGGCATTCCACCTAACCATAGGCTATTTGTTTCCCTTAATATTTTTGCAATAGAGACATTCCCAAGCTGAGGTTGTGAGTCCATAAGGAAAAAATCACATATGGTTGGCTCTAATCCTCTCACATAGCCCAATTCCCATAATTCTCACAATCTATAAACTCTTAAAACTATACCAATACACCAACTCTCTTTCCCCGTTTGCCTACACAATACAAGGAATATGATCCCTTTCTATGCCATGGAATCCCTCGAGATATCGCACTTCCTTTCAAGGCTCCAACACAGATCGACCAAGAAATATCGTTGTTGGTGACTATGGGGATTCTCAACTGCAATTAAGTTTACTCAATGACCACAATTTCCCCTTACACATGGTCACAATTTGTTCATGGTTTCATGGTAGCATATTTCCATGTTTTTATCATAGCCATCCTATGGAAGCTTGGGCTCAAAGACAAAACTCCCCCATAGAATGAATGGAAATTCCCCTTGCATAACCAAGATTCATGTATTGTATTTGGATGAGTGGGAGCAACCACGTGTGTTTTCATGAGAAGACCACATATCTCTCTTTCCCACCAACTCCAAGGTCCAAAGACTTAGGAAAATATAAAGCAACAAACGTAAGCTTATGATTAAAATAATAGTATCTTACTTTGACCCCCTTGAGCCCGCTAAGCCCCTTGTCTTTCCTCTCTCGTGGAATCATATCCCCCCATGTTTTTTGTACTTATATGTGTACAATCTATGATGTATTTTTATTATTCAATGTTTTATTTACATATTACAATATTCATCTTTCATCCTTCCATCATGTACACATATACATTACTAACCTGGGGATGAAATTGGGGTGTTACAGTGGTGGTCAACCCTCACCCATAAGTCGTTATACTCTTCTTTAAAGAGTCCTTTGGTGAGTCTTCCTAATGTGCTCTAGCGTATTTGATCAAAAGCAACTTGATCAAGTTGTTTTTCCTAGATATGGCTACAAGGGCATTCAAGCCTTACTACAATGAGGCATTTGACTTGAGCATGGGAATCAAATGGTTTATGTTCCTCTAATGGTTGTTGTCTACAAGCACTACTAGCAAAAAAAATCAAGTGAGGCCTATGATCCTTAAGTCACTATGGTCTAACTCTGTCAGTGGCATCTAGTCCGATGTTCACATATTGGTAATCATCTCATGTTCTATTGATCTATAATTGTATATATGATATTTTCTAATTTATTTTTCTTCCAAATGATCTTTTCTTGATATCTGATCTATTATCCAATTTTGCAATAGATATAAGCATTATTCAGTGGAAATCATGAACATTAAATGACCAAAATCTACTTTGAAACTAAAGACCCAATGATCATAAAAACTCTGAAAAATTGTGGGTGGCCAGAATCCAAATCATATTGTTGAATAAGTTATTTCCATTGATGTCAAAGGTAAGTATTCAAATATAAATATTCAAAGGAAAGGTGAGATTAAATATGAAGTTACGTGAAAATGGATTAAATATGAAGCTACATGAAAGTGGATTAAATATGAAGTTATGTGAAAGTTGATTAAACATGAAGTTATATGAAAGTGGATTAAAAAGTAAAAGTAAATTAAAAAGTGAAAGTGGAGTAAAAGTGCACATGGTTTTAAAACCCATGGTGGTATTTTTCCCATGGTATGTTGAAAAGTAAATTAAAAGGGGAAATTAATTATTTATTTAATGAAGGTCATGTCTTTTCAAATGTACGTGACTTTTCATGTAGAATTAATGGTAGAGTATAAAAGGAGAAGAGGATTGTGAAAAATGTGGTATGGGTGAAGAGAGGAAATGTAATATTTATATATGAGAATATAATATAAGAAAAGATTGAATATTTTTTATAAAGGAGAGAGTGAAAAAGTATGTGACTATCTTGCTAATGGATATGGCAAAAAACAGAAGGAGAGAGCATTGAGTAGATCTGACGAAAGCAAAAGGATTGAGTCTCAATTTGATCTGGAGAAAGCAGAAGTAGCGAGCATAGAGCAGATATGGCGAAAGAAGAAGTAACGAGCGCATAACAGATTTGGTGAAGACAAAAGCAACAAGTAGACTAGTGAAGGAAATGCATATGAAGAACTTGTAAACTTGTCAGTAGGTTGGTGCCTACAAAACAAATAGTTGTGGGGAATGATGTCTCCAATATGTCAGTGTCTACAAATAATAGAGGGGATTGGTGTCTCTAGTAGGTCGGTGCCTACAAATAACAAATGGGATCGATCTCTTCAGTAGGTTGGTTCCTACAAATTTATAAAAAGAAGTTTTTGTTGTTTTCTCTCGAAAGGGTTTCCACGTGAAATATTGTGTCTTGTAGTTGTTACATTTATGTCTTTGCTTCATTATGATTTATTAATGTGAAAAAAAAGGATATCCTTATACTAATTCACTCCCCCCCTCTCTCAGTATAAGTTTTTGCTCAACAATTGGTATCAGAGTGGGTTCCTTCAGAAACAATCGAACCATTGGAAGGTAGATCTTGGGAGCACACATGGCTGGTCATAAAGGTTTATCTACAAACAGGGCTTCATCGTTTGACGAAACAAACTATGCGTTCTGGAATATAAGGATGTGAAAATACCTAATGGCCCTTGGTTTTGATATTTGGAAATCATTTGTGAATCGTTATACAACCCCAACAACTCCACCAACAAATATAGCCAGTAAAAAGGCTAGTGAAAATGATACAAAAGCCATGAACGCCATCTTGTGTGGTATGTCAAAATCAAAGTTTGTCAAAGTAAAGCATTGCAAATTAGTGAAAGAAATTTGGGATAAACTTTAGAACATCCATGAAGGTGACGACAAGGTCAAGAAGGCTAAGCTCCAAACTCATAGAAGATAGTTCGAGCGTCTGAATATGAAAGACGAAAAAAATGTTGTTGTCTATTTCCTCCATGTGGATGAAATTGTCAACATCATCAGAGGACTTGGTGAAACAGTTCCAGAACCAATGATTGTGAAAAAGGTGTCGAGGTGACTCCCATTAAGATTTGATGCCAATTTTTTTTCCATTGAGGAAATAAAGGAACTTGATAAATTAACAATGGATGAATTGCATGGGATCCTCATTGCATATGAAATGAGGACTGAAAATGAAAAACCATCAAAGAAAGAAACAACATTCAAAGCCTCAAGGAAGATGAAGAAAAAATAACACAAATCAAGTGATTGTTCCGGCTATGAATCAGACGCAAAGGAACCAAATTTTGTGAGAAAACTCAAAAAGGGATATAGAAAATACAAAGGTAAGTTTCCCTTTAAATACTTTGATAGTGGAAAAGTAGGACATTTTGTTGCTAAATGTCCATATGTGAAGAATGAAAGTAGTGATAATGAAGAAGACTATAACATAAAGATCAAACATCATCAACACAAAAATATCCACAAAAAGGACAAACATGAAAAGAATAATAACTCTTATAAGAAAAAGAAGAGACTCTACTCAAAAGAGATCAGTGACTTGTCTGAGGAAAGTAGTGAAAGTAGTTCCGGTAATGATAGAGAAGAAACTCTCTTTATGGCAATCAAACCAAAGATCGATGAAGACAAAGAAATCATGAAGAGGAATACGTGGACACAGATGGAGAAGTGGATCTTGAAGAAGAAGTCATGTGTGCCTTAAGCGAAATAAAGAAGTTGAGAAAAAAAAAATGAAACAAAAGGAGAAGTTGCAGAAATATGAAGAAGATTATCGTGATTCAAAATCCAAAATGTTTCAAAGCCTTGAAGAATCATAAAATATTATCATAAGCCTAAAAGTTCAATTAGAAGAGGCAATAAATATAGAAGAAGTGGTGAGAATTCAACTAAAGGAAAAGGAAGAAAATTGCAAGAAGCTAAAAGTTGAAATCGTTTCCTTAAGAAAGGATTTGGGAAACTCAACTACTCAGTTGAAAAGAAACTTGAAGTTTGAAAAGAGTGCCAAAACCTTAGATCATATCATTAATTGTCAAAGGTCACCATTTATTAATATTGTTCTTGGTTATGATAAGAGTGAGATGACCACCAAAGAGGATCCAAAAGCTGCAGGGCCATCAAAGAAAGTAAAAGAAGAAAAATCTAAAAGCTATGCTGAATTACTCAAAAGTTTCATCAATGATAAAGACAACAAGAAGAAATAAAATAATGTTCCGATGAATATGTCCTAAGTACAACAAGGACATATTCAAAAGATATTTTCCACCAAGAGAACCTCACATGAACTGGTACCAAAATTATTTCTTTGGCTATTGCTTTTGTTGTAATCATTTTGGTCACAAAGCAATAGATTGTAGAACACATACAAGAAATAATCATGTATGGAACAAGGACATAAATGCTTATGGATTCTCAAACAAAGACTATCATTCATTTGCCTCTTTATTTGATTACAATCGTGTATGCCATAAATGCAAAAACTATGGGCACAAAGCACGTTTTTGTAGAAGTGACCTTGTGGAAACACCTAGACAAAACAAGGAAGTGGATATTGTTGTCAAACAAAAGAAATAACTCATAGGAGTTTGGAAAAGGAAGCAGGAACAAGGCATGCAGAAGGAGGAATATATGCTTATTCAAACTACCCTTTATGCTCAAAACAAAGGAAACCAATGGTACATTGACAGTGGATGCTCAAGCCACATGACATGTGACAAGAGCAAGTTTCTCGCTTTGAAAGAATTTAACAGAGGCAGTGTGATATTGTGAATCGATGCTACCACAAGGATAGCTGGAAAAGGTACTCTAAGTCTCAATAATGGAAAGACTAAAACAAAAAATGTCTTGTATGTTGATGGTTTGAAACACAATCTTCTCAATGTTAGTCAAATGTGTGACCAAGGACACAATCTCACATTTAATTCTCAAGGCTGAGAAATAAGGAAGGAAGACTCATGAAGATCAGTGGAAAGTTCATATAGAACATCAAATAATGTATATATCCTCAATGAGATCCAGGGAGAAAAGTGTTATATGGGAAAAACATATGAAAGTTGGTTATGGAATAGAAGAATGGGTCATATGAACTTTGAAAATTTGGTAAAAATCAACACTAAACAAGCAATGAGACATGCCAAAGATTTTTAAACATTCAAACACTCTCGGCAAGCAATGTTAGCATGGAAAAAAAACAAGAACAATATTTAAATCAAAGGAGTACTCAACAATGAAGCCATTGGAACTCGTTCATGCAGATCTTTGTGGGCCTACAAGAACACAAATACTACAAGGATAAAATTGATTCATGTTTCTCATTGATGATTATTCTAGAATGACATGGGTTATGTTCCTAAAAGAAAAATATGAATCTTTTGAAAAGTTCAAAGCATTCAAAGCCTTGGTTGAAAACAAAACTGATTTGAAAATCAAGTGTTTGAGATCATGCATAGGAGGTGAGTTTATCTCAAATGAATTAGAAGAATTTTACGAGACTCATGGGATAAAAAGACATTTCTCAGCTGCAAGAAATCCATGGCAAAATGGAGTGGTAGAAAGAAAAAAATGAATTGTACAAGAGATGGCAAGAACAATGTTGAATGAAGCCAAGCTATCAGATAGGTTTTGGAGAGAAGTAGTCAACACACAATTTACATTCTGAATAGAGAGCAAATCAAATTCAACAACAACAAAACACCTTATGAATTATGGAAAGGTATACCAACAACAGTTAAATACTTCAAAGTTTTCGGAAGCAAGTGCTACATAAAGAGATATGACAAGGATTTGGGAAAATTTGACTCCAGAGTTGATGAAGTTATATTTCTTGGTTATTCATCAACAATCAAAGCTTACAGATGTTACAATACAACATTACGCAAAATCTTAGAGAGTGTCAATGTAAAATTTGATGAAGCAGGGCACTAGAAAGTGAAAACGCAAGTAAATGTTCAAGCAGATGAGCCAGGATGCAAAGAAGAAAATAAGAAGAAGAAACAGAACGCCAAGATAAAAAGACACCATCTAGATTTGTACAAAATAATCATTCAAAAAATCTAATTCTTGGTGATAAATATACGAGTCAAACTAGAATAGAGCCTAAGAATTTTACAGAAGTCGATGAAGACAAGCATTGGTCCATTGATGCTAAGGAAGAAGAGTTGAATCAAATTGAGAAGAATGAAACATGGGAACTTGTTCCAAGGCCGACAAATAAAAATTTAATTGGCACCAAGGGGGATTTTAGGAACAAGTTGAATGAATATGGGAAAGTAATAAGAAATGCAAGATTGGTTTGTAAAGGTTATGCTCAAGTTGAAGTTATCGATTTTGAAGAAACATTTTCTCTGGTTGCTAGAATAAAAACTATCATAATGTTTTTGGCATTTACATGTTTCAAGAAATTCAAAACATATCAAATGGACGTCAATGTTTCCTTTCTCAATGGCAATTTACATTAAGAAGTATAAATTGAACAACCAAAAGGATTCTTATAATAAAAAAATAAGGATCATGTGTGCAAACTAAAGAAATCACTTTATGGGATAAAACAAGCTCCCAGAGCCTGGTATTCGAGACTTGATAAATATCTACAACAAAAAGGCTTCAAAAGAGGAATCATTGGAACTAATCTCTACATCAAGACAATAGCAAAAACTCAGTTTATTTTGGTGGTTTATGTAGATGACATTATTTTTTGAATCAGCATGAAATAAATGTGCCAAGAGTTTGCAATAGAAATGCAAAAGGAATTTGATATGTCTATGCTTGGTGAATTTTCATTATTTCTTGGATTACAAATTTATCAATAATACAAAGGCATATTCATTTCACAAACCAAGTACATCAAGGAAATGTTGAAGAAATTTAGAATGGAATATTGTAGACCAGCCAACACAACTATGGTCACAAGTTGTAAATTGAACGAAAATGATGAATCTCCGGAAGAAAATCAAACATTGTATAGGTGAATGATTGGAATCCTACTATATGTGATGGCATCAAGACCATACATTATGCAAGTAGTAGGATTGGTTTCACAATTTCAAGTTGCACAAAAAAAAACTCATGTGCAAGCAATAAAAAGGATATTCAAATATCTAAAGGGAACCTTGGACTTTAACTTATGGTACTCAAGAGGTGAAGATTTTACTCTAACAATATATATAGATTCAGATTGGCAATGTAGTGTTGATGACAGAAAAAGTACAAGTGGAGGAGCATTCTTTCTGGGCAAAAATCTAGTGTCTTGGTTGAGAAAGAATCTATCTCCAGTCTCTCTATCCACAATAGAAGTTGAATATATTGCAACAAAAACATGTTGCACACAAGTTTTCTGGATGAATAAAATACTACAGGATATCAAAGTAGAATATGATCATCCAATATCAATCATCTGTGACAACAGAAATGTAATAAACATTTCAAATAATCATGTTATGCAATCAAAGACAAAGCATATTCCCATCAAGTAACACTTCATAAGAGAGTAAATAGTCGAACAAAGTGTCAAGTTGGAATACATTGCCACTAAGGAACAAGTTGCAGATACATTTACCAAACCCCTTCCCAGAGAAACATTTGAATATCTCAGACAAAAGCTAGGAGTGATATCCCTCTCATCTCATCGGTAAAGAAGCACAACTCAGGGGGAACGTTCCTTTTCCATTGATGTCAAAAGAGGAGAATTACATATAGGGGGGAGTTGTAGATAGGGGGAGGAGAATTACATATAGAGGGAGAGTTGTAGAAAAGGGAAAATTCTTTCTATTTCTGGAGGATTACGTGTGTTGGAATACTGAGAGGAGGGGGGTGAATCAATATGAGCACTTTTTTTTATCACTTTTAACCACAATATATCGACTTCAATTTAATCAAAAATATATCATCAATGTATTATGAGCACATAAACATAAGAAGCATCACATCACATCAAATACACGATACATTAGAATTTATGTGGAAATCCAAATGAAAGAAAACCGCAAATGCTTTCTTACATATCAAAGATTGCATTCATTGGAAGCACCAACTTCTTGATTCTCTAGTTGCAACTGGAAGGAGGTTACGATCCTCTATTTTCAGGTTCCAACCTGAAGGAAGCTACAACTCCCTGAATTCTCTAGATCCATCCAGAAGGAGGCTACAACCCCTTGATTCTCAGGCTCCAACCCGAAGGAATCTCCAACTCCCTGAGTTCTCCGAAACCAACCGGAAGGAGGATACAACTCCATTTCCTTGCCATGTCCTTCCACCCTGAAATATAAATGTAGACCAACTGTCACTACCACTGTCTTTGTCACTGCCACTATCACTGTCACTGCCACAGTCACTGAATTTGTCACTGGCACTATCACTGAATCTGTTACTGCCACTGTCACTGTCTCTGTCATTGTACCATCAACCTGTAACCTGTACCATCAACTTGTGTTATATCAAAGCATGTACCATATCATCCATCAACTATGTACCAACATATGCATCAATCATTTAGATACCATAACATCATATATCATGTACTAGATCATCAACCATATATAAAAACAATACCATATACCATAACATCAATAATATATAGACCTATATCATATCATCAATGAAGAGTCTCAAAGAACCAAAGCACGTGCCTCATGAATATGCCACCATACATCAAGTGTATACCTCAACCATGCATCCACATCTCAAAGATGAACAATAACAATCATATCATAACTAGATACAAGAATATACCTCTATCAACCATGTAGCCAAGATGTACCTCAATCATGTGCCAAACCAACCATACCACAAGCATGTATCATACCATGACCAAGTAAAACCATCACAACAAACACATGAGCAAACCAATACCTCTGCAACTAATCTAATACATTGTAGATATAAACTTCAAGCTCACTTCTGACTTCTGGGACCTGATATTAGCATAACCCCCAAAATTGTCTTGTCCTCGCGGGACTAAGACATCCTGTCACATGGGCCTCGCGTGACAAGCCCTAAGCAACCCGTGGGGGTGCCTCGCGGGACACTAGTGGTCTGACCCATGGGGGTGCCTCATGGGGCACTAGTGGTCTGGCCCGTAGGGGCCAACCAAAATAGGGTTTCCTCAACAAACTTCACTCTCCACTGCAACCCCGAAACTCCTGCACTCCTCTCTTGTTGCTACCTCAGATTTCTCTATTGATAACTTGCCAAATAGCTCACTAGTTCACTAGAATATGTTCAATAGAATAAGTGAGTGAATGTACTTGTGAATGGATCCCTTAGGTGTATTTATACTTTTTCTAAGTAATCTATCTCCTTAAACTTAGGGGCTTCTAGAATTTATTGTTGCAACCACTTTACCATTTCATTAAAGAATTGTAACCAACTAGGGGATTCTTAACCATTCTTTGGGACTTCTAACTTCACAAGGCCATAACTCCTTAACCATGAGGAACCACATGGCATACCACCTATCACCAGAAATAGCATGACGAGGAATATCCATTTATGTGTGATTTACCTACATTTACACTATCCGTCATGAAATTTTTCCTCGATCAACTACGGGTTTCATAACCATGCCTTTGGGGGCTATCAGACTTCTTCAAGGGCTGACATCAATGACAAGCAATCTTTCAAAAACGTGTTTTTGAGTACATGATTTTCATCAATGACAAAGGGGGATATTGTTGAATAAATTAGTGTCATTGATGTCAAAGGAAAGTATTCAAATATAAATATTCAAAGGAAAGGTGGGATTAAATGTGAAGTCACGTGAAAGTGGATTGAATATGAAGTTATGTGAAAGTCAATTAAAAAGTAAAAGAGGATAAAACATGAAGTTATGTGCAAGCGGATTAAAAAGTAAAAGTGAATTAAAAAGTGAAAGTGGAGTAAAAGTGCACATGGTTTTAAAACCCATGGTGTTATTTTTCCCATGGTATGTTGAAAAGTAAATTAAAAGGGGAAAATGATTATTTATTTAATGAAGGTTGTGTCTTTTCAAATGTACATGAATTTTCATGTAGAGTTAATGGTAAATTACAAAAGGAGAAGAGGGTTGTGAGAAATGTGGTGTGGGTGAAGAGCGGAAATGTAATATTTACATATGAGAATAAATATGAGAAAAGATTGAATATTATTTTAAAAGGAGAGAGTGAAGAAGTATGTGATGATCCAGCTAATAGATCTTGCAAAAGCAGAAGGAGGAAGCATTGAGCATATCTAATGAAAGCAAAAGGAGTGAGTGTCGAGTTGATGTAGCGAAAGTAGAGTAGCGAGCACAGAGCAGATTTGGCGAAAGAATAAGTAATGAGCACATAGCATATTTGATGAAGACATAAGCAACAAGAATATGGGTGAAGGAAATGCATATGAAGAATTTTTAAACTTGTAAGTAGGTTGGTGCCTACAAAAAAAATAGTTGTGGGGATTGGTGTGGGTCGATGCCTACAAACAACAGAGGGGATCAATGTCTCTAGCAAGTCGTTGCCTACAAACATCAGAGGGGATCTGTGTCTCCAATAGGTTGGTGCCTACACATTTATAAAAATAAGTTTTTGTGGTTTTCTCCCAGAAGGGTTTCCACGTAAAATATTGTGTCTTCTAGTTGTTACATTTATGTGATTTCTTCATTATAGTTTATGAATGTTTAAAAAATAATTTCCTTATATTGATTCACCCCCCTCCCCTCTCAGTATAAGTGTGTGCTCAACACATACAAGGTCTAAAAAATATGTGGCCAAAGGTCAGGATCAAAGTTGGCTTTAATAAAAGGTGTGGCTAAAGGTCATAATTATAATTATATTTCTCTTTGATACAAATTAAATGAACAAAAAGTTCATTTACGAAGTACCCAACATAAGAAGCACAATAAGTTGAAATCCATAAAGGGGAAATCATATATATAATTGAATATGACATGTTAGATTGATGAATATGGTATAATGCCATGCGAATATATCCTTACATGCATTGACTGGCCATTATGGTTGAACGATCATGTCCTTTAGTTTGGTCGTGTCCCTTAGTTAGGTTATGTCTTTTAGTTTTATTGTGATGATTTATTATCATTACAATTATTTTTTATTGTTATTATTATTATTTGTGTATATATTGTGTTTATTACAAAATAATGTATTAAAAGGGAAAAATAGCTTTTGTTATATTGAATCTATTCACAAACTTGGTGGGAGAGCCACATCAAGGCCCTTAGGCTAGGTAGAAACCCACCAATGTCTAAGTGGGATGTATTTAAAAACCTCCTCAAGTACCGGTTTTACCCTATTCTATTTGAAGAGAAAAAAAGGATTTAGTGGCGCTATTATTGACAATGATACTGATATTGTGTACAAAAGTAGACAACAAAGTTTCAAAAGAAATACATTTAGTTGGTTAAATCCTCACGACCTAAACACTACTATAAATGGGGTTGTAGCATCATGGATTTGCATCACTATAGCTCATTCTCACCTAGTCAAGTTTTTTGGTTCGTGCACATTGAGTTTTGCGACAATACCTTTGTGTCAAATTCACATCATTTCTGCATCGTGTTTATGTCATATGTACAATGCTCCAAACATTAATTTTTTGTTATTTTTACTTACATCATTTCTATGTCATTTTTGTGTCACTTTATGTAGTAATTGTATAATTTGTGAACCATTACAACTCATAGTGTGTTGAATCCATTGTGTTGTGTGTGTGTGTGTATATATATATATATATATATATATATATATATATATATTATGATATTGTATTTGATAAAAAAAAAAAACTATGTATTATAAATTGTCGTCATATTTTTGCACTATTCGAATGTTTCCATTCTTCCAGGGAGTTCCAAATAATCATTGACAAGAGTGAATCTTGCAGAACCTTATGTAAGGAAGAATAAAGTCACTATGAAGGGAATGATATATATTAATGTGAATAATCATAAGGTAACTATGAAGGGAAGAATAGAGAACAATATCTTGTACACATATTTATTTATTTAGGCAAGCATACACTGTCCCTAAAACCCATCTCTTCTTCTCTTCAAATTTCAAGCTAATACACTACAATGAATAGGACAAACCACCATTGAAGTTTCTACTTGGTACTTAGTGTTGTCATTTACCATATAGACTAGGTTCATGCTAAAGAATTATTCCCTATTAACTTATTTGATTTTGGTGGGATTTATAAGACATACTCAATGACATATCTAGGATATGGACTTCATTTTTCTTTCCTTCATGCTTCTTGCCTTCACCATCACCTTCGGATTCATCACCGCCCTTGTTATCATCATCCCCTCGAACCTTTTTGTTTTACATGCCATCTTTCTTCTCCCTGCCATCATCCTTCTTATCCTCACCACTACCACATTCATTTTTCTCCCCCTTTATTTCTTGCCCCCATCTTTCTTATCCCCTTCCTAATTGTCTCCATTTGTATTATGTGTGATAACCTCCATATAATTCCTTGTCTTTTGTGAAGATATAATGTATCATGGTTGTGATTATAATTAATGAATAGATGAATCAAATGTAAGGATTAGAGGGAGCTATACAAAATTATTTTATTTTTCTGTTGGCCATGAGAGGAGTTGCGGGATTTGCAATCCAAGTCAATAAAAGTTTTATCTTGTTTGTAGTTTGTATCTTGCAAAGTAGAAATCATATTGGGGATAGTTATAAAAGCTCTACTTCAAATGTGGGTTTCAAACCTCAAATAGATTTCTCTTTGAAATTATGATATATATTGGTCCATGAAACAAAATAGAAATTGATCAATTAGGCAAGCATACATTGTCCATGTAACTCATCTCTTCTCTTCAAAGTTCAAACTGATACACTACACCGAAGAAGAAAAACAACTACCATTCAATTTATTGCTAAGTACCTAATGTTGTGATATACAACCTAGCATATATTCATTCTAAATAATTCTCCCCTATCATATTATTTAATTCTGGTGGGATTGATGAGACTTTCATATCCTCAAACTGCGACCTTTTAATTCCCCAAGGTTTCAAGCATTCCCAGAACACATATATACTAATAATACTCTAAGATATTTACATTATGGATAAATAATTTGGATTTTAATCATTTAATACTTGAGGAGGATTAACATACACAATAACATTCCTTAGAATAATGACTTATTTTACTTGCCTTCACGATTCTTATTTTCATTGTCATCTTTGGATTCAACATCCCCTTCTTGTCATCATCCCCTCCCTTTTTTTTCCTCCACCATCCTTCTTCTACCCACCATTGTCCTTCTTATCACTACCACTACCACCTTCCTTCTTATACCCCCCTTCTTTCTTGCCCCCATCCTTCTTATCCCCTTCCTAATTGTCTCAACCCTTCTTCTGTGGGATGATCTCCATATAATCCCTACCCTTTCTATGGAGATATTCTAGTAGCTTATTGGAATCCATTGATGTCTCCATCAAATTTATGTTATGATTCTTCATATCAATTTCTATAGACTACACTCTTATTCTTTCACGCAAATCAACGACATTATAGCCATTTGCAATGTTTCTTATTGGTGTTCTTCAAGATTATTTCACATGTACAATTTATTTTATAAGAGATTCAAAATATTTTATCAATAGTTTTTTTAATTAATAGAAATTACAAGATTTAATTAATAATATTTTTATTATTAAAAATATTGAATGGAAGATTGAACGAAAATGTACTAGTGGATTATTAAGAAGATCCTACTGAAGGGGTGGACATTTGGACCCACTAAGGGATTGGAGTTCTAGGTCAACTCTCTCATTATTGCTACCCCCTCACATCTAGGGGTAACTAGAGGAGAACTTTTTTCCTTTGATTCATATCACAGGTAGCAATTCCATAGATGACATCCATGGTTCTCCACAGACAGATGACCGATGATTCTTCCCACATATTTCTCATCTCACTCTCATTTGATTACTATGGTGCTCGACATACAAAAGGTAACTTGTTCAATACTTCATATTAAGTGTTAATGCCTTATGTACTTGGCATGAAAGTAGTGATCAAGCAGTTGAGTTGGATAATGGATCATGATTCTCTAAATATGTTCCTTTTGCATTGTTTCACCTTGGTTATCATCATCCCCTCCTAGATAAGTGTTGTCACTCTTGGGTATATTTGTACTATTGGGGGGATTTGATAGGAGTAGTTTTCCCATATCCAAATCCATATGTAACATTCTCCATCTTTCCCAATCTTCGGTGTCCCCACTTTTGAATTGGTGGTCATATGTCACAATTATAGGTTCATGTTTCAAAATCCCATGAGAAGGAGGAGCTTGAATGCTCAAGGTTGATGCAGCTTTATTATATATAATAAAAAAAATGCAATGAAGAGAAAAATGTTAAAATCAAAATGCAAATCAAATGAAAAGAAAATAAATGTCAAATAACCAAAAAGAAACAAAGCATGAGAAATGCCCCCTCACTATGATGCCATCACCCCAAGTCCTATGAAAATAATGCATATATAAAAAAGGACTAAATGAAAGACAAAATCCAAAAAAAAAAATGAATAAAGAAAAAGGAAAATAGGGGTTTGGAAAGACACATTTTTGAACAAAGGGAAACTCATTTCATAACATAAACTCACATGACTATGCATACCAATTGTGAATTTAAACCCCACACCATACCATATATCATCACACATGCTCCTTGATGGGTTTCTTAGGAAATACTTCTCCTTTTGGGTACTGGCACATGTAACATGGACAAATGATAACTCTCCCATACCTAAACTTGGAAAATTTTACGAATTCTATGAGTTATTGTGAAGTTTGAAGATGATTCTTAATGTGATCTATTGTTATGAACCAAGCACCTTGAAAATGACAAAAAGTCAATGAATACAATCCACTTAAAGAGGGAAACCTTGTTTTAAAATATATCCAATTCACAAGACAATATATGATGATCATATGACTAGATCTTAGTGGTATATATATATATATATATAGGAGACAAAGAGTACAATTATAATGAAAGTTTCTATCCAATCTACTAATATAACAAACAAACTAATAATGAATGCTTAGTAGGGCCTTAACATAACCCCCCTCTTTAAAAAAGCTTTTCCCTCAAAGCTTGTAATTGAAGGTGTTTCTTCACAAAATGCTCATTTTCCCATGTAGCTTCTTCTAGAGGCATATTCTTCCACTTGATTAGGTACGCCTCAATGGTTCTATTATGAAGAGAAAGAGAACACCAATCTATTATTTTTCTTAGTTCAATAATCAACTTCCCTTCTTCATCTAATTCTAGAAGTTCTATATGCACAGGCATAGTTTGTCCCAAAACCATTTTTAGGAAAGATACATGAAAAACATTATGAATGCGAGAAGAAGGAAAATATAACTCATATGCCACTTGTTCAATCCTGTGAATAATCTTGTAGGGTCCATAAAATTTTGGAGCTAATTTTTTTATTATTTTTTCTTGAGTATGGATTGCTTATAAGGTTGTGTCTCAAAAATACCCAATCACCCTCCTTAAATTGTCTTTCACTTTGATGTTGATATGCTTGTTGTTTCATCGTGTTTTGCACCATTTGAAGGTTTTCCTTAAGAACTATCAACGTTTCTTTAGTCTTCTCCGTATGTGACTCTATTTATTGTACTTTGGACTTATCTTGCAAAAAGTATGAGATACTAGGAGTTGGATATCCATAAAGGGCCTCAAATGGGTACATTTTAGTAGATGTGTGAAAGGAAATTATTATACCACCATTATGCAAGAGGAAGCCCCTTCATCCATTGAGAATGCTTTTCTAAAGAATAACATTGTAGATAACCCTCTAAACATTTGTTAACTATTTTTGTTTAACCATCTGTTTGTGGATGATATGTTGAACTCATAGCTAGTGTTGTTCTATTAGGTCTTGAACTCGTAGGAGCGAAAGCTTCTATTAGGTCTTATTACATTGACTTTTCTCTTTTATTTATTAGGCCTTATTAACTAATGTCAGCCTTTATTACATAGAAAACGTATCCTACTAACTAATGACCCATGGAGAGGGGTTAGGATCAGAACCTAACATCAAGTCAAGGGGTGTTTCCTAGGTGGACCCTCTCTAAGTCATGCAAGGAAGATGGAATGGACGGGGGTAAGAAATTTGGGCATGGGGTTCATGACATACAAGTATTTGTATTGTCTCATTCATGGGTGCCTTTGTAGAGGGTGTGTTGCACCTTCATTTTCATTGCAACCTTTTTCCAAGCCCATTTATTTGTCGTTAATTAATTAAAGTCTAGAACAATTAGGTACTATGAATGGGTAACATAAGACTTGAAAGAAGTACCACGATGTCACTTGAAGATAGAGGTACACAGAGTACCATATGCATGGAAAGAAAAGGACATGACATAAGTGTACACACCTCAACAAGTGACACATCTATACAATGTGAAATTGTTTTTGCAGGTCTTTAATTATTTTAAGAGAAACATTTCATTGTTTTTAAGACCTCTTTGGGAGAGCATCTAGAAGGTTATAATTTTTTATTTTATCTTTTTCCAGATACATCCCCTCTAGGCCTTCAACCCCTTCTTCCCATGAAATGAGGTACAATCCCTTCTCAATTCGGTACACCCAAAAATACCAAAAGATAAGGAGACGAAAAATATGAAGTGTGAAAAATGATAAGTATGATTGGGAATGGTACGATGACTCATCAATGAAACCACCCAGTAGAAAACCTTTTCCCAAGGGTGACAACTTACTAGGGCACAATGTCAACCACCAAGGTGAAACAAGGCAAATGGAATAATTTCCAAGTAAACATTCTATAATCAAAAGAAACTTTAAATGCAACATATTTAAATGCCTCAAATATTAAAGTGACACTTACCACAATACCTGACTTGTACCTCATGGAGAAAGACCCATTGTCTTCCAGAAATAAGCTGATGTGGTGAATGTAGTCATGATAAACTAGAGAAATGTGGTGGTCAAGCGGGTCTCCATCTGTGTAAGTGGGCAACACAAGTCAATCTATCCCTCAACACTCCATGCCTGCCCTCTGAGGGCCCTGAGACATCATCTCCTTAGTTATACCTAGAAATGGGGGATAACATAACAATTTCTTGTTCAATCTTTTGGCAGCTCAACTGAAAGTCCATCCTAGTGCAACTTGGTGGGTAACACACCTAAAGAATGTAATTTTCCATTCAACACTAAATATAAATTATATTTTTTTCCTTAAAAAAAATAAAAATATAATTGAATAATATTAAATTAGACAAGTTTTAAAATAATTTATTAATAATTAATATTTTTTTTAATTAGTAATTATTGTATTTAATTTTTATTATCAAGGATTATTTAATAACTAATACTAATTATTGTATTTGATTTTCTTAAATTACAATTATCACTAATAATTATAATTAATAATAATAATAATTGATTAATAATATTATAAATTATAATATTACTAATCATAATTATAGTCAATTGTGTTTGCTGCAATATTATAGTCAACAAAGTTCGATGCCAACATTTATATTTATCAATTACATAATCATTTTTATCAAAGAAAAACAATGAGGACATTGGACATTAGATATTTATGTTATTCAAACATCTATTCCCTATATATTTTTGGTGTTGATATGTGATCTAAGATCTTTTATTTGATGACTATAACATGAATTGCATTAAAAAGCACAAACAAAGCTTATGTGCAACATAAATGAAGAAGACATACACATGGAGAAATAACAAGAAGAACAATTGCACAAGACTTGATAACATTGTTTGTACCAACAATGGATTACGTCTCCGGGCCCACTTCTAAGTGGAGATGCCTTTATATTATCTCAACAATAATTGCCATAAAATACATGGCAATACCTCAAATATGGAAATGCCCTGCAAATCTGCTGCTCGAATCCAAATTCTGACTACACCAATGGATTCGTGGTAATAAATCGTGAATAAATGACTGTCAATTCGTCAAATTCCGTCACTGTCACTTACACGCTCCTCATGGTCTCTCTGGCTTGAAATCCATGCCACAACAGTCTAAATCTCCTACAATAAATGTGCCTTTGCACAAAAATTCATGCTTGTACGAATGGGCGTGGCCTCCTCCTGGGCCGATAGCAAACTCGGTTTAAATAAATTCATGGTGGGTGGATAAACCAACAACACAGTTGGTATCTTGGTTGGTGGATGTTAATTAAATCTTTGGTTATGGGGAGGTCTTGGGGTCAAACCCACAGTCCTCCCCTTTTTGGTGTCAATTGCAACATATACATTGTTTTGGTTTAACTCCCTCTAAGATTTGGGGAGTGGCATGTCCGACCACTGGATTCAGCCTCAACTGGTCGACATGTTTTAATGCCAACCTATATATATCCCATCATATAGTTGGGCTTCCAAATTTAATTTTGGACAGTAATTTGTTGGTCATTGGCCTATCCGACGCTGATACTTTTTTTTTCCAAATTTTGGTTTCTAGCCCTCATTAGGCATTCGCGTGGTGCCCTATGATTGGGCCACGTGATGCCTTGTGATTGGTTGCCCATTTCTCAGTCAACAACTGACGTATCTTCCACCTCATCACCCATGCCATCGTCATATTGCCACGTAGGCCATCACACTTCCACGTGGTGTCCGTATGATGCCACATGGCATATTTTTACTAGCCGAAAGGGGGTCTGAAAATGCCAAATCAACATGACACGTGGAAGCCTCTCATGATGCCATGTCAACATGTTGACATCAACACTACACAATCATCTATTGATGTCACCTTATTGACTTTGACTAGGTTGACTTAAACTTTGATTGGCTATAACTTTTTCATCCATACTTCGTTTGAGGTGTTGTTTGCTTCGTTGGAAAGATCTCGATGAGCTCTTCGACTTGGTTCCTTTTTCGCTGAGATTTGAGGACTTTGAAATTTTTTCCTTTTAGATCCTCCTAGATCATTCCTCCCCACTAAGAAGCTTTTGAACCACCAAAATCCTTATCAATCAACGAATAGGTGAGGGAATTTCTCCGTCAATTTCCCCTTCTCAATCCACTGTGTTTTTCTTGGATGTGTGCCCTTAAGGCCCACTCAAAGATATTCAACATCACCCCTGCATGAAGTTCTTGTTCTTCTATCCATGATTATATCTTCCTTTAAATCGTCCAATTACTCATGAGTGAACTCATCTACTGAAGGTACTGAAACACTCTCCCTTTGATCCATGATCATTGGAGGCTCATAAATTTTAAGGTTCTCTACATTCACAACTGAGTATATCTGCATGTACGGTGGTAAATCTAGGTGGAAAGTATTTGTGCCAATATTTTCTAAGATGGTGAAGGGTCCATATCAGATGGGCTTGAGCTTCTTGACTTCACCTTTAAAGCTATCTTTGCTGATGTGAATCCATACTTGATCACTTGCTTAAAATTGATGATCTACCATGTGCTTATCATGCCTCACCTTATACAGGGTTAGGCTCTTTTCCACCAGTTCCTGGAATGTCTGGTGTACCTGCTAAATCCTTTGGATGAACTTGTGGGCTTTGTCTTCATCTCTTTGTTTTTTTGAGTTGACATCTTTCCTAAATGTCAATTCCAAGGGAGTTTTAGGTAGATGCCCAAAACATGTCTCAAATGGTGAACTTTGGGTGGAAGAGTGCAAGGCTTGGTTGTATGCATGTTGGACATAGTGCAACTGCTCATCCCAAAGTTTAGGATGTTTGTTGCAGTAACCTCAAAGAAAATAAACAATGATCATGTTTACCACCTTTGTATGTTCGTCGGTCTGTGAATGGAAATAAGTGATCCTCTTCAACTTGGTGTCCATGAGATGCCATAGACTTGTCCAAAATTCCCCTAAAAATTGAGAATCTCGATCAGAGATAATGGACATGGGAAACCCAAAATGAACCCATACATGTTGGAATAAAAAGTGAGCAACCTGCTCAACTGTGGCCTTCTTTTTACATAGAATCAAGATACACATCTTGCTAAACCTATCCACTACCACATACAAGTAGTCATGACCCTTTCTAGACATAGGTAACCCCCCTACAAAATCCATTGAGATGCTCTCCGAAGGATGAGAATGAACATGAAGTGGTGTGTACAACCCCAATTTTCTATTAGTGGGCTTACAAGTTGAGCACAACACACACCCCATTACATATTTGGTTACAATTTATTTCATTCAAGGCCAATAACAAAACCTATGCAAATGTGTGAACATCTTGCCTACCCAAAAATACCTAGATATTAGAGAAGTGTGAGCTTCCTTGATTACATGCACTCTTTCATTTGTAGGAATATAAAGTCTTCCCAAGCGGTAGAGTAGTTTATCTTACAAATGGAAATCCTCCACCTGCGAACCATGGGTTAGAATCTCATATACATCTTTGAAATCTTCATCAATAGCATACTGTTCAATATAACTGACATGAGCTAAGGAAACATTTTTCAAAACAATAGATGCAGAAATAGTAGGTCTAGAAATCATATCTGCAACTTTGTTGTTTATGCCTTTCTTGTATCTGATAACTAGATGGAACTATTGCAAGAATCCCATCCACTTGTAGTGTCTTGACTGCTACAACTTGGTCGGTGACTAGAGGTACTGTAAGGGTTGGTGATCAGTGTGTATGATCGTTTCCTTGCCCATGAAGTAGTGTTTCCATTTCTTCATGCTTTGTACCAATGCATACAATTATTTTTCATATGTAGGATAATTAAAACAACCTTAGAAAAATTTTCAGAATGAAAAAAAATGGGCTTACTTTGTTGCATTGGGATTGCTCCCATGGCAAGTGCATTGGCATCAGTTTTAACCCCGAATGGTTGTTGTAGGTCAGGTAGAGCTAGCACTGGTGCGGTGTTGATCTTTTCCTTCAAAGTGTCGAAGGCTTTTTGATGTCTTTCTCCCCAATGGAAGACTTGTTTCACACTAGTTAAGGCATACAAAGAATATGCAATATAGGAGAAGTTATAAATGAACTTTATCCAGTGTTGAACTGCCCCTAAAAAGATTTTGACTTATGTAAATGATGTTGGCTTAGGCCAATTTACAATGACTTCAACTTTGGAGGGATCTATCTTTAGTTGACCACCTCCAACAATATGACCCAAGTCAACCAATGAGGTTTTCAAAATTCACACTTTGACAATTTTACATACAAATTTTCTCTTTTAAGGACATCCAATACTTTCTTTACATGCATTACATTGTCATCCCAAGTCTTACTGAATACAAGAATGTCATCTAAGTATACAATCACAAAGTCATTTATGAAAGGCCTAAAGAAATCATTAATAACATACATGAATGTTGTTGGGGCATTACAAAGCCAAAATGGCATTACCATCCAAGTCTACCACACGTCGCCTTCTACGATTCTGACCTGGTGGTATCCGGTCCTCAAATCCAGCTTAGTCAAGTACATTGCATTTTTCAGCTGATCCAGCAAGTCATCTATACGAGGCAATGGGTAATGGTTCTTCACCATTATTTTGTTTAGTGCGCAGAAATCCACTCACATCCTCCATGTGCCATCTTTCTTTGGCACCAATACTATCAGAGAGCCACAAGGATAAGATCTTGGTCTAATGACCCCTCTTTCAAGCAAGTCCTACACCTGATTTTTTATCTCCTCATTTTTTAGCGCATACATCATGTACATGCCAATGTTTGGTAAGGGAACATCTTGGTGCAACTGTATTTCATGTTGGATCTCCCTCTTGGGAGGAAATCCTTTCGGTTCTTGAAAAACTTCATCATAGTTAGAAATAACATCAATAATTTCATCTTTATGAGAAGGATCACAATCATCAAAAGAATTAGATTTATCAATATCTTTTTTCTTTCAAAAAAAAAATAAAACACTTTACATAAATCACTAAGCATGGTCTAGTACAATATATAAAATACAATGGTCACACTTTTCGCTCATCATGATACATAATATAAATCATCACAATGTCACAACGGATCATGAAACCCTAGGCTCTAACATCATCTCAAGAGAGGCACAAGATCTGCTCATATCTTGGAACATATTTGACGAATAAAATGAGGTACTATGAAGTGAAACTGAGCAGTAACATAGTGCATGATCGGTAGTACCCAACACCTTGAAGTTTTTTTGTGAAAAATACAAGTGGGTGTGACAAATCTAAAATGGTTAAAGGAGGAAAACATGTGAAAAATGCTAATAAAAAAATCAAATAATTATAAGACTCCTTACACGATTTGGATATTTGGTCCTTAATCTTCACAAGAAAATTAATTTGAATGATAAATTGATTGAATCACTTCAACAAAAATTAATTGAAAATGAGTAGCAAATTCAAAACATGGTTGATACAATTTGTGACACAAATGACCTCATACAAATGGTTGATTTTACTTGTGATATAAATCACTTAATGAAAATCATGAATGTTACACATGACCCAGATGATCTAATGGAAATGCTTAATGCTACTTGTGACACATTGAATGATATAATGGAAATGATTGATAAAAATGCAACATAAGAGATGGTTGACGATTCATTTCTAGGTTATAAAATGAAATTCTTAGTCAACAATGAGATGTTGAAGGAAAATCCAGTTGAATATGGATCACAAGGAGAAGCATAGAGTGATAATTGCAACAACAAATGTGAATTTTGAAGCTACAAAAGAAATCATTTGGGAAGAACATCAAGAAGTACAAAATAATATTTCCAAGATGATTGTTATGCTTTGAGAATAAATGTTATTCGACAAAAAATGGCATCTCTTAGGATATGACAAAAGGAAACAATTTTCATATTCCAAATTATTTGAAACTAGTTCAGTTTGTGAGTGAACGATTTCTTGATGAAAAGTTGAAGACTCCAGAAGTTATTGAAGAAGTTGAGAATGTTAATGATACAATTGATGATAAAAACATTGAGAAAAATCCTAATAAATTCCATCATTATCATAGAATTGACCATATAGAGATAGAGTGTTTTTTTCCCCTTCTCTTCATCGTGAGAAAAAAAATCATCATTCAGATATATGTCAAAAGAAGAAGCATAAAAAGGAAAAAAATCATTATGGTTGGATAACTAATTATCAGTGGAAATTAAAAACGAATATGTTGAATAAGTTTTATTATCAAGTTCATACAAAGGTATATATAAATTTACATGGAGAAATCACAAAATCAAAATGATTTCAAACAATTGTTCCAAATGAATATTTTGGGCATGATCAAGGCACAATTCTACATGTCTTTTGAATGGTACTCTACACCTTTGTAAAGGGGGGAAGTACATTAATAGAGTACAATGGTAGCATTATCAATTGTTAGTGGTCAACCAAAACCATTAGCTATAGTTATGAAAGAGATATTGAAGAAGAATACAAATCTCAAGCTTGGATCCCTACTACATACTTCTCACCTTGCCCCTAATAAGGGGGAATATCAATCATAATAGATAAGGTTCAAGTTTCAAATTACTATCAATTAAAATGCAATAAAAATTTGGAAATTTCAGCTTGGAAACCAATCTCCTCAACAAGTTATCTATGAGAATTCAATTATTCATCGAGATGTTGTTTGAAACCTAATTATGTTTAAATTACAGAGTGCTTTGATGATCCTATTTGTTCACTAGAGGTAGAATGATGATCATATTTTTCCACTAATTAGCAAGGGAATGTTCATACATGGCAGTTGTTCACTTCCATAATTTCTATTCTCTTTCAAACTTAATTTTAGATGAATCATTCAACATCCAGGTTGGAGTAGGAACTTTCGGACAAAAACACAACAACTGAGGTAGAACAATGCACCACATTTTGAGGAAAAGTAGTGCGCGTGGCAAGATTTATGGAAATTCGACGTAAAAGTGGACAAACCTAGCCTAGTTAGGGTTAGGGTTTTGGGATGTATTGTAAGGGTTTCTAATCCATTTTTTTAATATAAATAAGGGGTATGAGGTAGATTAGTTGAGGATAAGAGAATAATGGTCGATATTTTATAGAGTTAGTGCGACAAGTCTGTTTTGGAGAACCTTTTTGAAGTTTTTGGGAATGGAATTCTATTTTGAGAGTTGTAGAGCTCGAGTGAGGTCGAAGTAGCTGAGGGTCGGGTCACAAGTTGTGGAGCTTGGTGTGATATTGGTCCGCCTCACTACTCACTACTCTGATGTAATGCATTTTTTTTTTTTGATGAATAAGAATAAAGAAGCGAAAGATGTTTGTGGACGTATCCCTGGGGGGGTTAACCACGGTAAAACCATGTGTGCAATGTGTTTTAATGTTACTATTTCTGCAGTTATCATTGAATGGTTAGATAGATGAATGTATATTTTATTTACAGTGCGCACTAGATTAAATATGAAAATGAATGAATGAATGAATGGATATGATGAATAGTATAATAGAATGCATGGTTAAGTATAAATAAGAAGAAGTAAGAAAGAACATCCCCCAATACCTTCCATGGCTGTAGACATTTGTGTCCTGCAGTCTCCCATAAACCATATCGGGTGAGACTGTGTTGTGCATGGTGTAGTATTTTGGTTTACCAGAAGGGCAGATGGTGATAAGGGTTTTGTTGGAAAACTAAGGTAGAACTCGGGTCAGCCCACGAGTCCAAAAAATGGTTATGTTGCTGGTTAGAACTCAGAAGGAGAGCTAGGAAGGGTTTTGGTGAAGAAGATGCAGTGATATAAAGGGATGTTCAGGCCATGGAATCCTACGAAGCAAGATATTGAAAGATGGTTAGAGACAAAGTAGTTCGAGTTTGCACATAAAGTCAATAAGGGTTCCAAGTATACACTGCGCCATTACCTGCAGATGTATGTGTTTACTGATCTGCATGAAGCATATTTTTGTTTCTTTCCACAATTATTACAGGAATGGTTGTTAAGATTAAAGGATACACATATGATTAACCAGATTAGGATAGTAGTGTGGACTGTTGATAATATCACGCGGTTGGAAAGAGTTAATAATAAATTCACGCATGAAGTGGATTTTCAATGAGACAATATTATTGTGGGGTTTATCACTGAGTTTGAAGTAGATACAACGAAGTCATACACTGGTGCAGATCAGGATTTATTGAGGGGACACATAGGAAGGTACACCAGGTCACTCTACATGTCAATCAAGATATTACTACATGATAAAGAAGTGATGACCATGGAATAGACAACTATATCACTTTGCACACATGGGGGAGTTGGGGGAAGCACTAAGGAAGATATGAGAAATGGAGAAGTCTCTGGAGAGTAGCCAGAAGAAGGAGGCAATGGACCCCATCATGATGGATGATGAACATACCATGGAAATCATAAGAAGTGTAGGTGTGATTTGCAATGAACGACTCTACCAGTATAGGATGAATAATCAGAAGAGAGTTGTAGCAGAGAGAGAAGGCTTGGACAATGATGAGGAAGAGGTAGAGAATATATGTGCCACATGGTAGATTGAGGATATATTGCACATTGTTATCACACTAAGTTACCTTGAAACTTTTAGCCCTTAGTTTTAAGTTTTTAATCCTTTAAATTTTAAATTTTGCTTTATTTTCTTAGTGTGATTTACTTAGGTTAGATTGAATAAATAAAGGCTTGAGTGTTGGCTCATTTTTTGACCCTCAAATAGATTTTTAGCCTAGGTTAATTTTCTTGGCTTATGGTTTGACTCACCTCATGACTTGACACCAAGCCTGACTCAACCCATGACCTACATGACTTGACATGTCACTCTTTCCACTCATACCTATATATCCTTTCCATGTTGTCCCTATGTCCTATTAAAAGTGGTCAAATCATATTTTCGAAAAAGAGCGTTGCCAACTCACTAGGAGTTTCCATAGCACACTCCTTGTCCTTTATTCCTTGCCATGATTCGTCATCATTTCGCTGAAGTCATGTTCTACCTTGTTTTCAGCACCATGGTTCGTTAAAATATGCATTCAAAGATTTGTTTTTAATGGGTTTTCTAATAGTTTCAAAGATTTGAATGTTATTAAACTCAGCGTTGTTGAAACTGCCAGTTCAGACCAGTTGCAGATAGCGCTACAGGATCAACTGTTGAGGTGGATTTGGAAGCTAAGGTGGTCTTGGTGATCTCCTAACTGTTTGCAGAGCCTCAAAGTTGTCATTACTCCTCCAGGTATTCCTTGGGTTCCCTCCTTTTCATAGAAAATTCGTGTGATAGTTGTTTCCTGAGTTTTGGTAGCGACCATCTCTATAAATCACTCCCTCCTTCATCCCTGTCCATCCATTTTTTCCCTATCATGGACTTGCATCCATTATCAAATGGTTTTCAGTTATCAAGACACCCATTCACCTTGCTCCTGAGTGTTGAGTGCCCATGCAAACACTTATTCCTTGTGTGCGCACTGCGCTACCAAAATCGTTGTTTAAACCTCGCTTCATTTCCCCTGCTTCCTCAACTATTTGGATTTGAGTATTATTAGCCAGGTTTTCAAAGACCATTGTAGCAGTTTTCTTTTCACTATATTTTCATTGTTCAGTTTGAGATGTACAGATAGTAAGGGGAGGGAAAATTGCATTTCTTGCTTTCCAAAATCCATCAAAACAGTGTGAGTTAGAGGAGAATCCTAGAAAATACCAACCATTGTTCATTGTCACTCTCCCATTGAAGTCTGCCTCCATTTTATCTCCTAGCCTTCATTGCACCATAACCTTTGATCCCTTATCTTGAACCATGGATACAACTTAGAAGAATAAATCTCACAAGGGAGGCACTGTGGTCAGAACTGAACCCTCAGACATGCACCTATTTGATGCAGAGGCAATGATTAGGGAAGTTTTTCAAAGGCTGGGTTGCCTCTCATTTTACCAAAAACATGCAAAGGGGACATCCTGAAGTGGCAAGGCAATTTGCCTCACATTTTGATGGCCTTAAGACTAAGGTAAGAGACCTGGAGTTTGAGGTGTCTGAAGCCTCTATTGCAGCAGCCATAGGGATTCCTAACACTGGGGAGATATGGTTTAAATATATGACTTTGAATGTTGCCTTCTCCAAGGACTTCCTCAAACCAGATTATCAGACTGGCAACTTGTCGAAGGGATTTCCTAGAAGTCATCTAGTTGAACATTTTGATAAGATGTTAAAGATCATCCAGAGATACTTCACATATGAGGGAAGTTTTAATATGTTATACCAGTACCATATAATACTTATGCTTCATTTTACTAGTAAAGATAAAATGAATATCCCTTTTTACTTGTTGAGGATCATGGGAAAAATGTCTGACAAAGTCCAAGCCAAATCCAAGGCTGTGGACACTAGTGTCTTTCACTCTGGATTGATCAAAATGTTGGTAATGGAAGAATTGAAGAAGAGGAACATTCCTTGGGTGAAATTTGTTTTTTCTGCTCACATGAAGTTTGACACAGCTTCAACTCCTCGGTCAGAGATGAAAAGTCCTTTGCCATTTACTAGTGATGCTCTAGTAGGAACAATCAAGAAAAGAAAGAGTAAATTAATTACTCAAGACAAAGAGGTTGTTGAGGAAGTTGAAGAAGCCAAGAGAGAGGCTTATCTTTCTCCATGGAGAGACTTTTCACCTCCTCCTGCACCAGAATTGGAAGAGGTCTCTTCATCTACTAAATCCACAACCAAGAAAGGAAGAAAATTGCATTTCTCTTCATCTCCATTAGCAACTTGCAAAAAAGTCAGGAAATCTTTCACAAGATCATCATCTCTCATGGAGGTTGTTGAAGCACAAGTCCTACCAAAGGTTTATATTCTAAAGAAAAAGATAGACAAGGGTAAAGGCATTGAGAAGCCTATTAAGATGGTAGACAGAGCCCCTGTACAATAGAATCATGAAGGTGAATCCATGAAGAAGCCTATTGAGATTATCAAAATTATAACTCCACCTAGCAATCACACCTTCAAAATATTGATTAGACAAATCATGGAGGCTAGGAAGGAGGTTTCTCGCTTGAAATCAGAGGGTTTGTCTGAAAGAATTAGGATGAAGGAGCTCATGGATAATTACAACAACACTCTTGATTTGGAAAGATTTGCAGCTAGAAGATCCCTTCCTCTCCATAAACAACTCAAGAACCTCTAGAGGAAAAACAGAGGCTTTCAGTCTCAGAACAGAAAACTCAAGGTAGAATTGCAACACTTCAAGGATGAAGTGGCCCAGAGGAATTTGAATGTGTTGGTTGAAGCTGACGTTCTAAAAGAGGAACCAGTAGTGAATAAAATCACACCTACAGTTAAGAATCTTATCACTACAAAAGGAAAGCATGTTGTTGTGCTAGAAGTAAGTCCTCCTTCCACAAGAAGGAGGGCTAGGTTGAGGAAATAGTTGGGGGGTATAAGCTTCATTTTTTAGAGTGGTCTCTTTTTGCAAGAGTAAGTGATCAAGGATGTATTATTTTTTCCACTTGTATAGGCATTTACAGGCTCCTAACCTATCATCTCAAGTTTTTTGTGCTTTTCAAAAGACTAGTCTCCTCATACAGAAAGAGCACAAACATTTTGTAGTGCTATGGGGATGAAAAATTGTTTATTTTATCATGTCCTGCCAGTTTTCTACTTACAATGCTACCAAATCTCCTAAGTTGTGTAACGATGGCACTACCAAATTCGCAAGGATATATTACAGTGGTGCTACCAATTTTTTTTTTATGATGGGCGCTACCCATTCTTCAGGACCAATTCAGTGAGGGAGCTACCAATTCCACAGAGATATGCAGACTTGGTGCTACCAAATTACCCACGGAGATATACAGGCTCGGCGCTACCAATTCTGCAGTCTTGTTTTAGATATAAGCTATGAAACGTGCAGAGTATTTTGTAAAGGCGCTACAAAAACTTGCTACCCAGTGCGCTACTGAACGACGCTACCAATTGGTACTTGGAATGAAGTGGTTCGAGTTTATCACTCTGGTGGGTGGATGATGATGTGGATAAGGGCTAAGATCATAAGTGGAAACATGATGACAACTTACAACCTCTGCATGACACTTGGCATGGAAAGGGATGTGCATCAATGAAGACAATGTCAGTTAAAGTTTGTTGGATTAGTTGCCAACATGTTTCCTTTTTTATAGCATAGTTGTTAGCACATATGTTAGATTGAATAACTGATTTGGAGAATCCTATGGGAGGAAGGTCAGCTCACACCTCTATCTGTTGGCTTCCCTTTTTGTTATAAATAGACATTCCAAATGTTTTAGAGAGTTCGAATGGTTGAGCTAGGATCCCTTAGTGTAATATTTTGATGAAGCATATTGGTTCTCTAGTTATGTACTTGACTTGGGAATTTTTTATTAATATAAGTCAATTTCTCTTATTCCATCTTATTGCCTCTTATACTGAAGTATTCATGATTTAATGATTCACATGAGATTGTTGTAGTTGTATTATGATGAATGTTTGATTATAGTATTGTTATGATGTTATTCAGTGTTCTTCAAACTTTGAATTCAAGAAGATCTTGCGTTCGAGTTTTTCCTCTTTAGGCTGCTTGAAGACCTGATGTCCATAGAAAAACTCTACATTTCCCTCACCAAAGTCTTCCTTATATTCACTTTCACTCCCACTCACTGACTGAAGTTGATCAAGACCTCAATTGCTTGTGCATGCTAGCCCAGATTTATGAGTTAAAACATTATCATCATGAGTCTTGTCCATTTTACCTTTTTAACACTCATTTACATTTAACACATAATATGATGGGTACTAGACTTATCCTCTCTGCAATCTGAGGGTGATTCCTAGTGCTAACATTCTTGGCGTCTTTGTCGGGGAACGGATTGAAGACATTTCGCTGGGTTTGAACGACAAAGCTTACTAATTCTAAAGGTGCATTAGAATTCAATACATTGAAGATTTCAGCTTGCACCTGGAGACTCCATTGTTTTAGTTGTGTCTCCTAAAGGAAGACACACAAGGTCAAATCCACAATTACCTTTGGCTACACCAGAGGCTGACCTAGAAAACTTAATCAAAAATGGAAAAGCTTCTCAAGAGATTTTTTCTGCTGCTATACCAGGTACTTCTGGTCACTCATATGATTCTACTTTTAAAATTCCAGTAGTCATATCTAACCATCCTATTTTACCTTCTACTGAAGTTTCTAGAAATTTAGATTTTGAAAATTTTCCTGTTGAATATTCATCTTTTAGCCCTCAAGTTAAAGCTGAAAAATTTGAAGATATTGTGTCTCCTGACATTGTAAAGTGGTTCAGACTTAAGAGTCTTGAAGATTTACCTATTTTGATTTTCCCTACTCTTCCTCCTATTAAAGTTTCTGATACCAAAAAAGAGGAAACTTCTTCTCTCTTGGACCCTGCTTCATTTTCCCCAAAGGCTCAAAATCCTCTTCTGAAAACTGAGACCTCTCCATCATCATCCAAGCTTCCTTTTTTCCAACAAAGCCCAACTATAGTGATAGTTGTCAAATATCCTTCTCCTCCTTGTTCTCCTACAGTCCAAAATACAATGGCAGCTGTTAATGTTCCTAGAAATAGGATGGATGCCATAGTGGCTATTAGGTATGCACTTCTTATCTTACCTCAGCCTATGAATGCTCTCACTATTATATATTACTTAAAATACATGCCCAAATTCACAGGAGAAGAAGACATAACTGTTGAAGAACACCTTGTTGCCTTCTATAATTATGCAGACAATCTAAACATTGAGAATGAGGATGTGTGGATGAGATTTTTTGTACAGAGCCTTGATGGTGAGGCTAGGAAATGGTTTAGTGGTTTGACTATTGGATCCATTGCTAGGATTGAAGCTTTAGACGATGCTTTATTGAGAGAGTGGGGGAATAAGAAAGATTTTTTGTATTATATCATAGAATTTGGATCCCTAAAGAGGAAAGAGGGAGATTCTGTCTCTAAATTCTCCAAGAGGTTCAATAAAATGTACAATAAAATTCCTTCTGAGATAAATCCTATAGAAACCTCTTCCAAGATCACATATGCCAGTGATTTTGACCCCGAGTTTTTCCTTCTACTAAGAGAAAGAAGATCTGCCTCCTTGGCTCATATGCAAGATGCAGCCTTGGAAGCAGAATCTAACATAGTGGCAACTGAAAAATTAGGGGAAAATATGATAGGGACAACAGAAAAAATAGAGTTGAAGCTTCAACCTCTGATTACTCTGTTGTCCATACTCAAGTTGATGAACTTACCAAATTAGTAAAATCATTTTCTGCTGAGATGGAGAAGTTAAATCTTAAAGGAAAACAGACCTATAGAAATACACATAATGTTGATAACATAGGTAACTTCAGAAGACCAAATAATTTTCCTCAGATCCTTCCAAGAGATCCTAGAAATAGAGAGAGGGATGATCAAAAAGTACAAATCCCTCTACAAAACAACCTTGTTGCTGATGAATAAGGAGAGGATGAAGAAAGTGATCCTGAGATCCATTTCCTTGGTGACACCTCCTCATACCCTCACTTGAACCAATCTGCATATGAAAAACATCTCATGGATAATCAAATAAATGAATTGAGTAAGGGAGAGAAAACAAAAGAAAATCCTAATAGAAACAATCTGAGGTCCAAAAAGAGAGAGGAAAAGTCTAACACTTCAGACCATCCCACCAAAGCAAAAGATTTTGCTAAGCCTATGGCAGCTGGAAGCAAAGAGAAATATGTACAAATCCCTCAAGCTTTGATTAAGAATCCTACTCCATAAGTTAAGGATATTTTGAAATCTCCATCTTCCTTCAGTTTTGAAAATGAAATTCAAAAAATAAAAATTCTTGTCCCTTTTTTAGAACTGATAAAAATTGAGGACTTCAAAAAATATCTTTCTAAAATGTTGCTGCCCGAACCTTCCTCCCATTCTACTGATTCAGTCAACCTCCAAGATGAAAAACCAACAGTCATCTTAGGACCTTTGATAGAAGATAGATATGATTCATCCCCTCCCTTCTATACATCATTGAATATTCATGATAAAGTGTTGCATAATTGTTTGATGGACTCAGGGGCATATCACAATATCATGCTAAAAACAGTCATGGATGAACATGGATTAGAAATTAAAAAAAATTACCATGACTTATATTCTTTTGACTCTAGGAAAGTGAAGTGTCTTGGGGTCATCAAATATCTAGTTGTGACCTTGTTTCAGTTGCCCATGAAAAGTGTGGTCATGGATATTGTGGTGGCTAATGTCCCCCCTAAGTTTGTTATGTTATTTTTAAGATCTTGGATAAAAATACTAGGGGGAACCTTTCATATGGACCTTACATATGCCACCATTCCTGTGTTTGGGGGGGAACATAAAAGGCTTTACAGGGAATCTCAGATGGCCTACATCATCAGTGATGAAGCAAACCCCACTAACCATCCTATTTTTTCACTTAATACTGATTTGGGATCTAGTATATTGCAGCTCACTAATTCTCTTGAACTTCCTCTTGAAATCAGAAAACATTCCATTACTTTTTGTGAAGATTCTCCTCCAACTACCTATGTTTGGAAGATGTTTTTTTATGGAGCCTCTTCTAAGGAAGGTGTTGGTACTAGAGTAGTATTTGTTTCACCTACTCAAGAGACCATATCTTTGTCCTACAAGCTAGAATTTGAAACTACCAACAATGTGGCAGAGTATGAAGCTCTTCTTTTGGGTTTGAGGGTTGCAAAAGACATGGGGATTGAAGAGATATTAGTGTTTGGGGATGCTGAATTAATTGTCCTTCAAATCAAAAATCTATATCAAGCTAAGCACCCTAGGCAAGGACTTATAGAAATGAAGTTTGGGATATTGTTGATAGTTTTTTCTTAGCTTTCAATATCTCATTTATTCGAAGAGAGGAGAATACCATGGCTAATTCTTTGCTTGTTTCAGTAAGTAATTTCATAGTCCCTTTGCCACCTAAACTCAAATATGCAGAAGTGAAGTATAGACCCTCTATACCTGACAATGTCAAACATTGGAAGGTCTTTGAGGATGATCTTGAGATTAAAATATTTCTTGAGACTATTGAGGAGTTCTATGCATTACATATTGATCAATATCATGATTCCAAAAATAGCCCTCATGTTGATGTTTTTCTAAATAAAATTGCTAACCATCATATTGTTCAGTTGCCTAGTAACCATATTCCAAAGGGACTAGTTCCTTTGGAGAGATTGTTCAATAGAAATTATGTGGTTGTAAATGTTAAAGGTTCAGCTGATGATGTTGATATAACTAAATGCAATGTGGGTACAGAGAAGGATCCAAAATATGCTAATTTGTCTAGCATCTTGTCAAAGGAACAAAGGGATGAATATGTTGAGTTGTTAAAAGAGTTTGTTGATGTGTTTTCCTAGACATATGAATATTTGTGAACATACGACACAAGCATCATTAAACATAAGATCCCTTTGAAGGAAGAGACCAAGCCATTTAGGCAGAAGATGAGACAAATAAATCCTATGTTGTTGCCTATTATGGAAAAAGAGGTAAAAAAGATTTTGGATGCCAAGATTATCATTCCTTTGAGATATTCTGAATGGGTGGTCAACTTGGTCCCAATGAGAAAGAAGAATGTTGAAATCAGACTTTGTGTCAATTTTAGAAATTTGAATAGAAGCTATAAGAAAGATAATTATCCCTTACCAAAGATGGAGCACATATTACAGAGGGTGACAAGTGCATCTAGGATGTTTATGATTAATGGATTTTTTGGATACAATCAGATCTTTGTCTTTCCTGAAGATAGAGAGAATACAACCTTTACTACTCCTTGGGGTACATTCATGTACGCTAAAATACCCTTTGGATTAATGAATGCAAGAGCGACCTTTTAGCAAGCCATGGACATCACCTTTATTGGGGAGAATGACAAGTTTGTATTCATTTATTTGGATGACACAATAGTGTTGTCACAATCTGATAAAAAACATTATCATCATTTGAAAAAGGTCTTCTTGAAGTGCAGATAATTTGGTCTCTCTCTAAATCCTAAAAATTCATTGTTTGCAATGAAGGAGGGGAAGTTATTGGGGCACATTGTATCACCTGAAGGGGTGAAGATTGATTCAAAAAGAGTAGAAGATATCCATACCTTGTCTCTCCCTAGATCTAAGAAAGAAGTTCAGTCTTTCTTGGGGAAAATTAATTTTTTGAGAAGGTTTGTTTCAAATTTTGTTGAATTGGTAAAGTATATTACAGCCATACTGAGAAAAGGAAATGAAATCAAATGGGCTACTGAGTCTCGAAATTATTTTGATCAAATAAAAAAGGCCTTGACTGAAGCACATGTGCTCATCAGTCCTGACTACTTCAAGGATTTTCTAATTTTTTCTTTTGCTTCATTTGACACAGTAGCAGTTGTTTTATTGCAAAAGAATGCAGAAGGGTTACAATAGCTTATTACCTTTTTCAGCAGGGCATTGAGGGATGCTGAAATAAAATATGACATCATGGAAAAGTATGCCTATGCTTTGGTCAAATCTCTCAATGCTTTCATATTATATTTGTTGCATTCAAAAGCAGTTGCATATGTCCCTTCAGCCTCGGTGAAAAAGATACTTATTCAGCTTGATATAGACAGAAGAAGGAGAAAATGGATTGCCAAAATTCTTGAATTTGATTTTGAAATAAAGCCCACCAAATTAGTTAAAGGCCAAGGTTTATCTAAGTTGTTGGTTGAATCGAATTGCAAATATTTGGGGGTTAATTTCATAAACATTAGCTCAGAAAATCAGCAAGTTGAATTGTCTGATAACGGTTCTCAAGTCATCCCTCCATTGGAAGAATGCACTTGGTACAAGGACATTATATATTTTCTAAAGAAGTTGCATCCTCTTGATGGATTGGAGAAGAATAAGGTAAGAGCTTTGAAGCTCAAATCAATAAAATATTGTCTTATTGACCCAGTCTTGTATTGTAAGGATCCTTTAGGAGTGATTTTGAGATGTCTAGACCCACAGGAGGCCCAAAATATTATGTCTTATTTTCATGACAGTTTATGTGGAGGCCATCACTTTTGGAGAACCACATCCTATAAGATCCTCAGAGCTGGGTATTTTTGGTCGAGTCTCTTTACTGACGTTTGTGCAAAGATTAGAGCTTGTGTCAAGTGTCAAAAGTTTTCTTGAAAGTAGCATCTCAAGTCTTTGCCATTGAAGCCTGTGATAGCTTCAAGACCTTTTCAATAGTGAGGACTAGATTTTATTGGGGAAATTCATCCTACTTAAAGTACTTAGCATAGGTGGATCTTGACTGCCATTGATACTTTACCAAGTGGATAGAAGTATTTACTACAAGGAATGCCTCCCACAAGGTAATCATTGGTTTTCTTGAGGATATTATGTTGATATTTGGTTGTCCAAGTAGAATTTTTACTGATAATGTTGCATCTTTCAAGGTTGAACCATTGATCAGGTTTTTTGAACAGTATGGGATTACATTGGTTCATTCTACCCCTTACTATCCCAGAGGGAATGGATTGGCAGAGTCCTCTAACAAGAGCCTTATAAAGATGATCAAAAGATTGTTAGAAGACAACAAGAAAGCATAGGATTCAAAGCTTAAATTTTCTTTGTGGGTTGATAGAGTGACAACAAAGAGGTATCTTAGTGTCCCTCCTTTTCATCTTGTGTATCGATTTGAGGCTATCTTTCATTCTCATCTTTCTTTTCCTGTGGAGAAATTCTTCCAAGACTACCAAGGAGAACTTGATGATATGATCAGAAGAATACAACAGCTGGTAGAAGTGCAGCAGACTAGAGAGAAGCTACTGGAAAAAGCACAAGACCATCAACAAAATATCAAACAAGCCTTTGACAAGAAGGTAAGTAAAAATTATTTCTAGCTGGGAGATCTAGTTCTCAAGTGGGATACACCCAAGCAAGACAAATGCAAGCAAGGTAAATTTGAGGCCTTGTGGACTGGTCCCTTCAAAATTTATGAGGTATTTTCAAATAACACTTATAAGTTGCAGAATTTGGAGGATTCCGAAGTTTTTGGTGGCCCTGTCAATGGGCACTTTCTGAAAAAAGTATTTTTCTTAAGCCATGAGTGGCATTCCATGTCATTGTAAATATCATTTTTTGTTTTATTTTTTATTGAATAAATGACCCCATAGCTCAATGGATAAGGCATTGAAACTACTTGTTCTTGGTGGTCCGCGGGGAGCATGACATCGCCTGTGGAGGCAATGTTATCACACTAAGTTGCCAAGGGTATTTTAGCCTTTAGTTTTAAGTTTTTAAGCCTTTGGATTTTAAATTTTTCTTTATTTGCTTAATGTGATTTACTTAGGTTAGCTTGAATAAATAAAGGCTTGAGTGTTGGCTCATTTTTTGACCCTCACATATATTTTTAGCCTAGGTTCATTTTCTTGGCTTATTGTTTGACTCCCCTCATGACTTAACACCAATCCTGACTGAGCCCATGACCTACATGACTTGACATGTCACTCTTTCCACTCATACCTTTATATCCTTTCCATGTTGTCCCTATGTCCTATTAAAAGTGGTCAAGTCATCTTTTTGAAAAAGACTGTTGCCAACTCACTAGGAGTTTCTATAGCGCACTCCTTGTCCTTTATTCCTTGCCATGATTCGTCATCATGTCGCTGAGGTCATGTTCTACCTTTTTTTCAACACCATGGTTCGTTAAAACATGCATTTGAAGAATTTGTTTTAATGAGTTTTCTAACGGTTTCAAAGATTTGAATGTTATTAAACTTGGCGGTGTTGAAACTGTCAGTTCAGACCAGTTGCAGACATCGCTACAGGATCAGATGTTGAGGTGGATTTGGAATCTAAGGTGGTCATGGTGATCTCCTAACTGGTTGTAGAGCCTCAAAGTTGTCATTACTCCTCCAGGTATTTTGTGAGTTCCCTCCTTTGCATAGTGAATTCGTGTGATAGTTGTTGCCTGCATTTTGGTAGCGACCATCTCTGCAAATTGCTCCCCCGTTCATCCATCTCCATCCATTTTTTCCCTATCATAGACTTGCAGCCATTATCACCTAGTTTTCAGTTATCAATACAACCATTCACCTTGCTCTTGAGTGTTGAGTGCCTGTGCAAACACTTATTCCTTGTGTGTGCACTACGCTACCAAAATCATTGTTGAAACCTTGCTTCATTTCCCCTGCTTCCTCTACTATTTGGATTTGAGTATTATTAGCCAGGATTTCAAAGACCATTGCAGTAGTTTTCTTTTCACTATATTTTCATTGTTCAATTTGAGATCTATAGACAGTAAGGGGAGGGAAAATTGCATTTCTTTATTTCCAAAATCCATCAAAAAAGTGTGAGTTAGAGGAGAATCCTAGGAAAGGGTAGCCATTGTTCACTGTCACTCTCCCATTGAATTTTGCCTTTGTTTTCCCTCCTAGCCTTCATTGCACCATAGTCTTTGATCCCTTATCTTGACCCATGGAGACACCTCAGAAGAATAAATATCACAAGGGAGGCACTGTGGTTAGAATTGAAACCTCAGACATTCACCTATTTGATGCAGAGCCAATGGTTAGGAAAATTTTTCAAAGGGTGGGTTACCTCTCATTTTTCCAAAACATGCAGAGGGGACATCCTGAAGTGGAAAGGAAATTTGCCTCACATTTTGATGGCCTTCAGACTAAGGTAGGATACCTAGAGTTTGAGGTGTCTGAAGCCTCTATTGCAGCAGCCACAGGGATTCCTAAAACTGGGGAGAGATGGTTTAAATATATGACTTTGAATGTTGCCTTCTCCAAGGAATTCCTCAAACCAGATTATCAGACTGACAACTTGTCCAAGGGAGTGCCTAGAAGTCATCTAGTTGAATATTTTGACAATATGTTGAAGATCATCCAGAGATACTTCATGTGAGGGAAGGTTTAATATGTTATACCAGTACCATATAATACTTTTGCTTCATTTTACTGGTAAAGATGAAATGAATATCCCTTCCTACTTGTTGAGGAGCATGGGAAAAATGTCTGACAGAGTCCAAGCCAAATCCAAGGTTGTGGACACTAGTGTCTTTCACTCTGGATTGATCAGAATGTTGGCAATGGAAGAATTGAAGAAGAGGAACATTCATTGGGAGAAATTCATCGTTTCTTCTCACATGAAGTTGGACACAGCTTCAACTCCTCAGTTAGAGATGCAAATTCATTTTCCATCTACTAGTGATGCTCCGGCAGGAAAAAGGAAGAAAATGTTGGTTGTGGAGCTTGATTATCTTCCTGATGCAGAGGTCCTTTGCTTTCAGCCGTGTCTATACCCCATGAAGTATTTACACCCCAGAAGTATGTACACTCTTCCACGCGGGGGAGTGCAGAGGGGGGGTACCCCCTCTGCGGGGTCCGGGGGGTCCATCCCCCCGGCTGGGGGGTCTGGGGGCAAGCGGGCCCCCAGCGGGGGTTCAGGGGTAGCGTTCCCCGAAGCAAAAATTGCCTTATAAAAGTATATTGCAATTTCATTGTAAATCTGGACCGTTCATTATAAGGTCGCAGATCTAACGGTAGAGATTATGTTAGGGTTTTTTTCCCTAGAAGGAAACCCTCTTTTATGAGGGAAATGTATTGTGG
>ML777398.1:499533-538008 GCA_009831015.1 Picea engelmannii | reverse complement strand
AAGAGGAAGTTACAACGGGTTTTGTTGTAGGTTGTATCCCTTCATTTGCTGGATAATAATAAAGGAAGGACCTGGAAATTTCTCTGGTGGACGTAGCCCACACTAGGTGAACCACGTAAATCTGTGTCTCTCTTGTATTGTGTGTCTTCTATGTTTTTTTGTTTCTGCATTTGTTTTATTTTATTGCTCCACGGTCCTGTTTTCTAATAGAAAAGAAAGAGTAAATCCATTACTCAAGACAAAGAGGTTGTTAAGGAAGTTGAAGAATCAAAGATGGAGGCTTATCATTCTCCACAGAGAGACTTTTCACCTCCTCCTACACCAGAATTGGAAGAGGTCCCTTCATCTACTAAAGCCACAACCAAGAAAGGACGAAAATTTCATTTCTCTTCATCTTCCTCAAAAGCTAGCACAAAAGTCAGGAAAGTTTTCACAAGATCGTCATCTCTCAAGGAGGTTGTTGAAGCACAAGTCCTACCAAAGGTTTCTATTCTAAAGAAAAAGAGAGACAAGGGTAAAGGCATTGAGAATCCTATTGAGATGGTAGACAAAGCCCCTGTACAGCAGAAAGATGAAGGTGAAGCCATGAAGAAGCCTGTTGAGATTATCAACATTAGCACTCCACCTAGCAATCACACCTTCAAAAGATTGATTAGACAACTCATGGAGGCTAGGAAGGAGGTTGCTCGCTTGAAATCAGAGGGTTTGTTTGAAAGAATTAGGATGAAGGAGCTCATGGATAATTACAACAACACTCTTGATTTGACAAGATTTGCAGATAGAAGAGCCCTTCCTCTCCATAAACAACTCAAGAACCTCTATAGGAAAAACATAGGCTTTCAGTCTCAGAACAGAAAACTCAAGGTAGAATTGCAACACTTCAAGGATGAAGTGGCCCAGAGGAATTTGAATGTGTTGGTTGAAGCTGTCATTGAAAAAAAGAACCAATAGTGAAGAAAAGCACACCTGCAGTTAAGAATCCTATCACTACAAAAGGAAAGCATGTTGTTGTGCTAGAAGGAAGTCCTCCTTCCACAAGAAGGAGTGCTAGGTTGAGGAAATAGTTGGGGGGTATAAGCTTCATTTTTTATTTTGGTCTCTTTTTTCAAGAGTAAGTGATCAATGATGTATTATTTTTTCCACTTATACAGGCTCCTAACCTATCAGGTCAAGTTTTTTTTTTTTTTTTCAAAAGATTAGTCTCCTCATACAGAAAGAGCACAGACATTTTGTAGTGCTATGGTGTTGTGGAATCGTCTATTTTAGCATGTCTTGCCAATTTTCTACCTACAATGCTACCAAATATCCTAAGTTTTGTAACGATGGCGCTACCGAATTCATGGGGATATATTACAATGGTGCTACCAAATTTGTTTTGATGATGGGAGCTACCCGTTCTGCAGGACATGTTTAGTGAGGGAGCTACCAATTCTGCAGAGATATGCATGCTCGGCACTACCAAATTACACACACATATATACAGGCTTGGCGCTACCAATTCTACAATCTTGTTTTGGATCTGTGCTACGAAATGTGCAAAGTATTTTGTAAAGACGCTACAAAAACTCACTACCCAACGCGCTATTGAACAACACTACCAACTGGTACTTGGAATCAAGTGGTTCGAGTTTATCACTATGTTGGGTGGTTGATGATGTTGAGAAGGGATAAGATCATAGGTGGCAGCATGATGAAAACTTACAACCTGTACATGACACTTGGCATGGAAAGGGATGTGCATCAATGAAGACAATGTCAGTTAAAAGTTTGTTAGATTAGTTGCCAACATGTTTCCTTTTTTATAGCATAGTTGTTAGCACAATTGTTAGATTGAATAACTAATTTGGGGAATCCTATGGGAGGAAGGCCAGCTCGCACCTCTAGTTGTTTCCTTCCCTTTTTGTTATAAATAGACATTCCAAATCTTTTAGAGGGTTCGAATGGTTGATCTAGGCTCCCTTATTGTAATATTTTAATGAAGCATACTGGTTCTCTAGTTATGTATGTGACTTGAGAATTTTTTATTAATATAAGTCAGTTTCTCTTATTCCATCTTATTGCCTCTTATACTGAAGTATTCATGATTGAATGATTCACATGATATTGTTGTAGTTTTATTATGATGAATGCTTGATTATAGTATTGCTATGATGTTATTCAGTGTTCTTTAAACTTTGAATTCAAGAAGATCTTGTGTTTGAGTTTTTCCTCCTTAGGCTGCTTGAAGACCTGGTGTCCATATAAAACCTCTACATTTCCCTCACCAAAGTCTTCCTTATATTCACGTTTACTCCCACTCACTGACTGAAGTTGATCAAGACCTCAATTGCTCGAGCATGCTATCCCAGATTTATGAGTTAAAATATTATCATCATGAGTCTTGTCCATTTGACATTTTTAACACTCATTTACATTTAACACATAATTTGATGGGTATTGGGCTTATCCTCTATGCAATATAAGGGTGATTCCTAGTGCTAACACACACCACATATGAGAGGAAAACCATAGGTCATGGATCTGGCTCAGAAGAAGGCTCTCCATATCAGATCTGAATTAGTGTGGAACCCACAACCCCATGTGAGACTAACACAATCGAAGAAGAAAAAGCAAGTAACCAACAAGTGATTAGTGGTAGAATAATTTTTTTAGGACATGGGTCTAGTAGTAGAAGTGCAAGTTCAACAAGTAGTAGTGAAGTTTCTACACCACGTGGAGGTTGTAGTTCAACAAATTTCACAATGGTAGGACAAGATCCAACCATTGGGTTACCAGAATTCTGAGGGGACGGGTTAGATGACCCAGAAATGCACGTGTTCATCTGTGATAAGATATGGGAAGTAAAGAATATTACATATGAGGATGCAAAGGTTGTGCAGTTAGAAATCACTTTTTGAGACCACGCATTAGATTGGTACATGGGTCTCTCAACAAATAACCCAACAGGAACACCTACAACTGTATTATATGTGAAGAGGTAGTTAATAAATGTATTTCAGAAGCCAAGTTCAGAAAACCAGTTTATGAATGAAATGATAGGCATCAAGCAGAAACTAGGAGAATCAGTCTGGGAATTGGACCATAAATTCAAGAGGTTAAAAGATAAGTTAAAATACACTATTATTGATACACAACATAGGAATTTGTTTGTTAATTCTTTGTTTCCACACTTGAATTATCCTTTGAGACAACAAAAATTCCAAAGCGAGGGTGAGGTCCTGCACGCATCCTTACAGCTATAGGAAAACCAATACAAGCATACAAATCCAGTTGTGGAAGAGTTGAAGCAAGATCTGAAGAACTTACCATTTCAGTTAAATCAAAACAAAGGAAAGGAGAAAAGAGAAGATGTCTGGTACAATCCTACAACATAACACTGCTCAAAAACCACAGTACAATCTCGGGCAACAATTTGTAGCACAAACACAATGTAATGTGCAACAGTTTCAAGGGAAAGAACAGTATAACCCAACACAATAGTGTGTAGTACCACAACAATATAATAACCAGCAGTCGTAGTATAATCAAGTACCTCATTATAACACACTGTGTAGAGACAATCAGGGAAACAAAGGAGTCTTCAGAGAAAGAGGTCGTGGAGGAAGAGTCTTTGTAGGAGGTTTAGGATCAGTAATGTGTCATAACTATTAGAAACCATGGCACTATGCAAGCGATTGCCCATAACCATCTGCAACATGTATGTATTGTCGCGTAGTGGACCAAGAAACAAAGGAATGTCCAACATTGTTGATAAAAATACAGGACAAGAGGAACAAGACTAATTAGAATGTACAATGGATCGGGGTGGAAAAAAGATAAGAAGATGGGAAGAATATTAACATAGAGACTAGATGTGGAACTAATATGGGAAACGATGTAGCCAAGAAGGATCAAGACCTGTACCAGTGGGTTAGGAAGAACACATCGCCTGAACAAAATTTTGATGTGTGAAAAGAGAAAGAGATATTCAAAGAATCTAGACAAGATATATTGAAGAAAAATATTGTTTCAACTTCAGGAACGAAGTCAGTAGATGAGATACCGTTCTATGACATGCCCTCATTATTTGATCAAACCAATCAACAACAGTCTTCAGAACATGTACGTAACTTAAGAAACTCTTTGGGAGCTTGTGTCAAATTGTTGAGTGATAAAAATTCCTTACAAGTACTATAAAATTTATTGGAAAAGTTTAATCCTAAAGAAGAGGGGTTAAAAAGGGTAAATATGGTATGAAAGAAGAGAAGAACCAGTAGGGAATTCAGATCGAATTCCAACATAGGATATTTCAATATGGGGGATATTGTATTAGACTTGGGATCTAAAGTCAATGTTTTGTTGAAGAAAACTTGGGAAGTTATGGGAGAACCACAATTAGGGTATTCACCTATTCAATTGAAGATGCAAAATCAACACATAGTGATGCCAATAGGAAGGTTGAAGGGGATTCCAGTTGATCTATATGGTGTCTGCACCTGACTTTGAAGTCATATACATAGTAGACAATACTTCACCATATCCAACATAGTTGGGTCTAGATTGGGCCTTTGACAATCATGCTATTATTAAGTTGAAGACAAGGAAAATGATATTTGAGTCTGGAGAATACATAGTTATTATGCCTTTGGATCCCTCAGAAGGAGGCAGGTTTGTGCAACCTGCAATGGATAATATTCTTATAGAATATTTGAATCAACTATACAAAACTACCGCGCGCCAAGAATATTATATCAACCCAACTACAGATGGCATGCTCAGTTGGAGGAGTATTATGTCTTTTTCTTCAGAGTCTGACACTGGACTAGAAAACTGGAAAAAATGATTACAAGAATTATCTACTAGGAGATGTGCCAGAAACGCACGCGCTGAGATGGGTTGGTACAGAGGTAAGAGAACCTCGCACTTTTTATGGATTAAATGATTTAGAAGAGATTTTTATGAAATATGAGATAGAAGTTATGGAAAACCATAGATTACCAGCACTAGATATTTCTTTAAAAGCTACACATGCAAGATGGTGGGGTACACACAAGGCAAAGATCAACAATTGGTTCCAGTGCAAAAGGTTACTGCGCATCATATTTGGCACATAGCAGGAACACAAATATGAGGAGAAATATGAAGGATTTGGACAACCCCAAGAGCATGCAAAGAAGTGTATAGTTCAATGGATATTAGTACCATCAGAAGAATGGCCACACCACTTTATTCACACAATAGAACACATTCCGAAGAACTAATACACGTAACAAGAACAACACAAAGAAACTGTCAACTGGTAAGAAATACAATAGAGCTTTGTACTTACATTTTCCTTTGAACATGACAATCCAAAGATGGACACAACGTTGAAAGTTGTAAGAGATGGGATATTTGAAGAACCATAGTTTAAAATAATTCTAGCATCTCAAAGGTAGGCTATTCAGACAGTCAAACAATTGTTGTAGTGTTATCATGTAGCAAAAGCAAAAGAACCTGAAGAAGATAATTCATGCAATATCCAAATTTCAGAAATAGAAGGTGAAAGGGAAGTAGAAGGTCCCAAGCTAGACTTGGAGTATTATGTTGCACCTTTAAAGATTAATAAGGTCAACATTGGAACTGCAGATAACCCAAAGATGGCTAGCATCAGAGAGTATTGGGATCATCAAACAATAGAGAGGATCACATAATTAATGCGCGAGTATAGTGACTTATTTCCAACAAAATTTTCAGAGATGAAGGGGCTAGCAAGAGACCTAGGAGAGATGAAAATTCCATTGAAACTAGAAGTAAGACCTGTCAAACAGAGGTCGTACAGATTGAATCCAATATACAAAGAGAAGGTAAAGATAGAAATTGACAAGATGTTAGAAGCTGGTGTTATAGAACATGTAGAAGAGTCGGAATGGATCAGTCCCATGGTGGTGCAAGAAAAAAAGAAAGGAGGGATCAAGATTTGTATAGATTTGAGAAATTTGAATGATGCTTGCTTACAAGATCCCTTTCCTACCCTATTTACAAAAGAAGTTTTAGAAAATGTAGGGGGGTCAAGAAGCTTATTATTTTACAGATGGATTTCCAGGTTATCATCAAATAATGATTGCACCAGAATATAGACACAAGACAACATTTGCTACAGAGTGGGGCTCATTTCAGTATACAGTTATTCCATTTGGATTAAAGAATGCACCAGCCATTTTTTCAAGAGTAGTAGTAGCAGCTTTCAAGGACTTTATTCACAATTTTTTGGAGGTTTACTTGGATGATTGGACAGTGTTCAGTTTATTGAAAGATCATGTTGAAGTATTAAGGCTGATGTTGGATAGATGTAAACAGTGTCAGATCACATTAAATATTAAGAAGTGTATTTTCATCGCACCTTTTGGAATTTTGTTAGGGCATGTGGTGTGTAAACAAGGTATACTAGTTGATCTTGTTAAAATTGTTGTCATAGTTAATTTACCACCATCAAATTCAGTGCGATAGTTGAAGAGTACATTGGGCCATATAGGGTATTATAGAAAATTCATCAAGGGTATGCACAGATCACTGCGCCAATGGAGAAGTTGTTGAAGAAGGATACTAAGTACCAATGGGATAATGAATGCCAGAAGAGTCTGAATATTTTGAAGGAGAAGATGGTTACTGCGTCGATTTTAGTATTTTCACATTGGGCTAAAGAATTTCATGTGCATGTAGACGCATTTTCAATAGCATTAGGAGTAGAATTAACACAACTAGGAAAAGGTGATATAGATCACCCTATTGCATTTTCAAGAGAAAGTTATCAGATTCAGAGTAGAATTACAACACTACAGAAGGAAAAGGATTAGCAATGGTGTATGATTTGCAGAAATACAAACATTACTTGTTGGGACAACACTTTCAGATGTTTACAGATCATTTATCTCTGAGATACTTAATTAATAAGCTAGTGTTGGGGGGAAGGATATGCAGATGGTTGTTAGTATTTCAGGAATTTGACTTTGAATTTGTGGTGAAGTCTGGAATATTGAATGCAAGACCGGATCACTTGTCCATGATAACAAATGGAAAAGAGCCCAGTGACTTGGAAGAAAACTTCCCATATGCACAATTGTTTTTGGTACAAATTGCAGATGAACATTTTGTTGACATTATTGAGTTTTTGAGTATAGGCTTTGCACCAAGAGAATTTACAACTGCGCAGAAGAAAATTTTGGTAGTCAGAGCTGCAGATTATTAGTTGATTGCAAGTCATTTATACAAACTTGGAGCAGATAGCATCTTGAGGAGATGTGTGATGGAGCATGAAAGACCAATTATTTTTGCAGAAGCACATGAAGGAATTGCAAGAGGACACTATGTTGGCAAGGCTACCATGCAAAAGATATTACACACATGATTATGGTGGCCCACATTTTATAAGGATTCAAATGAATATTCTCATAAGTTTTATGTTTGTCAAAGATTTGGAAATTCATCGAGGAGGGATGAGATGCCACTGAAACCACGAGTTACTTTAAAAGTGTTCGATAAATGGGCAATATATTTTGTAGGTCCAATTAATCCACCAACAAGAATATCGGGAGCCAGATACATTATTACAACAAAAAAATAATTAACCAGATGAGCATAGGAAACACCAGTAAAGTATTGCAGCGCAGATACTGCAACACACTTTTTATTTGAGAATGTAGTGACAATATTTGGATTTCCAAGAATATTGATGAGTGATTAGGGGACCCACTTCATCAATAATACAATTGTGGCAATGTTGGAAAAATTTAAAATATACCACCACAAGAGTATTCCTTACCACCCTCAAGCAAATGGAACAGTGGAAGCCTTCAACAAGATTTTGGAGAATGCCTTTACAAATATTTGCAATGTAAACATAGATGATTGGGATTTGAAGGTACCATCAGTGCTTTGGGATTATAGAACTACCTACAAGAAATTAACAGGAAAAACACCCTTTAGATTGGTGGATGCACAGGAGGTAGTAGTTCCCTTAGATTATTTAATGCCAAGCCCGTGCATTGCATCGATTAAAAACATGACAGAAAATGGTGCAACACGTGAAATATTGGCTCAACTGATGGAATTAGAATAAGACAAAATCATGATAGGTTTCCATCAAGAGGTATAAAAAGGAAAAATATAAAGCATGGCATGACAGACATATCATGAAGAATAAGTTTAAGGAAGGATATTTGGTTCTCTTCTATGATAATAAATACTTACGGCACCCAGGGAAGCTCAGAATGCATTGGCTAGGGCCATATTAGATAAAGTCTCTCATATATGGAAGTGATGTACAATTGCAATACTTAATAGGAAAGGAGGTGCAAGGAATGGTGAATGGTAGTCGATTGAAACTATATAGGGACAATCGACCTACTAACTCTCAATAGTTGCGGCGCAACAAGTAGACTTGTACATATTGTAAATAGTAGGAGCTAAAACAAGACAAAGGAAGATAAACACAGAAAAATGAAGAAAAAACCAAAAATAAGTAAATAGGAGGAATAAGTAATTTAGGTATGACATCGCGCAACAATTGGTGTGAGATAATTTGGAAGACTGCGCGCAAGAAAGTTAGACATTGTGAAAACGACCAAAAAAAGTGAAAAAGAAGACAAGACATTAATGACCAAGTCTATGAAAAAGGGAAAAGCACGGGAAAGTTCGACACTTAGCAAATTTTGAGAAACTGAGCACTTGAGAGCACAAGAAAAGGGTGATCGAGCAAAAGAAGAAGTCAATAGATTGAGAGAAAAAATAGTTCGATGGCACCCCTGAAAGTTGGCGCTCCTAGCAGAATTGTGTGAGTAACCCGACAGTCTGGCAGAAAGAAGGAACGAATGGGAGAACTAGAGAAATTTGTGGATATGGAGAGCGTAACAACATCTGAAACCGAATCAATCAATCCCACCAGAGTAGAGGAGGAACAATCAACAGCAGAACAGGTGCAAGCGGGTCCAAGTGCAAAAAACGCTAATGACAGTGCGAATCCTAGTTCCAAAAACCCTAAAGAAACAAAGGAAAAGGACAAAAAGAAGAAGCAATCTAGCACAAATGAAGTCTTAGTTGAAGACATCACAAGTCAACAAGAAATGGAGGGAGAGGAATAAGAATAACCTGAGGATGAAGCCACAGAGGAAACCTTAACCGCAGGTCAAAATAGGAGAGCACCAAGAGTGGTGGAAATTGTATTGCCCCATCTTCCAGATGTTCTAGTTGCAGTGGAAGACATGTTAGGGAAGGTATCGAAGCTTAAGTATGTGGACCATGACATAACTGACACAACGAAGTTTCCAGAATTCATGCAGGAAGCATACTTGGAGGACATAGGAGAGGTTGGACCCCTAGGGAAACCTATTCTGGAGCTCGCACAGTGGGTTACAGGTCTCTTCAATGCAGGCGTGATGAATCTGTTGGATATACCCCATTTTGGGCACGGTAAAAATGTGGGACTATGTGTAAAAATTTTATTATCTAGGGTACACAGAGGTATCATGTGGATGGACAGGCTAGTCCCCATCGACGTGGATCTCATAGAAAAGATCATATTATTTCCTACTAGAGGGGTAAATCCAGAGGACTACCTGGACAATAAATCCAGGGATAAAGAGATCTTGGAGGAAGTGAAAACACAGTTCAGGACAAACAGGGGAACCCAAGGACTCATCATCAAGAAAATTAATGATCAGACAACAAGGTTTGCTACAAAATTGATGGCATGCAAACTATTGAGAAAGTATAGAAAGGAAGAAGCCCCACCAGGAGTGATAACAATAGTTGTGCAGTGCGCAAAGGGTGTAGTATTCATCTGGGCACCATATATGTTAAACCAATTGTTGGTGGATTGTCGAGATGCACAGGATAATGGAACAAAATTCCATTACTCCTGGTTGCTAATAAGGATAGCATTGGTGGGATGGCAGGAGCTTGAGTTCTCTTCTTTTCTAGACAGGAAGGGAAAGTGTTATGCAGCGCGCTACGAAACATTGTATCAAGAAAAGGACCCCAAGAACCAACAAGCTAACAACGTGGTATTCTCCATGTTCTTGGAGGATATGCAAAAAAAGACAAAAAATGTCTCGCGGTTCCCAGTGGAAATGGTGCAAAGGAATGAAGGCATTGAAAATTTCAAAGCATCAAGACATCATCTATGGATCCAAGCCACAAGGGACCCAAAGAAGAAGTGGCTAGAAATGAGATATTGCGCAACAAGGGAAGAGGTAGACCGGATTTTGAAAGACTGGCCCATGCAGTGGAAGTTTCCAACAACACAAAAGAAAGGAACCAAACCGAAGGATCCAATAGAGTCACGAACATCTAAAAAAACAAGCAATCCATTTGAAAACACTAGAAAGGTTGTAGAGTGCGGCCAAGCTTCGGGAAGTAGCAGAGCCACCAAAAATCCCATACAAAAAGAGACAGTATCAAGGATAGAGATCAAAGGAGATGACGAGAAGGATAGTTCTCTTCGATAGGTAGTAAAAGATGGGGAGACAACGAAGATGAAAACTGAGGTGTAGAACTAATCCCCGACTAAGAAGAGAACATGAGCACAGGAGATGGAAATCAGAAAAAAGATGAAGTACCATAAAAATCCACCAATGATCACTATCATAGAGGATGATGTAGAGTTGGTAGCAAACAAAGTCCAAGACAGGGGAGAATATGTAGTACACACAACAAAGGTGAAAAGGGAGGAGATCATGGAAAAACTGGTATAAGTTCACGACATCTTACAGAGGCTACAAATAAATACAATGCATCATCCAACAGTGCATCATGCAAAAAAAGAATAGGAAACATCAGCGCAGAAGAAAAGGGAAAATGGGAATAGGCCCTCATGGAATCCACAGAAGTGCTGACAGAGCACATAACAATACATGGTTTGGAGACATTAGCAAGGAAGAGTGCAGAGGCCAAAGAGAAAATGTCAGAATGAGCACAAAAGCCTCATGTGCTAGCGGTAGCGTTGTAGAAGGTGCATTAAGGCTAACGTGGCTTCGGACAAGACACATGTTCGTGTTGGGGGCATGTTGGAGCAGAAAGGTTTGGAGAACAACGCAACAAGTGAGGTAGAATAACACGCCATATTTTGAGGAAAAGCAGCGTGCGCGACAAGATTTGCGGAAATCCAACACAAAAGTGGACAAACCTAGGCTAGTTAGGGTTAGGGTTTTGGGATGTATTGTAAAGGTTTCTAACCAATTTTTGTAATATAAATAAGGGGTATGAGGTATATTAGGAGAGGTTAAGAGAATAATGGTCTAGTTTGTAGAGATTTAGTGCGACAAGTCTATTTTGTAGAACCTTTTTGGAGTTTTTGGAATTGGAAGCCTGTTTTGAGAGTTGTAGAGCTTGGATGAGGTCGAAATAGTTGAGGTTCAGGTCGCAAATTGTGGATCTTAGTGGGATCATGGTCTGCCTCACTAATCACTACTCTAATGTAAGGCACACATTGTTTTTTAATGAATAAGAATAAAGAAGCAGAATATCTTTGTGGACGTAGCCCTAGGAGGAGTTGTTGGCCCTTGATCAAGTTTTGAGGAACACTTGGTCATATTTGACCATTTTTTGACATCGACACCCTGTCAAAGATGGAGCGCTAGGTGAAGCAGAGATCATGAGATCTCAACCCACTTTTGGGGCCCTTTTAGGGTTTTGGGTTAATGTAATAAGAAAGGGATGACGACCCATGGGTTTACCCATGTTTTAGGCCTATGATGTAAAGTATAAATAAGTTGCTAGACAATGTAAGAAGTGTCGATGGCTTAGTGCTAGTAATTAGATCTGTGTGATCGAATGTAAATGCTATGTGCATGATTGTAAGAGACTTGTAGACCTGACTGCAAGTGTTGTAAGTGTTGAGTGCACGGATTGTAAGAAGGCTTTGTGCTAGATCTACATGGGGAAGGAGGATCTGGCGAGGTGCACGCAGATCTCTTGTCCTATGCGGAGTACAAGTTGAGCTCTGTGTTATAATCAGATTGACCGAAGCTAATAAAGAAGAAGAAGACTTTATGGACGTAGCCCCAGAGTGGGGGTGAACCAAGTAAACCTGTGTGTCATGCTTGGTGTTGTTGCTTCTTTGTGTTTTTATTATCTTGCTAAGTGCTATGCCATGATTAGATAGATTTGCTTATGGTTTGTGATTCACTAGATGTATATGAATAGTATATCTGATGTGTATGAGGATGCTTAGTGTTGATCTACAGGATCTAATATGTTTTGTTGTTGCTAAGCACTAAAATATCTTATATCCGAGCAAGTCCTGCGATGTTCTGTCTTATCTGTGAATTAAAATAAGGGTGAATAAGTGATGAATGACGATGCTAAGTGCTTTGTAAAGGATATAATCATATATATGTGTCCCAGCTAAGGTTGCAGACACTTGAGTCTTGCAACCACCCCTACCTCTACCTCGAGTGAGACTTCATCTGCTTTGTAGGTGTTGCTGAAAGGGTCGGTAGTTAGGGTTTTGTTGGTGCGCTCTTGAGCGTTGAACCCTGGGTCTACCCCTTGTGCCAACAAATGGTTCCATTGTCGGGACCTGAAACTATGATTGTTGGGAACTAAGGAAGAAGAAATTTTGTGCAAAAGAAATCTATGTGCGAAGATCTGTTGCCCTAGTGCGCAGATTTTTACTCAACCTGAGAAGCTTTGTGTCAGGAATAAGGTTAGATCTGCAGAAAGGAAGATCAGATCCGAAGAAAAGACGCAAGATCTAAATGCTTTGTGCTCTAAGAAAAGTAAAAGTGGAAATTTATGAAAGAAAGAAGTCAGAACTGTAAAAAAGAGGTAAGATCTGTAAGCTTTGTGCTCTAATAAAGGTAAGAATAGTCAAAAGTTTTTAGATATGAAAGCTTTGTGCTCTGTAGAAGTAAGATAAGTGAAATTTTTTGTTTCTAAAGCATGGATCTAGGTATGTTTGATAGATTTTGTCCTAGTTTCAAAACTAGGGCATTAATAGATGAAAGAAAGTTTGATATGAATAGATTTGATAAGTATAATGATAGATATGTTATACCTATGCATCGAAAGAACGTCTGGACTAACAAGTGGATGCAGGATCCTAGAAAGAGGTTTTGTGCAGGTTAGCTACCACGATCCTGGTGTGCAGTACAAAATAAGTTGGGGAACATTTAAACGAAAGAGAGGGTTAACCCTCTGTTACAGTTGCAGAAGATCGGGACATCTTGCTAAGGAATGCCTTGGTGGAAGACCTAGTTGTCTTTGTTGCAAAGCTTTGGACCATGAAGTGTTGGATTTCTCTAGAATGATTGTTAAGCTTGAAAGAATGAATCTGAATGAAGAAAACCCTAAGGTAGATCCAAAAATAGTGGAAACTCAGAATGAATCAGAAAAGATATTGTTATAGATGAAAGACACCTTGAATGACCACCAACATGTTAGGCTATCAGAGATCTTCAAAGAAAAGGAGCAAGTCGAAGAAAGAATAGGGGACTTCGACATTGACTATATTCTTGATGAAGAAACACAAGTGAACATTATTCCATAAAGAACTTGGGAAGCTATAGGAAAGCCTGCCATGATCCCTTCCCTAGGAGGAACAAGTTTATTCATAGAAAATCTAGTAAACCTATATGGAAGGCTCGCCCGGATACCTATGATTGTCAATGGAACTTCGATAGAGGAAGACTTTGAGATTATTAAATTTGTTGAAGACAGCGCCCTGTTTACCATGATCATAGGAAAACTTTGGATCGATAGAGAACAAGCCAGACGAAAAGAGGAAGAAGCAGTTTTGGAACAAAAGAAGCAAGAGTTAAAAGACTTTATGGCCAGAAGGATCGCGCACTTGATTTAAGAACAGAAAAGCATATCACAGATATTTAATACTAGCAACTCTGATGTAGAGGCTAAGAGAACACTAGAGGATCCGCAGAAGATTGAGTTACCTATTTTTGATACAAAAGAAGTATTATCCAGGAACCCTAGGAAAGACTTTCAACAACGCGAAGTAACTAAAACCACAGAAGATAAGCATAAGAATGGTAAAAGCATTACTGAGACGAAGCTCACTGGGAAGAAGGCTAGAAATTTAAGAAAGAAAATGGCTAATAATGTAAGGTTACAAGAGGTTTTAGAGGATACTTCGCAGACAGAAAAATTGCAGAATTGGAACTTCACCAAGATATCAGAACAACGACATAGAGTACTTCGCCATGACGAAGCAATATAGCCATTAGGGCCGATATATCTGTTCGACTTCCGCTCCGAACGAGCAGAAAAGCAATAAAGGTTCATCATCCAACCCTTGAAACGCGCCATAACGGGTCGAACAGGAGTTAATGAAGGATCATAACCATTGCCAGCAAACCGTTACTAAGTTTCCCTACTTAGTCCATCTCACCACGCACCGAGAATACTTTTTGCTAAGTGAGAATTTGAGCACGAAACCTGAGATTAACTCACCCTGAGATCATTTCCTTGTTCCCATACTATTCACTGTAGTCTCTGAATTCCTTTCACACCTGAGCTAGCTGACCCAAGCTTGTATGTCGGACGAGCTCTGCGTTGAGAAAATAGTTGAAGAAGTTTTAATTGACTTAATGACTGAGAGAATCATGTCGAAGCGAGGAATGTCTACCGGTGTACAGGCATCATCCTCGGGAGCATTGCCATCTTCTCCCTCCATTGCTCGACCAAGACCATCCCGACTGCCTTTGGAAAGACGATCTAAGCTCGGAAACAACTTCGCCACTGTGAAGATGATCCCAAGTATCTTGCCTAAGTATATCCCACCACTAAGCGGCATAGTGAATCAAGACACCGTACCCAGAGACTTCGACTATGATGTGGTCACTGCGTAACTCCCGAAAGGGGTGCACATAGTTCATGCTGACCAGGATAAGCTCACATCGTTGAAATTTAGTGATTTTAACCTTGGAGATCGCAAGTTTTACAGTATGCTAGCCCTGCACAAGTACTTAAGTATCACAGAATGAAGGAACCCAAAGATTGTCCCTCAGCAATGGATCCATAACCTCACGCAGTCAACCCTCCTCAATGTAATGAAGATTCCACATTTCGTGAGCCATCAGGAAGTGAATGCATGTATCAGATTGTTGTTGTCCTGCTACCACGGAGGATACTTATGGTTGGACTGCCACATCACGGTGGATCCGATTCTAATCAATTTGATCACAGGGCTAAGCATGCAGGGCTCTGACCCGCAGGATTTTTACCCTGGAAAGACCGCAGATCGTGCTCTCGCCCAGCGAATAAAAGACACACAAGGCTACAAGGTAGCCTCCATCGAGAATGCAGCAGTGCGCCTTGGTTTCCAGATGATCGCAAGGGAGTTAGTCCGCAAAAACAGACCCACACAGGTGACTGGATTTGTAGTTGACCTCGCAGGGAAGTGCGCGAAGGGACTACAAATGAACTGGGCAAAGTACCTTATAAATCAACTAGAGCTTGACTACAGACAAGCGCAGGACCAAGGGTGTGAGTTCCACTTTAGTTGGTTGCTCATACTCATCGCTTTCATCACTTGGGAGCTACCAGAAGATGCCACTTTTCTCGAGATAGAACCCTTCGAACCATTGGCCACGAAGTTTTGTACGTTGTGGTACTCCAGCGACATGAACAAGCAGTGGTAGTCCAATGTCGTCTTCCACGCTTATTATAATCAATTGAAGAATGCAATTCAGTCTACACCACGCATCACACCAAACACACTTCATAGGTTTAGACCTTTGATCAAATTCAGTGCAGACCGCCACTTCACCTATATCACAGTGCTCTCAGATGAGCACAAACAACAACTCCAGTCATACTACAAGTTGACAAAAGAAGACTTGGAGCAGATTACCAAGGAATGGTCGGCGGACCTCCTTGTTTCAGCGGACCCCACATAGATGTCCAATGTGGATAGCCCTGAAGCTATGCCAGATACACCTGGACCGCGCAAGACTAAGAAGGATGTGGAAGTTCAATATATCCATAGAACATCCATAAATACTACTTCGATCTCACCTGCGAAGGGAGGTGATGGTGAAGAACTAGGTGGCACAGATGTTGAGAAAAACAAAGGCGAGGTTACTTCGCTTAGAGAGGAGGAGGATCCCTCCAAGAAAATGAAGACTACCCCACAAATCCCTCGTCCTGAAAGAAAGCTAAGGTCACCCAGACTACGTTTAAGACCACCCTCACACAAGATGACTTCGACTTCTTAATCACTGCGTTGACTGATGCCTCACTAGAGATCGCAGAAAAGAAAGAAGCGAAGCAAGAGGAGGTATTCAATCAGATCAAGGGTGAACTTCAAGAAGTGCAACAGGCACTCTAGTCCAGCAGAGTAGTTTCTACGATGCCCTTGACAATTGAAACAACAGGAACAGTTGATGAGCCCACCCAATTACGCCAGATCGTCGAGAAATTCAAAGCTCGCCTTCGACCATCTAAAGAAGACAAAGCACAAACCACCCAGGCTTCGACACAGATACAGAGCATACTTATAGTACAATAGAGGAAGGCAAAACAAGAGCAACTTGCCTTACAAGCAAAGTGGGAGGAGGAAAAAGCACAATTACAGCAGAGCAAGGACCAGTTGCTAGCAGAGCAACTTGAAGTACAAGAAAGAGTTCACAGAGCACTTCGCTCTGTGATGGTCATTGAAGTGAAAATTAAAGAACGCGTCCCATAGCAGGTAGCACAACTTGAAGAAGTAATCTAGCAACTTCAGCAACGCATCATAGATATGGAACTTTGTACCGTGCCCAAGACTCCACAAGAAGTAATAGACTTAAGGAAGGCAATTACCCGCAGTGCAGTTGACAGATTAAAAACCTTGGCTTTGGAATGTAAGCAATTGAGCGCTAGAAGCACCCAGACTTATGAGAACCTCACAGAAAACCCATAATTACAGACATTAGAAGCACAACTCCAAGAAGCAAAGCAGCATGCAGATACGCTACAGGCGCAGCTGAAGCCCTTGACCTTAGTCGAGAGAATGAAGCAATTTCCAGAACAACGCACCACCCAACAACAGGTACACATGATGCAAAGTAAAGTGATGGAAGTCTCTCAACGACTTCAACCCCTCTAAGAGAAAGCATGCCACCTGTTCACTGAAGTTGAGAGCCAGGCAGCCAAGCTTAAACAAGTTGTCATCACCGCAGAACAACGCATGGAAGGACCAGTAAACGACACATTAATCCAGGAGTTCATTAAGCAAGAGGTTGTCACACTACAACAGGTCGAAGTAGCTTGGGCCAAGCTCGAGACATTCGAAGCAGAGCTGATCAGACCAGAGTGACTCGGGACGAGTCACAGGTGAGTGTTGGGGGCATGTTGGCCCTTGACCAAGTTTTGAGGAACACTTGGTCATATTTGACTATTTTTTGACATTGACACCCTGTCAAAGATGGAGTGTCAGGCGAAGCAGAGATCACGGGATCTTGACCCACTTTTGGGGTCCTTTTAGGGTTTTGGGTTAATGTAATGGGAAAGGAATGTCGGCCCATGGGTTTACCCATATTTTAGGCCTATGATGTAAAGTATAAATAAGTAGTTAGACAATGTAAGAAGTGTCGATGGCTTACTACTAGTAATTAGTTCTGTGTGATCGAATGTAAATGCTTTGTGCATGATTGTAAGAGACTTGCAGACATGAGTGCAAGTGTTGTAAGTGTTGAGTGCACGGATTGTAAGAAGGCTCTGTGCTAGATCTACACGGGGAAGGAGGATCTTGCGAGGTGCGCGCAGATCTCATGTCCTATGCGGAGTACAAGTTGAGCTCTGTGCTGTAATCAGATTGACCGAAACTAATAAAGAAGAAGAAGACTTTGTGGACGTAGCCCCGGGGTGGGGGTGAACCACGTAAACCTGTGTGTCATGCTTGGTGTTGTTGCTTCCTTGTGTTTTCATTATCTTGCTAAGTGTTATGCCATGATTAGATAGATTTGCTTATGGTTTGTGATTCACTAGATGTATATGAATAGTATATATGATGTGTATGAAGATGCTTAGTGCTAATCTATAGGATCTAATATGTTTTGTTGTTGCTAAGCATTGAAATATCTTATATCTGAGCAAGTCCTGCGATGTTATGTCTTATCTGCAAAGTACAATAAGGGTGAATAAGTGATGAATGAACAATGCTAAGTGCTCTGTAAAGGATATAATCACATATCTGTGTTCCAACTAAGGTTGCAAACACCTGAGTCTTGCAACCACCCCTGCCTCTACCTCGGGTGAGACTTCATCTACTTCACAGGTGTTGCCGAAAGGGCCAGTAGTTAGGGTTTTGTTGGTGCGCTCTTGAGCGTTAAATCCTGGGTCTGCCCCTTGTGCCAACAGAGGTGAACCACAGTAAAAACATGTGTGTAATGTGTTTTAATGTGTTACCATTTTTGCAATTATCATTGTATGGTTAGATAGGGGAATGGATGTTTTATTTACAATGCACGCTAGATTAAATATTAAAATAAAAGAATGAATCGATTTGATGAATAGTATAATAAAATTCATGGTTAAATAGAAATAAGAAAGAACATCTCCCAATCCATTATGTTAGCACCAAAAGCTACAAGTTCAAATTTTGAAGGAACGCTGCATAAAATTTTCCTATTTTCTGGAGACCGAGCATTAAGGATGGAGGTAAAAGATCAGCGCTTATCATGCAATGAAAGCACCATATTCTAAATCAATATGCCAACACATATTCGCTAACTCGGGAGCAGCAAAAGGTTGTGAGTTTCATCATCGGGCCACATTCTTAAGTTATCAATGTTCCACCATACGCAACAGTGAAAGCAACGCACAAGCCCAATCGAGACACTCAATACAAGGATGGACATCACCTACATGTGACAACACCATCTCACAAGCATCAAGGGAGATGCCCGACTCAAGTTAGAGTGCACTACGGGTAAATAAGAGTTGTGCATTGTGGTGTATATAAAATCAATGAAATAGTTTTGTGGTGTGCATATGGGATATAACTCCATTGCACAGGAAAGTCAATAGAAATTGCTAGGTCGTCACCTCATTTCCATCAAGCATAAGATTCACAAGATCCAAAGCATCGATAGAAAAAAATTTGGAACTATTCAAGCAACTTACCAAATCGACCAAAAAAATAAAGTTGAGACAAGCCACAATGAGCAGTCGACAACAACATATGCTACAGCTAGCTATGAAGAAGCAGGTCAAAGGAAGCGCAATGTCACGAGGAGCAGCAACCAAGTGTTACCAAGCGCACGCCACGAGGCAACGCCTTCAACACATATGTCATGAGGAGTGTCAATTGCCAAGCACCCGATCCCATCAGCTGCACAAAGTATTATTGTCAAGCAAACAATAAAGGTTAGGAGATGAAACTCAAAGGATGACTACATCCATTTAGCTAAGATCTCGTCGACAGTGAGGTTTTGGGCATGCCAAATTCTCAAACCTGAGTTTTAATTTAATCATCGTTCATGCCAATGTCAACATATCGTCGAGGTGTCGCTAGGATGATGGAAATATTGTGCAGATTTTTCATTTCCCATCGAACCTTGCACTGTGCCTTCATAAACTTTGTTCTTAAATCTTGATTGGTTTTCATTGGTTTTCAGCACTGGTTTTCTTGCAAAAGATTCAGTTGGTGTGATAATTCTTCATGATGATTTTGGAGAGGCATTTGGTGTTAACTTGTAAAAGGCTGCAAGAAGAAGTATTGAATTTCAAGGAAGTATAATGGTAAGTACAATGGTCTCTCCCGGACGGTTTCTGAAACCTTAAATGAACTGACCTGTTTGGATCCGACCGCGAGTGAGAGTGGACACTGCAATTCCAGGCTTGGATGAAGAGAGCAACATTTACATCTTGAATTCACTCAGCTATCGAGTAAAGGGTTTGAATGTTCTAAATCATCTAATAAAGAAGAAAAATAGAGAAGATTTCATGGAGAGTAATAAGCATCGGATAAAGGAGTCTTCCGCAGGCATAAATCAGTAGACAACAAATTCCAGTTTTAATGATGCAAGCTTATCCATGTTCCAGGTTTGAAGGAAGATACGAAGGCATTAATTGAAAAACAGAGCAAATCAATAGCTGGCAAGACATTTGATAGTTTGAGCATTTTAAGGCCTTGAATCTGCAATCAAATATATTATTTTCATATTTCAAGGCATCCAGAACTTGTTGAGCAGAACATCTAGCAATAATAATCAATTCCAGATTTCTTGGCATATTTGTTGCCATTATTTCGAGAAATCTTCTATTTTTGTTTATTTTTAGTTTTTGGTTGAAGGAGAGATGGGAGGAGCATGTACTCTGTCTTTGAGATAAAAAGGCCAGAGCTGTAATATAATTGGGGCGGGGGGAGCGAGAGGGTACAGGATAGATTGTCTTTTGAGATAAAAAGGCCAGAGCTGTATATAATTGGGGCGGGGGGAGCGAGAGGATACAGGATAGATCTCAGAGAGCTAGCAAACCTATGTGAGTGATTGAAAGTGGAAGGACATTTTATTTTGTAATCACTTCTGACATTGAGGATTCATGACAATTGTTTTATCAAATTGTAATTTTCTTTAACCTATGTGAGTGATTGAAAGTGGAAGGACATTTTATTTTGTAATCACTTTTGACATTGAGGATTCATGACAATTGTTTTATCAAATTGTAATTTTCTTTGTTTTACACTTTGCAGTGTCATCGTGCTTGGGGCCGAGAGGGTACAGGATAGATCTGAGAGAGGTAGCAAACCTATGTGAGTGATTGAAAGTGGAAGGACATTTTATTTTGTAATCACTTCTGACATTGAGGATTCATGACAATTGTTTTATCAAATTGTAATTGTTTTATCAAATTGTAATTTTCTTTGTATAATTTTCTTTGTTTTACACTTTTCAGTGTCATCGTGCTTGAATGAATTGCAGACATTTTCAGTGTCATCGTGCTTGAATGAATCTCAGACATTGAGAATCAATGGTTTCCCATGGGTAATAGATTATCGAGCAGTAAAGATTTTATTGTGTTTTGTTTCAAGTACCCTTTCAATCCATTTTGGCAATCCATTTTGGAGAGAGAATCTTTGTTTGATGGGCGTTCTTCTTTTTGTTATATTCCCTATTCTTCTACCCATTATCATATAAACTTTTTATCTAATATGCAATTTGATTGCCTTCGATTGCAATTTGATTACCTTCAATCAACAAGGAGGTGTTTACTTGACTCCACTCAGTGTCTCACTAATATTTATGGTTACGTACTCAGCTCCATGTTGAGTCACCTTGCTACCGTTTCAACTATGTACATCTTATGTTTTCTAAAATCCTTTCAACGTGGCTCATAGTTAGCTATGATTTCCATTTTTTATACAAATCTACCCTTTGTCTGGTTATATAAAAAATCATGCGTGCAATATGACAAGAAACTCATGTAATACACATGTAAACAAGACAAAAATATAACAACATGTAATTCATTCATAATCAAAACATCTTTATCAATAAGATAAAAAAAATAACGCAAAAGATAACATACAAAACATAACACTTATCCTTTGAAGAAATATCACCAACTGGTTGCATATAGAGGGTATTCCTCCCAACTGTAGGTTTTGTTGTTTTAGTTCTTTCAACAGTAGGCCACCCCCAAGTTGGGGCTATGAGTCCACAAGGACAAATGACTCCTATGACTAACTAAAATCTCTCACATAGCCAAATACTCAACCAATGACAACACATTGACTCTTACAACCTTTTCTGCCACCTATCTCTCTTCCCTAGCATGCACCTTCCCAATGGACGGAATTCCCTTCTCTGCCCTATAGTACCTCAAGGAATTCTCACCCCCTCTAGGGATCCAATGCATTCTATCCAAGAATCTCAATGACGGTGGGTCCATAAACTCCAATTTTCTATGAAGTCTCAATCACAGTAATCCCCTACTCATGCCTACAAGAACTTTCATATCAAATAAATGTGACAGACATCCCTAGCCTTCCATCACAGACATAATAGTCTAATTTCATACAAGTTAATGGTGAACACAATACATAACCAAAGAGTGCACATAATCCTAATAGTGAACAGGTAGAATGATCGAATGATAGAATGATGGTTGGATTCAAAACCCATGGACTTAGTATGCATGAGATGAACTCACCACTTGGCACCCAAGGAACTCCACCTAAGTCCTTGGCACACATTCCCATGAAGATTTTTCCTTTAGTGTTCTTTAAGATACATGGTCAATAAAATAATATAAATTAGACATTATCCACTTTGGCCCCCCTTAAGCCCCTCTCACATATAAATATTAGTAAAATATTATGACCTTAGCCTTTGGTTGATCATGGCAAAGAGTCAATAAACAACAAGGACAGTCAACCAGGAAATACTTTAGTTGACTACAAGACAAGTCGACTAAACAGACAATTAAACAATCGACTAGACAGAAAGTTGATCAACAGATAATCCACCAGGCAGATAATCAACCAATAGAGCTAAGTCAATTCCCTCTCTTGGAGTCATATCCCCCCCAATGTTTCATCTCTCTTGTATTGCAGCCAGTGATGTATTTTGTATAATAAATTTGATACAAACTATACCTAAATTGGCCCTTGGCCATACTATCTATCTCACCAGTCTGTATAACATATATGTACAATTACAATTCTCAGGGATTAAAATTGGGGTGTTACATTCCTCTCCCCTTTATTTTTGCATTGTCCTCAATACAAATAACCATACCGGTGTCCAAATATGCAATTTTTACATCAAAATATAAAAATAGTTGTGAGTATGCTTCTCGCATGGCATCTTCTAGCTCCCATGTCGCATCCTCAAGGTTGTCACAAGTACATTGAACCTTTACCTACCCAATGGCTTTGTTTCATAACACTTTGAGCTTTTGGTCTAACATATGCTTTGTGTTATCACATATAGTTGTCAAAAGGTCGCAGGACGACCAAGTCTGTGGTCTGCATAGAAGCGTCCAAACGCGAAATTCAAGAGCAGCCCATTTCAGGCTTGAATCACCAACAAGCAAGTTTGATTTTCAACGGTGGAGATCCCATAAGCAGTTCAGATCAGCGGTTCTCAGGCGGTCAGGATTTCAAAGTCACGCAAGGATTAATGACTAGGCAGAGGAGCCGAAGTCTTGAAGTAAATCTGAGCCATTAAAGGTTGAGGACATGCATCGGCAGATCTCGCACTTTGGAAGATTTACTTTGGAGGATTATGCGAGCAAGCAGAAACAAACTCCCGAAGCTCGAACTCCCGAAGTAAATCTTGATCGTCCAAATCTAGAGGACGCATGGAGGCAGATCTCTCACTTCGGGAATTCGACACTTCGAAGGATTGTAAGAGATGTGCATTGAAAAGTCCCGAAGAGTCGAAGCCCGAACTCCTGAAATAATTGTGGACCGTTGATCTCAAACCTTCAAGGGTCATTGATCTTGGAAGCAGCATCACCAGAAGGCCCGAAGCCCAAACTCCCGAAGTAAATCTCGGTCGTCCAGATCTAGAGGACACGTGTCGTTAGATCTCACACTTCGGAGGATTGAAAAGTGTTATACATTGGAGAGGCCCGAAGCTCGAACTCTCGAAGTAATTGTGAGTCGTTGATCTCCGCAGAAGGAAGAAGGGTTCATCCAAGAGCGGCGCGTGGCAGCAAAAGTGGGGCTTTCCCAGATCACAGATCATGACCAGATCGACGGCCACAATCCATTGTTGGGACGCAACTTGCTCGAGCGTTAAAATTATTGAGCGATCTCACAATCGAAACTGTGGTATAGAAAAAGAGCTACATGGCGGAAGGTGGTGGATTATGGGCTCAAAAGCGGTGTGAATCCAAACCGCCTTTGACAGCCCCACAATAACATGCTTATATAGCGTATAATCCAAGAGCAGCGCATGGCGGCCTCCTAGGCATTGAGCCTCGTCCCGATCCCAAGTAGGATTCAGTTAATGGAAAAGGACTGGTAGTTGAAACCTCAACTCGGTCCATAAATTGAAGGCATAGAAGCCATGGACGAGAGGACTAGGCTGTCTTCCCACGGTACCATAGAGGGCAGGAAGGCCCATATTGATCTAAGTTTGCGTCTGACAAAGGAATACACGCACAGTCTGATAGGAGGATGCACAGACATAAGCATTAAACAAAGATAGTCAGGTCACACTCATGGTAGTTGTGAACTGAGCTAGTTATAAATAGATCAGTCTTAGATTTTGTAAAGGGGGAGGTGTTCTTCAGAGGCCGGAGAGACGAGAGAGATTTCAGGAGTAGGGCTCTGTAATTTTTCAGTTTATATGCCTGAGGGCTTGGATCGTAAATATATGTTATTGAAGATTCCTTTGAATTGTTTTTATCAGACCAATTTCTAAGTTTACACGCTATTTCTGTTTTCCTTCTTGTTTGAATGTAATCTCTCTGATTTATGGATTCCCGAGGCGACGGAGGTTATGTTGCTATCATGCCCATCTTTCATGGTTCGTCGGATTTTCTTTGTTTTCCTTCTTGTCTGAATGTAATCTCTATGATTTATGGATCCCTGAGGCGATGGAGGTTATGTTGCTATCATGTCCATCTTTCATGGTTCATCAGATTTTCTTTGTTTTCCTTCTTGTCTGAATGTAATCTCTCTTATTTATGGATCCCTGAGGCGATGGAGGTTATGTTGCTATCATGCCCATCTTTCATGGTTCGTCATATTTTCTCTGTTTTTCTCATTGTCTAGATGTAATATCTCTAATTTATGGATCCCTGAGGCGATGGAGGATCTGTTGTTGTCTTGCACATCTTTCATGGTTCAATAGAAATTTTTTGTTTTCTTCTTATCTGGATGTAGAATCTCTTTGATATATGGATTCCTAAGGTGGTAGAGGATATGTTGTCATCTTGCCCATTTTTCATGGTTCATCACTCAGACATTTTATGTCTTCTTTCTCCTTATCACCACATTAATCTTTTTGTCTGATAGGTGGTTTAAATGCCTTCCTTATCCACGATACTTATGACTCCATAGCCCAATGGTCCCGAATTGATTTGCAGTTACTTCTGTTATGTTTTCCTCTCTCTACAGTCTCATTGATCCACCTTCTCAAAACATTTTAATCGGTTTACTTTATTTTGATGGGTATTGGGCTTATCCTCTTGGAGGAGGGTGACTCTCAGTGCTAACATTAATGGTGTTGTTGCTGAGGACGAAAGTGAAGATATCTTCCCTGGGAGAATGACAACGACCAGATTTGATCTTTGATGGTGAACAGAGACCAGACACATTCAAACTGCATATCATTCACCTGACGACTCCATGATTAAAGGATCCAGTGGCGACTCCACAGTTTTAAGAAGTCATATTTTTAGATGGAAGCCATCTTGGCTTGGAGGTTTGCTCCTTTTAATTTCTCTGTTGTTCCTAGTTTTCCAAATGTTGTTCCTACTATGGATGAGTGGGGTGATTTTTTACCCACATTTAGAGAACATAGAGATGACAACCCTGCAGAGCATCTGCTTGAGTTTCATGAACTCATGCATCAGTTGGGAATACATCATGAATGTTTATTAATGAATATGTTCATGTACTCATTAGAGGGAGATGCTCGTGAGTGGTATCGATCCTTGCCTCCTGCTAGCATCTCCTCCTTGGGACAGTTTCATGCAGTTTTTAATATGTATTATCAAAAGTTTTATTCCTTTGAGTTAATTTGTCATAGTTGTTGTGAGGAGTATAAAGACTGTGTTCAGGATAGATTTGATTCTTATGAAGGTTGTGAGGTTGAAGAAGATGCCTTGGATGAGGAATCAGTTTTTTCTCTTCCATGTTCAACTGCATATGATGAAAACTGTGTTTGTTGTCTCAGTAAGGAAAGTGCATAAATTGAGTCTGTTCTGGAAGCTGATATTCTTTATAGCCCTGTCTCTAAAAATACTAGATATGAGCAGCCTACTTTTGACTCATATAATGATGATGAGATATTTCTTCCTGGGTTGAGCTTGAAAGGCTGCCTGTGTTTGGTAATGAGGAACAATTTTCTCATGTTGGGCAGAAGATACCTCTTGGCATGTCATTTAAGACTCATCCTCTATTTGATCATTATGGAGATAGTGATGAAAATGTTGAGGTGTTTTTTAAAGAGAAAGGCATTAGCATCCAGCCTTCTAATGAAAGTGAAATATTTTACCAAGAGCAACATGTTAAAGAAAAAGAGTCATCCATTGATATATACGAGGAGATTTCTTTCCTTCAGCTAGCAGATGTCATCAGAGCATACCAAGGAGAAGTGGGTCAGCAGCATGCATCAGTGTTTCACTCACCTATGCTTTCCATAGACATTCAGCCAGATGTGATCAGTTGTAAGACAGAGTAGGATTTTTGTTACCAACCCAGTAAGTTCTGTCACCTATTTTATGACCATGTAGGGGAGTACATGGAGTTGCATTTTTTCCATGTATTGTAGCCTCCAAACTTTATCTTACCTTCAGCACTAGGAGGAGAGTTGAAGAATGTAATCAATTTGTTGTCATAGTTTCATTATCCTTTGTTGATTAGCGACAAAGTAAATAAGTTTTTAGTTGGGAGGTTACTTGAATGGCTTTGGTGGAAGTTTTTTTTCACCTAGCACATTGTAAAAATCAGTTATTGTAGGTTTGTACATAAATAAGCTCCTTTTGGAGCATGTGTGTTTGCTTTATTTTAAAGTAGATAGTGTACATATCATCCTGTGGTCCTCAACATGATGTATTTGAGCTCGACTCCACAACCCAAAGGCTAAGGCACTGGAACTGTGCATTCTTGGCGGCTTGCAGGGAGCATGCCATCCCCTGTGGAGCCAAATGTTATCACATATACCTTTCAAAAGGTTGCAGGACGACCAAGTCTGTGGTCTGCACAGAAGCGTCCAAACGCATAATTCCAGAGTAGTCCATTTTGGGCTTGAATCACCAACAAGCAGGTTTGATTTTCAATGGTGGAGATCCCATAAGCAATTCGGATCAGTGGCTCTCGGGCGGTCAGGATTTCAAAGTCGTGCAATGATTAATGACTAGGAAGAGGAGTTGAAGTCGTGAACTAAATCTAAGACATTGAAGGCTGAGGACACGTGTCGGCAGATCTCACACTTTAGAGGATTGTGTGAGCAAGCAGAAGTAAACTCCCGAAGTAAATCTCGGCCATCCAAATCTAGAGGACACATGGAGGCAGATATCTCACTTCATGAATTTGACACTTCAGAGGATTGTAAGAGTTGTGCATTGAAAATTCTCGAAGAGCCGAAGCCTGAACTCCTGAAATAATTGTGGACCGTTGATCTCAAACCAGCAAGGGTCGTTGATCTTGGCAGCAGTATCACCAAAAGGCCCGAAGCTCGAACTCCTGAAGTAAATCTCGATCATCCAGTTCTAGAGGACACTTGTCGCTAGATCTCACACTTCAGAGGATTGAAAAGCGTTATACATTGGAGAGCCCCGAAGCCCGAACTCTCGAAGTAATTGTGAGTCGTCGATCTCCACAGCAAGAAGCAGGATCCATCCAAGAGCAGTGCGTGGCAGCAAAAGCAGGGCTTTCCCAGATCGTAGATCACGACCAGATCGACGGCCACACTCCATTGCGGGGATGCAATTTGCTCAAGCATTAAAATTATTGATCGTTCCAGCAATCGAAACAATGGTATAGAAAAAGAGCTACGTGGAAGAAGGTGTTGGATTGCCGGCTCAAAAGTGGTGTGAATCCAAACCACCTCTGACGGCCCCGCAATTGCATGCTTATATAGCGTATAATCCAATAGAAGCGTATGGTAGCCCCCTAGGCATTGAGCCTCGTCCCGATCCTGAGTAGGATTCAGTTAATGGAAAAGGACTGGTAGTTGAAACCTCAGCTTAGTCCATAAATCGAAGGCATAGAAGCCATGACCAATAGGACTAGATTGCCATCCCACAGTACCACAAAGGGTAGGAAGGTCCATACTAATCTGAGTTTGCGTTTGACAAAGGAATACACACATAGTCTGATAGGAGGATGCGCAAACATAAGCATTAAATGAATATAGTCAGGTCACATTCCTGACAGTTGTGAGCTGAGCTAGTTATAAATAGATCAGTCTTAGATTTTGTAAAGGGGGAGGTGTTCTTCAGAGGCCAGAGAGCCGAGAGAGATTTCAAGAGCAGGTCTCTGTAATTTTTCAATTTGTATGCCTAAGGGATTGGATTGTAAATATATGTTATTGAAGATTCCTTTGAATCATTTTTATCAGACCGTCTTCTGAGTTTACACGTTATTTCTGTTTTCATTCTTGTATGAATGTAATCTCTCGGATTTATGGATTCCTGAGGCGATGGAGGTTTTGTTGCTATCATGCCCATCTTTCATGGTTCATCAGATTTTCTTTGTTTTCCTTCTTGTCTAAATGTAATCTCTCTGATTTATGGATCCCTGAGGCGATGGAGGTTATGTTTCTATCATGCCCATCTTTTATGGTTAGTCAGATTTTCTTTGTTTTCCTTCTTGTATGAATGTAATCTCTCTGATTTATGGATCCCTGAGGCAATGGAGATTTTGTTGCTATCATGTCCATATTTCATGGTTCGTCAGATTTTCTCTGATTTTCTCATTGTCTAGATGTAATCTCTCTGATTTATGGATCCCTAAGGCGATGGTGGATATGTTGTTGTCTTGCCCATCTTTCATGGTTCAACATAATTTTTTTGTTTTCTTCTTGTCTGTAGGTAGCATCTCTATGATCTATGGATTCCTGAGGCGGTCAAGGATCTGTTTTCATCCTGCCCATTTTTCATGGTTCATCACTCAGACATTTTCTGTCTTCTTTCTCCTTATCACCACATTAATCCTTTTGTCTGATAGGTGGTTTAAATGTCTTCCTTATCCACGATACTTATGAATCCATAGCCCAATGGTGCCGAGCTGATTTTCAGTTACTTCTATTATCTTTTACTCTCTCTACAGTCTCATTGATCCACCTTCTCAAAACATTTTAATCCTTTTACTTTATTTAGATGGGTACTGGGCTTATCCTCTTGCAGTCAGAGGGTGACTCTCAATGCTAACACATTGGATCCACCTGAATTCCCATTTGGGCTCCAATTGAATCAAGTTCCAATCAATGACATGGTTAGGATCATGTACATACTTTTTCAATAAAGATACATGAATACATTATGAGCATTCATGGAACAAGACAATGAGAGCATGTATACAATTGTCCATATCATGTCTAGTATCTCAAATGGCCCACAAAATCTAGCTTCCAACTTAGTGCAACTTCACAATTTTAGTGAGCTCTTCTTGGTCTTCACTTTCAAGAAAACATGTTCTCCCACTCTAAATTCTCTATCCACTTTTCTTTTGTCTACGTAGATTTTATTTTTGTCCTGGGATGCCTTCAAGTTTTGTTTGATTTTAATCATTTGTTCTTTTATCTCCTTGAGCATCTCTAGCCCAAACACCAATTTTTCTGCTATATTGTCACATCTTATTGGAGTATTACACTTTTTTCCATATAAATCTCCAAATGGGCTCATATTCAATGTTGTTTTATACCCATTGTTGTATGTAAACTCCACCAAATGCAGGTACTCTTCTCACTTGGATGGATTATCCATAACATACATCCTCAACATGTCTTCAATCAGTTGATTAACTCTCTCTCTCTCTCTCTCTCTCTCTCTCTCTCTCTCCATTTGTTTGTATGCGATACGTTGTACTGAAGTTCATATTTGTGCCAAAACCCTTGAACACTCCCTTCCAAAATTTTGAGGTAAACTTGGAATCTCAATGTGACAGAACTACCTTAGGCACTCCATGCAACTTGGAAACTTCTTTCATGTAAATATCAACAATGTTGATTTCCTTATTATTAATCATGACTGGAATAAAATGGGTAGCCTTGGTCAACTTATCCACCACCATCATTATTGAGTCATATTATCTTGCTATCCTAGGAAACTTGGTGATGAAGTCAATGGTGACTACCTCCCACTTCCACTCTAGAATCGGAAATGGTTGTAGCAAACCTTATGGGTTTCCATGCTCATCCTTCACCCTTTGGAATCCCATACATTTGGCTATGTAATTATCCACATCCTTCTTCATTCCTGACTAAAAATATTGGCTCTTTATTGTTTCAATGGTTTTCTGATAACCTTGCTATAAGTTTTCTTTGACTTGTAAATAATGTTGGTCTAAGTTTGCAACTCCAAAAATTTGGTCTATTAAGTCAGAAATGTACATACTTACAGATGTATCATGCATATCATGCACCATTCTATTGATTGCCTCAACCACTTTATTCTCCTTTCCCTTGATGTGCTTGATATCAAAATCTTATCCACTAAAAAATTCTAGCCATCTAATTTGTCTGGCATTCAATGTGTGTTGCTCAAATAAGTGCTTTAAACCACTATGGTCTATCTTGAATTCAAATTTTCTACCCATGAGATAATTCCTCCACATTTGTAAGGCATGTAATATGGCTTCCAACTCTAATTCATGTGTGGCATAGTTCATTTCATATTCTTTCAACTTCCTTGATTCATAACATACCACATGTCCATTTTGGGTAAGGACTCCACCAAGCCCTTCCTTCCATGCATCAATGCACACTATGAAATCCCCCACTAGATCATCTATCTTCAATATTGGTGCACTTGTCAATAATCCCTTCAAATGTTGAAAGTTTTCTTCACATTTGGAGGTCCATTCAAATGTTATCCCCTTCTTTTGCAAAGAAGTGGTGGAATGTGCAATTTCTGGAAATCCTCTACTAAACCTCATATAATAACCTACAAGTACCATGACTGATCTTACCTTAGTAACATTATTTGGTCTAGTCCATCCTCTGATTGCTTTAATATTTTTCGGATCCACTGCTATGCCTTCCTCTAAAATGATATGCCCCAAGCAGTGGATCTAATTTTGCTAAAAGGAATATTTTCTCAACCCGACATACAATTGATACTCCCTTAACACCTGTAGTGTCATCTATTCTTTTGACTTGGAATAGATAAGTATTTCATCCAAGAATACAATTACAAACTTATCCAGGTAATCTTTGAAAATACCATTCATCAAACAAATAAAGACAATTGGTGCATCTGTCAATCCAAATGGCACCACCGCAAATTTATAATGCCCATATCTGGTTCTAAAATTTGTCTTACTAATTTCATCTTTGATCCTCACCTGATGGTACCCTAACCTAAATTGTATCTTGGAAAATACCTTTTCTCCTCGTAGTTGGTCAAAATATCATTAATTATTGGGAGAGGGTACTTGTTATTTATTGTATCCTTATCTAGCTACATGAAATCAATGCACAACCTTAAGGTTACATCCTTCTTCTTTACAAATAGTATTGGTGCTCCCCAAGGTGAGACACTTGGGCGTATGTACCCTTTCTTTAGAAATTCTTTGAACTGCATTAGTGATTCTTTCAATTCATGTGTGTTCATTTTGTAAGGAGTTTTGGATGTTGGGGCAGCTCCATGCATTAAGTCAATATAGAAATCTATGTCTCTCTTGGGTGGCAAACTTGGTATCTCCCCAAATACATCCTCATACTCTTATAGCATTGAAAAATATTCAATACTTGGGATTTTTCCCTCAGTTGTCTCTTCCACATGGGCTGCAAACAATTGGCATCCTTTTTTGAAGCACCTCTTTAGTTGTAAGGCTGAAATTTCCCTTATAGAAATAGATGTTGGGATCCCCTTTACTAAGCTTTGTTTTTCTTCTTCATTAATACATGTAAATGTCTTGTTATGACAGTCTAACATGACATTATTTTTGTCCAACAAATCCAATCCAATTAAGATATCATAAGACACCAATGGTATGATATTCAAATATGCAATTGTGTTTACTCCATTCAAGTGTATGGGACATGTCCTAATAATCTCATTAATCCTTCTTTTGTTCCCAACGGCTAGCTCTGCCATCCATGATTTTTCAAGCTTATTCATCTTCAAATGAAATATGTCTACTATACTAGGATCAACGTAACTATGAATTGTTCCTGAGTCAATTAAAATAACAATAGGTTGATTGGTAATATTACCTTCTACCTCAATCATATGAGACTAATATTATGCCTATGGATTCTCTAGGGCTGCACATATCCTTGGAACACTTCTTCATGTATCTTCTATTGTAGTGGATTCTTGAATATTATGTGTAGTGATCATTCCATCCACTCTATGAGGGAAGTCTACGAGCCTGTGATCTCCCTTATGGACCCAACACTTGATTGGTTTTTTTACTATTTTCCCCAAATATTCTCCCATCTTAGAGTCACGTTGAGCTGGTTGACCTTACTTATAATAATTAGAGTTGCTCCTGGAGAAATTTTCCCTGAATCCTTTCCTCCTTTGATCCATTTTTCATTATTATCTCTCCAAGCCTTCAAATCCACCTCTCTTCCTTTGTTCTACTCATATAGGTACTTTTCCCTCCTAATGACCTCCTCTAGTGTCCTAGGTTCATCACATTGAATCCTATCTCTGTAAAATGATGGAAATCCACTAAAAAATATCTTAATTTTAACCTTCTCATCCTTGATAATTCCCACATGCCTTAGTATCTCTAGGAATTTCTTCTCATATTCATGTTCCCAAGCTTGAGTTCAAGTAACTCTTGCATCCTCTTGTCATAAAAATGCTTTGAGAGGTATTGTTGTTCAAAATACATTTTAAACTACTTCCAAGAAACTTTGTTTTCATCAAGATGCTTGACCTGCTTCAACTAGTCCCACCACATAGAAGCTTTCCCTGGAATATTGTAGATGGAAATCCTTGCTTCAAGATTTGATGAGTAATCATGTAACTGAAAATACTTTCTGATTCTTAGCAACCAAACCTTAGCCTCTTCCCCCTTCTTGTTATCCCCATAAAAAATGTTCTTGTCTAAATCATTTCTAAATCATTTTTCCAATGACTATATTCATGTCTCATTCTAAAATCTGAGCTGAGAGATAGAGCTCTCTGAAATCAACCATTTTTTCCCCTTTTTTCTACTCTTGTCTCACTTTTATAATTAATTTGAGAGGTCAACTTCAGCCACTTGTAGAAGAAAATTTGTTATAAACTAGAAAAACTTTTATATCGGACACTGATAATATAGGTGATAGTGAGTACACAACAACTATCATATTTCTGCTTTGATATTCTAGTTGAATTCTACAACAAATATATAATAGTCAATTTTGTCCCTTTTACACTTTTTCTAGACTCGGAATTTTTACCAAAAACAGTTCTCTCCCAAATAGATCAAAACTAGAAATATTTGCAAAGACAAAGTTTTTTAGATTATTAAGAAGGTAAAATCTTGACCTATATAATTTTTCCACATTGATGATCTGGTTCCCTTTTTCCTCCTCAAAACATCTCAGAAATCCCCAAAAGTCTCCCGAAATAATGGATTTTGGCCTTTTTACACATCCCCATTCCTAACCCCTTGGAATCTGACCAAATTCTCCAATGGGTATTTTCGTGCATGCTTCCCTAACTTACCATAAAAATTTCATTAATGATCGGCCCCCTGTCAAGGAGTAGTAGCACATTCCTCGAAAATGACTAGTTTACCATTTCTTGAGATCTAGAGAAGAATTGGCTAGTGGCCCTTGCAATCACTTCTATTGTCCTCTTCACTACGAACATACCCACAAAATTTCATCTAAATCTGATCGTTTGTGCTCTTGTTATGGCCAAAACAAGATTTTGGCTCCATACTCTCTTTTTTTTTAATAACTTCATCTTTGTCAACATGGTTTTCCTCTTGATTTCTAAAGAAAATTGATGCATTAATCCATACTTTGAACCCTCAAACATGTTCTCATCTTAACCATATTTCCATTTTTGTTCTTGTTGGAGGCTCAAGTCGACTAACAGACTGGACTAGTTAATCAACCATTGTAATATGTCAGTCGACTACGCCATCAAGTTGATCAATCGTCGAGTCGAAATGACCAAAGAAGTATGCTAGTCAATTTCAAATATCAGTCAACTAGATATTCAATCTGTTCAACCTTTGGTTCGTGTCGACCAAAGAAACACAACATTTTATTGTGAAGACAAGTCAACTACGAAGTCAACATAGCCGACCATCAACTCAGGTCGACCAAAGAAACATCCTAGTCGATTGTAAAAAAAAATCGAATTGGTCAACCGTCAATTCGATTTGACCAAAATAATACGCCATTTGACTATAGAGATGTGTCAACTAAGTAATCGAACCAATTGACCACCAAGCTAGGTCAACTAGTGCAATATATTGGTCGACTACAAAGATAGGGAAAAAAAGAATTCAAACTTGTAGATCATCGAGTTTAGTTAACCATTGTATTCATACTCAAAATTTTGCTTCTACGCATTGGTGTTTGTCCCATACAAACCTAGTGTTGTAGCTTTCTATAATACCAATTTGTAATGTACCCAATTCCATGTTGAGTCACGTTACTACCATTCCAACTCTGTACATCCTGTGCTTTCTAAAATTCTTTCGACCTGTGGCTCATACTTTGCTTTGATTTCCATTTATGATACAAATCGACCCTCTGTCTGATTATAAAAAGAATTATGCATGCAATATGGCAAGCAATTCATGTAATACACAAGAAAAAAAGACAAAATATAACAACATGTAATTCATTCATAATCAAAAAATATTTATAAATAAGATGCACAAAAATAACTCAAAAGATAGCACATAACACTTATCTTATGAAGAAACATCACCTAATGGTTGAGTAAAAAGAGTGTTCCTCCCAACCGTAGGCTCCACTACTCTAGTTCTTTCAACAACAGACCACCCCCGATATGGCGATATGAGTCCACAAGGACAAATGACTCTTATGGATGGATAAAATCCCTCACACATACCAATACCCAACCAATGACAACACACATATTCCTATATCCTTTTTCACCACCCAAATCTCTTCCCTAGACTGCACCACCCTAGGGGTGGAATCCCCTTCTCTTCCATGTAGTACCTCAAGAAATTATCACCCCCTCAAGGGATCCAATGCATTCTATCCATGAATATCAATGTTGGTGGCTCCAAAAAAATCGTTTTTCTATGAGTTCTAAATCACAACAGTCCCCTACTCATGTCTATAGGCAATTTCATATCAAAAATATGTGACAGGAATCCCCAGCCTTCCATCACAGAAATAACAATCTAATTCCATGCATGTTAATGGTGAAATCAATACATAAACATAGAGTGAACATAGTCCTAACAACGAACATGTAGAATGATCAAATATCAGAATGATGGTCGGAATTCCAAACTCAAAGACATAGTATGAATGAGTTGATATCGCCTCTTAGCACTCAAGGAACTCCATATGTGTACTTGTCACACATTCCCATGAAGATTTGTCCTTTAGTGTCTTTAAGGTATGTGGAAATAAAATAACATAAATTTGACTTTATCCACTTTGCCCCTCCTTAAGCCCCTCTCACATATAAATATTAATAAAATATTATGACCTTAGACTTTGGTCAATCAAGGCAATGTGTCAATCGAAAGCAAGTGCATACGACTAGGAAATACTTGAGTGGACCAGACAGTCAGTTGACTAGATAGACAGTCAAATCCCTCTCGTGGAATCATAGCCCCCCAGTGTTTCATCCCTCTCATACCATAGCCAACGATATGTTTTTATTAATAAATTTGATACAAAATATACATAAATTGGCCCTTGGTCATACTATCTACTCACTAGCCTATATAACATATATGTACAATTACAATTCCTGGGAATTAAAACTACGGTGTTACATTTATCCCACACTTGTTCCAACTATTGCATACAATCTAGGATCTAGTTGTTAAGGTCCTAACCCGCACATAGGTAGATCAATGTATTCGGATGTAATAAAGGTCAATATTAATAAGGCCTTTCAATAAAATAGAATAAGGCGGATGTAAGAAGACCTAATAGAAGCTTCCGCTTCTAGAAGGATCTTCTTCTAGATGTTTCTCTTAATAGACATATTTAGTATAAATAAGGGTCGAGGGTATAAAAACCCTAGCTTGAAGATTATTGTAACAGAGCGTTGCTCAATTGGAGGTTGCCCCCTCGAAGAGGCCTGTGAACATAGCTTTCTGAATCAAAGTGTTATTTCTATTGCTATTCTTATATCATTTCTGTGTTATTGTGAAGATTGTGCTCGATATTTTACTGTTATTCTGCCATATTCTGCCATTTCTAGCTTTTTATTTATGTTCTGCATATTTTATATATCTGGTATCTTGCACTAGATTTCTATCTTCCAACTGAGAAAGAACTTCTCCTAGTACTACATGTTTCCCCAACATCTATACCATCATCTACGTATTCTTGTAGATTCTAACCACAAGAAAACATTTATGATTTAATCTATTGAAATTTATGCACATCTATGGAGATTGACCTATACGAAGTGAAAATTTTGGAACAAGCTCATTGCAAAGAAGTAAAATCTAGTGCTATGGTAGTTGGACCTTCTCAATGAGGATGATGTCTTGCATGTCACATATGTCTTTGAGTAAAAAGGTTAGTCTATGCATATGTTGATGTTATGCATATATAATCTTAATTTTTATGCCAAATTATGCTTATACTTTATTCAATGGATTTTATGTTCTTAACTTAATAGTATATCATTGTAATAGATCTACAAGTTATATGGATTTCGGTGGACATTCCTCAGTTGATGACGCTAGACATAGGAAAAGAGAGGAAGAACATAAGACAAGGAAACAAATTGCAACCAATGAAGGTCGCAACAAAAATCCCTTGGTGATTTGTAAGTACATATTTTATGATTGTTATATAATATTGAAAAATATGCAGTTTTTTACGAACAGTTACATCTATAATTATAATCATTACTTATTGTTAATTTTTTAAGGTTATAGAAATTCATAACTTGCAGCAGTTATAAAAAATATAATAAAAAAAGAGACACCACACGTAGATATGGATTACTTGCATTAGATGCAGTAAGGAGAAAATTCCAAGGGTCATAGTCGAAGTAGATCTAAGCATATTAGTCATGTTATGATTTATCCTACATTTTTTAGTAAAAATTAGAATGTGATTGACTCAAATATAATACACTTTTCATAGCACTTATTCATTCTATGATGTACATATTAATGTTAGAGCACAAGGCACAAAGATGAAGATGAACAAAAAATAATATACATATCGATAGTAGACAGAGACGATGCACTCCTCTATGACAATATACAAGTTGTTAATAAATAATAGGTTTTGAAATTTGGTAGTGGCATAATTTTTCATGATGAAATTTTTGACACTATCACATGGAAGTGGTCAAAAGAATACCATAAACATTGGTCTAAAATAAATAATGTTAATACGTAAAAAACATTACAACATCTACACAAAAGGTTCATAAATGTACAATTTAGTGACAAATAGGCACTTCGTAGAATCTTTGATACTATCAAAAAGATGAGATACCATATCAAAGGAAATACACTTGAATCAATATTATATGTACTTGCTAATGTTTTTAGTCCTTCACCTTTTATATTTCATTATGTATCATCATTGAATTTTATAGATGGCTTCATTTTTCAGCGTTTTAAACAAATTCAATAAGCACATCACAAAGCTTGATAAAGAAGGCAAAGTCGACATAAACAAAGACCATCTGAGATTGACAAAACTATCTTGTTTTAATGTAAAAGATTAAGAGAGACAAAGAGGATCACTGATGACAAGAAAACATGAAGAGTGTGTTAAATTTTAAATTAAAATAAAGTACCAAGGCAAGTGTTTCTCTTCCCTAGGCACCTAAGGGGGAGAAATTGCCGAATATGGGTCTTAGTCAAATTAATTTGTGAGATGCAAATTAAAAGATGACTTTATGATTAAAGTGAGGGTGAGTGAAGAGACACCAAATCTCAGCCACCCATCTAATCTAATCTCAGCCGTTAGATTAGAAAACTCCTCACCTTCCCTCATGAGGTTGATTAAGGCAAGTGGGCGCACCCATTCTTGGAGAATAAGAAGTTGAAGAAATCTTGGTGAGAGGCCAAGAGGCTCTTGGTGAGATGCAAAGAGCAAGAGAAGAAGAAGCAGCAACAGTCTTGTTGAGAGAGCAAGAGATTCTTGGTGAGATGCCAAGAGGTTCTTGGTGAGATGCCAAGAACAAGAAAGTTGCAGCATTCTTGTTAAGAGAAGAAGAGAGAGCAAGAGAGAGGTCGAGCTGAAAAAGAGACAGCATTTGCCAAAGGAGAACGCATCCCAAAGCAAAGAGAAGTACGGATTTCAGACAGCAAGGAAGAACAGGTCGTACCGTACGGATTTGTGGAGGTCATACAGCATGTAATGTGCACAGAAATTGAGGAGGACAGCAGCTGAAATTTCTGAGAGTATTGGCAAGCATTCCAAGGCTGCCATACAACATTTGTTGGCACAGAAATTGAGGTAACTGCTGTAATATATTTCTGAGTGTATTTCCGTACAGTCCGTACAATCTTAGCAGAGTTTTGGCACA
>ML777398.1:398293-494312 GCA_009831015.1 Picea engelmannii | reverse complement strand
AAAGCTACAGGAATGTCCAGATAAGTTTGTGTAAATATCTTAAGATGAATATGTTGTAAAAGAATTTCTCAGAAGCTCATAAATAATACAAATCCCTCTCTCACTAGTTTTCCCCTTGTGGGTTTTTCCAGGGTCGAAGTTAGACCGAAAATATTTGTGTCTAATATTTTTCTGAGTTTTGCATATTGCTGATATTTTATTTCTGCGTTGAAAACGATGTTCTTAATCCTCATGTTTCAGTTTTAAAATTTATTTTCAGTTCTGAAATTTATTTTCAGTTCTGAAATTTATTTTCTGTTAAGTTTTTTAGAAGCTGAAACACTGTTGTGAGCAGATGTTGAAACACCAGGCTGTAGCATATGCTGAAACATAGTGTTGAGTCTTAAGCTGAAACACCGCTGTGAGCAGATGTTGAAACACCAGGCTGTAGCATATGCTGAAATATAATGTTGAGTCTTAAGCTGAAACACCACTAAGTATATGTTGAAACACTAGGCTGTAACATATGCTGAAACAGTGCTGAAACTAAGTTTGGCAATTAAATTTGACTGAAAAATCAGCGAGACTGAAACTGGGTGGGATTTTGAAAATTTAACAGAGTGGACCCTGAGACACCATAGCAAAAAGTCACAAAGGTAATAAATAATATATGTTATATGTTTGTAGTTATTGATTTTTATTACTTATTATTTATTTTGATATGTTTTTAACTTGTTATCTTTCTTTGACATAATATTTTAGTACCATCGACCTGCTTTTATGGTCATTTGTCAAACATTGATAAATTTAATGGATCTTATCTTAAGGCAGAAAAAAATACAAAGAAAGTATCAATTACACATTCTTCAGGTCAAGCCAAGATGTCCTAGATTAAAGAGAGCTTTGCAAGTTTATCAATATAATCTCAATTATTATGAATATACTAAATCAATATCTGTCATTATTAAATGTGGTTTCTATTATAGCATATAGTTAAAGGACTATAGTCATAAACCCAGTGACGAAGAATTAAAAAATGGCTTTAGGAATGGTTACGAAAAAATAGTGGAAGTTTTGAAGTTAATGCCCCAGATAATTACTTGTTGATTATGTGTTTATTTTTTACTTATATATAGTTGGAAATATGCATTTATTGATTGAAATACATTACATTATTTCATACTAATGATGATGAGAGTGACTCGGAAGAATTGAATGGTATTGAAAACTATATAACATATATGGTTTTTATACATATTTAAATGATACCAATTTTCTATTTTGTTGAACTCATGTTTTTTCTAGTGTGTTTTTATACAATGATTACAAAGAGCGTTCAGAAGATAAGAAGGGTTCTCACAACAACTCAATCAAATTATGTTGTCAAACTCATTTCACTTTCTTATATGTGTACATATTTTTTCATGCAATCTTGTATAAAAATAAAGTTGACATTTCTTTGAAGTACAATTGTACCACTTCTTTAAAATAAAGTTATTTTACAATTTAACCACTTGTTTACAGGGAGAAAATATTGCATAGTTATTTTACAATTTAATTTAAAATTTCATCATTGCATTTATATACACGTGGTCTTTTGTCTACATGGTGTGAAATTGATTAAATGTTAGAGTAGTAAATTTTTATAATTATGTTTATGGATACATGGTTTTTTTCCTCTCATGATATTAAATTGATTGAATGTTAATAGGGTATTGCATTCATATGCATAGTTTTTACTCTCATCACCAATACATTGTAGAGCTATGTTAATCATCAATCTCATAAATAATCAAATATTATAAAAATAATAATTATATTAACATTTAATTATTAATTATTAATACTACTAGTAAATTAATAATATTTATTTATTTTATTTTTAAATATAACTGGAGAATATTGTATTAATAAAGACTAGAGCAAAGCTCATAGCAAAAAAAATACATCAAAATAAAAAATTTCGTCAATTTACAAACCCATGGAGGGTGGGCCTAATAATTCTTTAGATATAAAATGTTCCTATCAAAATGACTAGTGTATATTCTACGACAATTTGCCTCAATATAGTAAAAAATTTAAAAACATAAATACAGATGACTAAAAATGTCAAATGGTTGGAGTTGTCAACCTTGTGGATCTATTGAATTGTCTTCCATCTTCGTCGAGGTTCTTGTTTCTGTGAATTTGAAAATTGAATCAGGAACAATTGGATATACAGACTTTGAAGGAAAGGATTGGACCATAAAACCAATACTACATTGTTGTTGTTGGACTAATTCACCAATTACTCTCATGTCTTCCATCAATTCAAATTCAAGAGCTATTATATGTTTCTTCTATTGCATAGGAATCCCCATGAAGACTTCCTCAAAGGGGTTCAAATTTGGTCCCTTCTCTTTTGATTTTTCTTGGAGCGAAATAATTTAAGTTTCATGTCAATCCAAAGTTCCATCATGGTGCTTGAGAGCCCCTTTGGTATCATGTAACTCTTTTTAATCCATGAAAATTCGTGCAAACTCAAAAACCTATAGTATACCTAGGGGATAATATTGGGTACATTCCTAGGTACTCCACAAGCAATGCTTTCTTGCTACAATTATGATAAATTCACCATACATGTTTACATTGCTTATAATTATTTATATAGTACTATCTATCTCTCTTCCATACCTACCCCTATATTGTTGGAATTATGACACCATTTGAAATATAAGGAACACCCTTGGAAAAGAAATAGATCGTGCAAAACCCAGAGATGGCATGCAAGCATGCACTCGAATATGTGTATAGGTAGATCTGGAAGAATGTATCCATGAGGTTGTCAAGATCACACTTGAGAACTGGACCTACCTGCAACTCGTGGATTAATAATAGCTCTCTTTCAAATGTAATGTATTCCATGAGTGTGGTCACTTCGTCAAAAACTACCCAAAGGTATCACCAGAACAACCCTCTCCAAAAACCAATGAACAATGGTGACTCGCGAAGAAAAGAATAGAAGCTTCAAAGGAAGGAGCACAAGCTAATCAATAAATATGCAGTCATCCTCTAAAGATCCCTTCAATCTAGGTTCCTCATATGGGCCATCCCCAACAGTTCAGCTGAAAGGAAAGGACCCAATAGTAAGAAAAAACCAATATGAATCTCTATCCAACATGGATGCAAACCCTACCGAGGAGAAACAAGCTTATCCCAATACCCACAAGTCAAGGTACGCATACCCTCTCCGAGTCAAAGGTATTCCTAGAGGCATCCCATCCCCCGAATATGCCATCCCACCACCTCGAGCACCCGATTCAGACCCTAAATTCCTAGAGGCCCCAAAGGAAGGAGATTTCTCAAAACTTTTAGAAGAAGATACATCACAAGAATTTTCCCAAAGTGCTCCAAATAAAAATTTAGGGTGCAAGACCAACAACCACAAAAGAGAATCTACAACAAAAATATATATATATATTGACAAATAGAGAACCTTATATAGACACATCCAAAAAGAATAAAGAGTATCCAGACATCAAGGAGGACCCAATCCCCCCCAAAAACATCTAGTAAATGATCAAAATAATTTTTTGGAACTGCAGGGGTCTTGGATGTAGAAGCAAACAATCTCTAATAAGAGACCTAGTAAAATCAGAAAAACCCCACATCGTAATTCTCCAGGAAATCAATCTAAAGGATATGTATATCCTTCGTGAAAGAAACTTCATTTGTCATTCTTGCAAAGGTCTGGTTGTTAGTTTGATAGGCACCTCTGGAAGCCTCTACACTCTTTGGAATCTGGTGGCCTTCTAGATGGAAATATTCTAATACACTCAACATTGGCTAATTACATACTTCATTCATCTCCCCATAGGTGTGTATTTGCATTCTATTAACATTTCCATGCCCTCCATTCCTCAATAAAAATCAATATGTTGGAACTCCCTACTAAAACTATAGGAAAAGGATAGATCTTCTAAGTATATCATAATAGAAGATTTTAACAGGACTCTGAATCTTAATGAAAATAAAGGGGGTAGTATTGTCCGCGACCCCTTCTGAGAGAGTATGGAATACCTCATTTCCACCTTTGATCTTGTTGAAATCAAGTCGATCTAAGGAATAATCACATGGTCCAATAAAAGGTTGGGCTTGGTTCAAATTGTTGCCAGGGTTGACCGTTTTTTAATCAATGGCTTCCTCTTGGAAGAGCCCTTCATCCCTTCCTATTTCATCCTCCCTTGGGTTGGCTTTGATCATCGTCCCATTTCCCTCACCCTTTCTAACCGGGATAACCTTATCCCTATTCCCTTCCACTTCTCCCCCCTTTGGTTTCAAGATTCCTCCTTATGAACAGATATCAGGCACTCCAGTGTTTATATGGGAACAAAAACTAAAGCTATCCAAACAAGCACTCGAAGAATGGGACAAAGTTAAATTTATGCACTATGATAGAGAAGACAGCTTTATATCAGATAATATCAACGAGTTGCAGGGAAAATTAGAAAATATGCAGGTCACTCAAGAGCTACTAGAAAAGGAACATAAAATATTTCATAACTTCCCAAAAAAATTGAGAGCTAAAGAGGAGAAATGGTGCCTTAAATATTGTATTCTATGGCTTCGGGATAGAAATGGGAATGCAAAATACTTTCATTTCCAAGTGAAAGGATTTGGAAAAACATATTGAAAGAGATAATTAATGTGGATGGGGAAACCATAACATATTTTGACCAAATTAAAATTGCAGCACACACCCACTTTGAGAAGCTCTACAAGGAAGAAGTTAGCCCTTATCTTGACTATGTTAAGAAGATGTTGCAAAAGATTGCTTCTCTGATCACTCTTGAGGATAATGAGGCATTGAACAGATTTCTCACAAAGGAAGAACGATTACATTTCATACAACAAATGAACCCAGATAAGGCACCAGGTCCAGATGGATTTTCATCCCAATTCCATAAAATATGTTGGCACATAACCAAGTGTGATCTTCTTAGAATGCTTTGGTATGTTCAAAGATCATAAAGAATTGTGTGTAGCACTAACTTGGACTTTCTGGACTTGATCCCCAAATAGGTTAATCCATATTCCTTTAGTAGGTTTAGACCTATCTCGTTGTGCAATGTGTCCTACAAATAATCTCAAAAGTGTTGATTTTTGGACAACATCGAGAAGACATTCTCCTAGATTAATAATTAATAATATAATTATTGATTATTAAATGATATATATAATAAGTAAATGATAATAATTAATAATTATTGATTATCCAAGGGACGCATCCTTTCATGGATGGTCACAATATGTTCTCTATATATGGAACACTCATCATTGTAATAATATATCAATCATATATCATCTCATATGAAAATCAACATGGTATCAGAGTGGGACTGGGCTTAACTACCTCGTGGGAGGGCCCAAGAAAATGAGAGTGGATTATTGTAGTGTAAATTTGCTACTGCATGGTTGTAAGAGACATATGGTGAAGGGTAATGTTTGTTATTTCATTCCATATGTTTTTGTTGCATAGTGCATTTGTGGACCTGCGAAGGAGGTGTGTGGAGGTTTACATGGTTCATTGTTCGACTGTAACCCTTTGATGTAGGGACGGATTCAAAACTTGGCTCCGGGTTCAAATTGTGGGAACAGAGTTGAAAACTCTATCGTTTGAGAAGTTGAGAGTTGGAACCAAACAATGTTTCCCTATAGTTTAACCCTGCATCAAGGCATGGACGTGGTATGTGCAACTTATGACAACTCTTTGGGAAGAAAACGCAAGAAATTGTTGTAACCAGAGATAAAGTGTTGGACTTGTTACGGTAGGACGATAATGAAAAAATTCAGACTATTTTTTCCATCGAAGTGTTTAGGGTCATCCATTCTATGATCATTAATGCATTTAAGGCCATTGCAATGAGGTTAACTTTGTAAAAATGAAGATGACAATAAATTTGTAAAATTTTGAGAGCTTATTTAAAGATGTGTGGCCCTAATGAAGATGAGTAGTCAATTCTATTAAAATTGCAAGAACTTCGTGGGAAAAAGGTTCTCGGCAAGAGGGTTCTCTTAGAAAGAGGGAGTTTTGATGCTTAAGGCAGCATCATAAGACATTATCCCCGAAGGGTCCTATATGGACTAGTATGAGGGAATGTGGACTTCATCCTGACGTGCCTCGGATTGTCAGATGAAGGAACCAAGACATTGGGATCACGAGGAAACCTCAATATGTCTTGGGGGACATTGGTTCCATGAGGGGACATTGGTTCCATGAGGGAACCTCGATGTATCCTAGAGATGTTTGAGGCAGGGATCTAGAGGGAGTACATCGTTCCTTACAACCCTCAACAAAATAGAGTCGAAGAGAGGAGGAACAGATCTATTGTTGAGGAAGTCAAGGCGATGATTCATGATCATAATTTACCTATGTTTTTGTGGTAGAGACATCCATGATTGCAGTGTACATTTAGAACATAAGTCCTCATAATACTTTGAGGAACATGATTCTCGAGGAATCCTTCATCGGAGTGAAGCCTGAGGTTGTAAAATTCAGGATATTTGGGTGTCCAGTATACATTCATGTACCCAAGGATAAAAGTACCAAGCTAGACCCTTCAGGAAGAAAGGGTACATTTGTGGGGTACAGTGAGTCTTCAAAGGCATATCGAATCTACCTCACTGGTTAGAGATAGATTAAGGTGAGAAAAGATGTTACCTTTGAGGAGGAGGTAGGCTTCATGAGATATAGAGGATATCACATGGAGATTGATAGTGAGAGACATGAAGAGATGGTGCTTTCTCCCCCTCACCCTCCAGAAATTTAAAGGGAGACAATTGATCCTATTGATCAAATTGATCACATTGATCTTGTAGCTCCAGTTGAGGTTCCCAGAGATATCGTAGTAGGTCGGAAGAGACCTACATGGGCTTGTCAGAATTTGTAGGAGGAAAAAGGACATGCAACTCCTCGTGGTACCTTCTAAGAGAGTAAGAGATCTTATATATATTTGTGTTATGTCGCAACTATGAGTGAAATCATTGATTGTGACCCTTCATGTTATGAAGAGGAATCTAGTCAGCTAGTATGGAGAGATTCCACAATGGAGGAGTATCATTCCATGTGTGGGATATTGTTTTGAGACCTGAGGGGAAGTCTGTAGTGACTTCCAATTTGATCTATAATATCAAACACACAGCTGACATGAGCATTGAGAAGCACAAAGAAAGATTTATTGCTAGAGGATCCTCTCAAGTGGAGGGAATAGATTATGAGGAGACATCTGCTCCTGTTGCTCAATACACTTATATTCAGATGATTATTTCCCTTGCAACATCCATGGGTTGGAGACTACTGTTACACATTATTTTTGTAACCCCTATGATTGTTAATGATTTAAACCTATCTTGTGTCCTTAGAAGGATCAATTGCCTCAATCCCTGAAGAATAATGAAGACACATTTTCCCATAAAGATGAAAATTATATTTTCCTTTGTAAAAACCTTATAAAAAGGGATCGTCGCACCTTGCTTAGTGTTAAGGGTGTGACAATATAGGATTGTCGCAAGTTTCACCACAATGGTCTGCGACGTCGTCGCATTTTTCTCAGTGTTAAGGGTGCGATGATTTTTGTACGAAGGAAAAAAAGGAATTTCTCGAAAGTTCTAGAATAGAAGCTTCGAGGGTGAGGTGGCCTCTGATCGGCTTGGATTTGAGTCGCGTCCATGATATCATGGGATCATCCTAACCTCCTCACCCTATCCTTTTCAGCCTATAAAAGGATAGGATTTCTCATTGGGAAAGTTGGATTGAGTTGGTTAGTGCTTAGTTGGAAAGTTCTTGAGTTTTGTAGCTTGGAGTTTTGAGCTTGTATGTTGGCTTTGAGATTTGATTTGTCAAGATAGATTGTTGATCTCATAATTCGTGGAGAAGAAGTGTGTGAGAAGAAAGGAACTGTTGGAATGGACCTTACAACATCAATGCATTGGTTGTATTCTCCTTTTCATATCTTTAATACAGTGATATATTTCTTTCCCATAAAATTGGTCTTATTTTATTGTATGACTCCTTGATCACATACATAGGTTTTGTTGAGTATGCGTTGTTTCTTTCACTTCGTTGGATTGTGTCTTTTTATAGGTTCAGCATCCCATAAGCCTTGGAATGGAGCGAGGATGACACTAGTGAGGACAAATGAAGTTTAAAAGGTATGTCATTTATCTCTTGTTAGTTAGTATTCTTGATAATTAAAACTTAGGGAAAGTTTTATATTCTGTCTTCTTTTGTTCTAGTTTCGGGGTGAAACTAGGGAGATATGTTTGTGTCTATACTTACTGATTTTTCCGATAACAACTACATCAAATAGATGTGAAGACAACCTTTCTTAATGGAAAGATCGAGGAACAAGTATGCATCGAGCAACCAGATGGTTTTGTGATACATGAGAAGGAGTCTCATGTGTGCAGGTTGAAGAAGGCTATGTATGGACTCAATCAGGCACCTCGAGCTTGGTATGTGAGTATTGATTTTCATCTGATGAGTTTGGGATTCAACAAAAGTGTTGTTGATCCCAAACTATACTATAAGACTGTTAATGGTGAGTCCCAGATTTTGGTCCTCTACATTGATGATTTATTCCTCATCGGTACAAAGATCCTTATTCCTGAATGCAAGTATGCATTGGCCTTTGAGTTTGAGATGAAGGACCTTGGTATGATGCACTACTTCTTGGTACTAGAGGTGTGGCAGAGAACTGATGAGATCTTCTTGAGTAAGGGGAAGTACACAATTGAGATATTGAAGAAGTTTGGGATGTTGAACTGTAATCCCATGGCTACACCAATGGTGACGAATCTAAATAAACTAAGTGTGTCTTATTCTGATTCCGACAAGATTGATCCAACCCTGTATAGACAGCTGATTGGATCATTGATGTATATGTTTAACACCAGACCAGATATTTTATATGCAGTGAGTGCACTTAGGCAGTTTATGATTCAGTTGAGACAAACATACTGGATTGTTGCGAAGCATGTGTTGAGATACTTGCGAGGCACAATTATACATGGTCTGATATATACTTCCAGTATTGACATGATACTGTAGGGATATATTGAATCTGATTGGTCAGGGAGCGCAGCGGACAGGAAAAGTACCTCTGAGTGTTGCTTCACTTTGGGATCTGTCATAATTTCTTGGTGTAGCAGGAAACAGACTTATGTGGCTTTGAGCACCATGGAAGTAGAATACATTGCATTGAGTGTGATAGTCCGCAAAGCAATGTGTATTTGCAATATCCTTATGGATTTATTTGGACATGTGATGGATTCCACTATTATTCATTGTGATAACTAGAGATGTGTGAAGCTCTCAGAGAATCTAGTGTTTCATGACAAATCGAAACACATTGAGATCAAGTACCATTACATCCGAGACATGGTGCAGAGGAAGGAAGTATTGATGCAGTACCTTCCTACATATGAGTAGGTTGTTGATGTTCTTACCAAATCCCTTACCAAGATGAATTTCGAGTACTTATGTGATGGACCTGGTGTGGCAGAGAATGCCTCCCTCTCTGAGAGGGAGTGTTAATGTTTTTAGCTTCCTAAGACATTCTCTAGATCGTACTCATCTGTGACTGAGTTGAGTTTATCTGTGAGGACACTTATTCGAGAGGGATATGTGGGTTTGGGCTTATATCCCAATGTCTCTTGCGGAAATCACATGAGGACGTGTCCCTTGTGGAGAGCACATCAGGACACATAAAGGGAGTTGACCTTGATGTCACACACTATGGAGAGTTGACTCTAGTGTTTCTAGAGGTAGTAGCCTCTAGAAGTCCACATGGGAGTGCCATTTTGTGAGATACATTCTCTAGATTGTACTCCTCTATGACCGAGTTGATTTGATCTGTGAGGACACTTATTCAAGAGGGATAAGTGGGTTTGGGCTTATAGCCCAACGTCCCTTGTGGAGATCACATGAGAACATGTCAAGGGAGTTGACCTTGACATCACACACTATGGGGAGTTGAGCCTAGTGTTTCTATAGGGAGTATCCTTTAGAAATCCACATGGGAGTGCCATGTGTGTAACAACCCCTGTTTACCCCAACTTGTAATTAATCATTACTTATTATTACCATGCCATGGCATGTGAACAATGTAAATGCATTGTTTTTTATATTTCCAACAACTAACTATGGGAATGAAGCTTTGAAGTACTGGCCATGATACCACTAGAGGAAAAAGTGAGGAAACCTATAGAGAGGGTTCATCATGCCAAAATGATCCAATCCTATTTGCTAAAATAGTTCATCCGGAATAATAAGCCTCATCTTGATCCCAAGAAAAAATTAGTTAATGAGAAAAGGACTAGCCAACTACCCAATGAATGGAAGCATGGAAGGTATGGCTAAGAAGACGGAAAATTGTCAGCCTGAAGTACCATAGAAGGCAGTATTCTTGCAGGCCCAGATTGAGCCGAGTTCCTTCTGACAAAAAGAAGAGGATAAGTCCAGAAACTTCCTGGGGGGGGATGTGCAGGAGAAAAACACCTAAGAAGAAGAAGAGACACACAAATGGGTCTGAGGACCATTTAGAAAGAAGAAGAGTTCGTGAGGCTCTCTAGTTCAGAGGAAGAAGTGAAAAATTAAGTTGTTATGGTTACAGGAGAGACTAGATAGTTTTTCTAATCAAGAAGATAAACGAAGCTGCGTGACTGAGTGAGCGATCACGGTAGGCTCTCTTGCTTGGTGGATAGAAAACTGGACCGCTATCTCCCTGTGGGAAAAGGAAAGTGACCTCCAAGATATCATAGAAGATCCGAGGAAAAGAGATAAATCTCTAGTGGTATCATGGCTTGGCACGAGGATAGCTAGAGTGCTAAGAGTGAATGCCTCTGAGCCTACGGTTGGGTGTAAAGGAAAACACCCATAGTCAGTTGGTCGTCGATCACCCGTAATAGATAAGTATTTCATAGACTCTATATAATTCAATTAAAATGCATGATCGAATGCTTGTATTTGCACTATACGTATACATCCTTGATATATAGGGATGATGGCATAACATTGTTTCTTAATTGGATGTTAGATAATTGTTATTTGGATGGCCTGGTTGACTAGAAATTCAAAGTAAAGTTCGAATATCATATCCCTTCAATGGAATTTTGTTTTAAATCCTATTTAGCAAGGGATAAATGTTACTAATGGATTTTAAATGAATTTGGGGCAAAGAGTGAGTGACCCAATTTCTAAATCTATATGTGTTAATCCTCCAAAAGACTATCTAAGGATAAAATCCGTAAATACAGAGTCGGGACGGACTCTACAAAACTGTTCTGAACTTGTCCATCCCTTGATATCCCTTTTCATGTTATAGAGTTTGAATCCTGTAAATGGAAGGTGATTCCTTCAAACCATTCTTCCAAGTAATCGCAGGTTCGATTTCACGGACTTAACCAAATATTGGGTAAGATTTAAGAGTGTGTCCCTATAGGGCTTGTCAAATTTACATATGAATAGGACCCTAGAACCCTACACTATGCTCAAAAGGAGCTAAGATATCTAGGCTTCGGGACTTCGGAAGTCAAGAACTTCGGGATGTTAGAACTTCACAATTACTCTAATCCTGTCGAAGGAAACCTACTGACACGATTACAAGAGAGTTTGATCGACAACTGGTGGTTTCTTATCAGTTATCGTGGGGTCTGCCCTATCGTTAAACCCTTACCAACTTTTCGGTCCTAAAGTAACACAAGTCGTCAATCCAAGAAACATTGGGATTTTCCTGACCGTTGGATATAAACTACAGTCAATTCGGCGTTGACTCACTCTAGGAGTGAAAAGGTGTTAAATGGTCGAAATCCCCGAATGTCGAAGTCGCGAAGTAATGTGGGTCGTCTATGTAAGGATCCTTCAGGACCCTTCTCAACTGTTAGATCGAGTATAATGGAAGGATAGAGAAAGTGGTATCATTAACCGGTAGTAAGTAATCATCCCTTCTTTATGACCTCTCCGGTAGGTAACCCTTCGGGGAATTATTGGGTCAAGGAATGTACGAGACACGAAGCCACGAAATCCTAGAGCGAAGAAATCCCTCCAACCTTTAGATCGTGGGGAAGAATTTGGGAGTGATATGAGTTGTTGCTCAGAGGATCCATTGGGAACCCTTCTCGATTGTCTGATCAACTAGTGGAAGGACATAGTAAGTACTTCAGTAGATTCCTACTTTGGGAAACATAAGGCACAAGGGGTGATAACATCCTGAAGCGTCGAAGGCCAAAGTACATGTCAAGGAAGTCTGTGACTTCGGTACTTTGGGGCTCCGATAGATTTGACATGTTGGTGCACAAGAATATCCTGAAGGCCGGAGTACGTGGCGAGGAATTTCGTAACTTCAAAACTTCAGAACTCTGGGACTCCTTTTTTTTAGTGTCCAATTCCAATTGGGTGGGCCCGCGGATGCCATGATGATGTGGTGTATCTAGATAATTGCACGTGGCATCGTGGGATTAGTCACATGTTAGGTGTGGGACCCCCCACCCCTTGTCAAGTCTAAACCATGTGTTAATTGTGGATAAACCTTAGCCTTCAGATCATTAAGAGGTGGATAGAGCTCCACCATTTATATCGATGAGGAAAGAGACTCTGAGACTTCGAGTCTCTTGGGATGTTTTCAAATCTTCACAAGAATGATGAAGGGGTCGAAGGCCCAATATTTGAGAAGGCCTCGGGTTGATATTCCCTATAAATCCTCCCTCCATGGACACGTTACTACCATAGAATGATGAAATGGGTCACAATAGTGCCATGTCGGATGGCACGAGAGAAGTGATGCCATGTGGATGCCACATGAAAAAGGGGGTGGGCATTGGCCAATGATGCCCTGAAAACTTCGGAAGGCCATAACTTTGGAACTAGGACTTAGTTTTTGACAAGGCTATAGTCGTTGGAAAGATCTCAGAGAGTAGAAGGCAATGGTGCCCTTATTTGAAGAACTCAAAGAAGATGTAGGAAGGAGAAAAATTTATACCCCATCCCTTAAAAGAGTACTTAAGGGGTTGGGTGTGTGACAGATTGGTATCAATGCAGGAAACAACATTTGGCCTACATGGGCTCATGGAAGAGTCGATTAAAATTTTATTATAAAAAATTTAAGGGGGAGGGCACCCTATCCTACCCTATCTATCAGAGAAAGATTCAAACACTAGGTCTGGATGGGACAGAAATCAACCATAGGACCGGTATAACAAGGCAAAGAAAATCATGTTATAAAAGTTCCCCTACATTCGGAAATTTTATTTGTTATCTGCACAAGCCCCTTGACTGAGGTTTCCTTTTGGGGCGGATGTGCAGTAGAGGGAGCATATAGTTGCTTCGGTAGAATGATAACTACTCCTATAGGAGTGGGATTATGTTGATGGGAACCAATAGAAATATTTGAACGTGAATGGGACAAATAGGTTGTGAGGTTTCCTACAAAAGTGGGCAGTTGGAGCCTCTCGAAACCATGGTGATTGTTTATTTCAGGGGTATGACCCTTACCAAAACAATTCCTCATGGTTGAAGGAATTGAACATGAAGTGATAGGATACATGGAAGTAATAAATTAACACTCTAATAAATGAGACTAAGCCTTGTACATATAACCCCTCGTGACTAGGGTATTGATGGAAATTGTAAGGTCAATTTACTTGACCTATAATGAATGAAAATTATTGTTGGAATCGACCGATTAAGTAGGTAAAAAGGATCCCTATAGACTGAGAACAACCTTCATGAAAGAAGCAGTGAAGTGAAATGAGCAAGTTCAAAAGCGCATGGTTGTGTTAAGGGAGTGTATATCCCTATTAACTTAAAGGGTGTGGCTATGCATGAGAATGAAAGAGGTAAGCAAGTGGAATACGTTTGCACTGTAGGCATGAGTAAAATGCTCAATGCATATAGACTTATTATAGTTTGTCATTGGATGTAAAATATGGTGATGTCATAGATCATATGGTCAGTGATGATCTGATTATAACAACATAAGTAAAATGTTGATGATATTGATGGTATATTACACTATGAGGATAAAGGTAGAATTGTTAATGAAATGTTGATCCCAAATGTGGTAAAAGAAGTTTTGGGGCACTTCTAGGTGACCAATGGGCCAGGTTGACATCCAGAGGTGGATGGTATCCATATAAGGTATGGCTTGGTATGTTCAAGTAGTAGTGAAAGGGAATCTAGAAAAAGATTCCCTTGATAAGTTGTATTGTTTCCTTTGGCACTGTTGGAATTTCCCATATGGTAATTTTGGGTTGTTGAATAATTTTATAGTATTTGAGGTAAGAATTCCTTCTTGATGGTTGTTTTCATATGGAAAGGGGGACATAGTTATGATTATGTCTATTAAAATTGCCATGTGGATATCATGCGAATGTTTGCAAGCTCTTAACAAAGAGGAAAGCTTAGTGTTGAGTATCTCTATGAGACTTGTCATAAGAATGGCAATAATATCCTTGGGAGAAGGATCTAGAAGTCTGATATGTCCATGTGTATGAATGACATGGAAAAGGTGCAAGCGATGAGCTTGTGTGATGAATGTTTAGCTATGTTTGTACATGCTTGAGTCCATGGATTTAACTCATTGTAAGGTTGTTTGATATGAAGACTGATATTAAGACCAAATAGATATGAATGAATGATATAAATGTGTAAGTGATGCACATGTATGATGTATGAGTATATATATACTAAAGGCACAATGTGATTTCCTGAATGAGTGAAATGTAAGGCAAGAATTACACTTGCCAAGATTCAATGAATACCATGGATACGTGGATGAATCTATTCTGAAGAGTCGTGAAATTTTTGTTTTAAATGATAGCTTGAGGGGAATGTTTTCCATTCTCTCAGGAAAGGGTAGTATAAATCGATGAAGGAGTAAATGAGCAGGGATGCTCCGTTGTCATGATAAAAGGAAACCTGATCGAGCTTTTAAGGCTGGATGTAAATGGTCATGAACAATCGTGAACTAACTAAATTTAAATAGATACATAAACGACAACGATAGGTGTGCCTATAGTAGACACACAGTATGTTGAATCATGTAGTAAAAACATTGTGCAGGAAAGCACAATGGGATAATGTGCATATGTAATTCAGAATGCATCATAAGAATACAAGTTTATATTCCTTATGGAATATTTGTTAAACAACTGAAATGATAAAGATGAAATTGACTCAAGGTTGAGGCCATCATAGATAGTGATGGATATGCAATAAGAAAGTTGCATGTTGAAGGAGTTCCCTATGGAGGAACTCTGTAAAGACTCTGTCAGGAGAACAAAGTCGCAACCATAATGACTGTTGAGAATTGGAAAATGGGTTGCAAGCCTATATATATATATATATATATTGATTACTTTCTAAAACATAATGCACGAATGAAAGACTAATAAATGAACATTGAATATTCTGATAACTAAATGGTAATGTGCAGAATGCACAGGCTCATAACCCATTATGAACAAAAATCCTATTGTTGTAGCATGTTGATTTATCCAAGAAGGTTAAGGTGAACCTAACCAAGACTATTCAAGGAAACGAGCAGGGAGATCCCAATAGGGAATAGATTGCATAAGCAAATAAGGAGAAAATGAGGAATACTTTTATCACTTTAAAATATTATTTGCTTAACAGAGTTATGAATCTCAAAAAGGAACAACTGTGAAAGAAAAGAAAAATAAATAAATAAGTATGTTTTAATGAATAGGCTTGATTAAGCCGTGTTAAGTAAAGGCAGTGAGGCCTTGTAAAATAACTCAACTGGACTAAAAGTCCAGCACTGTGTAGAAGGAGTTGGACAAGGGAAGAATTCCTTAACTCCTTCCTTGTTGTTTATTTCATTTCTCTAGTATGAGAGATTGATTTACTGATGCAGAAAGAAACTTGAGTTGTTGGGAAAGAAAGTTACTAGTGGTGGACAACCTCAAACAGAGGATGAATACAAGAAGATTGTTCTTGAAATTTGTTGAAATGACTTTAAAAAGTCTCCATAAAGCACCACTGATGAGGTAATATCAGAGAAGGTGTTGGAAGCCAGAACATGTATAAAAGTGTTTATGCTTGTGTGGCATAAGATATGAAGGTATTTGGTAAGAGTCCCCTCTGAAGTATTTTATTATCTAAATGGTATGAAGATAATTTTGAGTGGTTGTTGTATGCCATTGGTACCCAAGCAGGGTATGATTCAATAAAGAAGATAACCTAAATGATAGAGGTATGAACCTCTGGAAATCAAGGATGATCTAGAATCCTTGCAAAAAAAATCATGAATAAGTAGTGTCATGGGTACATTGACCAATCAAGAGTGATTGGGAACAAAAGTGCTCATAGGCAACACATTGAATTGAATGCATAGAGAAAATGCATGTTTTCATAAGAGAGCATACAATAGATTACCCATTAAGAAATAATGACCTTCCAATACTCTACCTGAATTGTAAAGGTGTTAAGGAAAGGAAGTGAGTGGCCATGAGTATTGGCACCACTGGTTACTAGTAAGGAAAAAACGTGTTTAGATGCAACCATGTGCAACTTGAGTTTCATATTATAATATGTTAAATTGAGGATATGATCAGTTTGTAGCAAGAAGCGCAGTGTTATTGTAATAATGAATGAGAATGAATAAGCCTTGTGGTGAAGAGGTTGGTTGAGCTCCAACACACCATGGCAAAGTGCTTGTCAAAAAGTGTGGAAAATTTGAAATCAATGCAAGGATGCATTGGGTATGAATGTGGCCACGAACATTGGCACGTTGATTAAAGTCATTTGATATTTGAATTGCATTTGGAAAATTTGGCATGTTGAAATGATGCATGCATAAATAATGATATTTCCTTTTACTTTGTACCATTGAATAGATGAAAATGATTTCATTGTTAGTATGCACAATTTTGAAGATATAATGTGCATGAGAACTAACAAATTGTTTGGCTATGTGAAAATGGAGTTGTGGGAAGAAGGGTCTTGGATATTGAAGTAGAAGTAATCCCATAAGGAAGACCAATGCCTGCTATGGGAAGGAAAATATCATACTTGTGAATTTAGTTCCTGTGTTGAATAGATCTGAAAATAAAATGTAAAATTTGGAAATCTGTGGGTAACATATTTGCAAGAAAATTTTGAATTGGAATTGATGATAACATCTCATAGTCACTGCATGCATGTGATATAGGTGAGACAAAAATTTTGTCCTGGAGGAACAAAGAATAAATGTCAAGTTGGAAAGCATGGAAACGGGCTATTGTTGTGACATGAGAACCCTGTGGTAAGTCATGATCACCCTAGAATATGTTGTGTTGTGGTAACACAAGCCAAAGGGATGCCTCAACAGAGCAAGTCAGAGGGACACCTTGGTTGTAAGACTCGATGAAGTCTCGAAAACTCTTATTGTGTGAGAAATCCTTGGCAAGGCAAGATGGATCACCCGAGGAACTATATAGTAGAGAAGGAGATTCCTGAGCGTGGGCTTGGAGGGTGAGTGGCCGCAAGAAAAAGAAGACTTTGATATTTCTTGTCAACTATTGGCTGGAATCATGCACACAATGGGTATGTCAAGGAAAACAGTGAGCCAAGTTAATGAGACAGCCATATGGATGCAGATCCATGAACCGCACAGATAAGTATTGTGTTGGATTATGAAAATTTCCTCTTAAATTATGAACAGTAATAAAATGGTCATGCACAAAATTGTGAATTGACATGCTTATTGTTACAAATGTTGTAGACATACAATGAATGTTGAGGATATGGGAAATCACCGAACTATGAGGGAAAAGAAGAAGGTAATTTTGAAACAGCGAAATGACAAATACATGACAGGTGTTACTGAGAAAGAACATCGAGGACGGTGTTCCTTTGAAGGGGGAGGGGATTGTACCACCCATGTTTCCCCAACTTGTAATTAATCATTACTTATGATTACCATGCCATGGCATGTGAAAAATGTAAATGTATTATTTTTTAGATTTCCAACAACTGACTGTGGGGGTGAAGCCTTGAAGTACTGGCCATGATACCATTAGAGGAAACATGTAGAAAGGGTTCATCATGCCAAGATGACCCAATATTCTTTGCTGAAATATTTGATCAAGAATAATAAGCCTCATCCTAATCCTAAGGAAAAATCAGTTAATCAGAAAATGACTGGTGGTTGAAACACCAACTACCCAATGAATGGAAGCATGGAGGGCATAGCTGAGAAGACAGAAAACTGTCAGCCCGAAGTACCATAGAGGGAAGTCTTCCTATAGGCCTAGATTGACTCGAGTTCCTTCTGAAAGAAGGAAGACGACATGTCCAGAACCTTCCTGGGGGGGAGGCATGCAGGAGAAAAACACCTGAGAAGAAGAGACACACAAATGGGTCTAAGGACCATTCAGAAAGAAGAAGAGTGTGTGAGGCTCTCTAGTTCAGAAGAAGGACTGAAAAATCAAGTTGTTCTGCTTACAAGAGATATTGGACAATGTTTTCTAATCAAGCAGATAAGCGGAGCTATGTGATTGAGTAAGCGATCATGGTAGGCTCCCTTGCTTGGTGGAAAAAAAACTAGACTGCCAGCTTCATGCGGGAAAAGGAGAGTGAGCTCCTGGATTTTGTAGAAGACCCGGGTAAAATGGAGAACTCCCTAGTGGTATCATGGCTTGGCACAGGCGTGGCCAGAGTGCTAAAAGTGAATTCCTCTAATCCTACAGTTGGGTGGAAAGGCGAACACCCACAGTCAATTGGTCAGCTATCAACAATAATAGATAAGTATTTCATAGACTCTGTATAATTGAATTGAAATGAATGATTGAATGCTTTCATTTGCGCTATATGTATACATCCTTGATGTATAGGGATGATGGAATAACATTGTATCTTAATTAGATGCTAGATAATTGTGATTTGGACAGCCTGGTTAACTTGAAATTTGAAGTAAACTTTGAATATCATATCTCGTCAATGGATTTTTGTTTTAAATCCTATTTATGCAAGGAGCAATGTTACTAATGGGTTTTAAATGAATTTGGGGAAAACAATGAGTGACCCCCATCTAAATCTATATATGTTCTAATCCTCCAAAATATTGTCTAAGGATAAAATCTATGAATACAGAGTCGGGATGGACTCTACATGATTGTTTTGAACTCGTCCATCCCTTGAAATCCCTTTTCCTATTATAGAGTTTGAATCTTGTAAATGGAATGTGCCTCCTTCAAACCATTATTCCAAGTAACCGCAGGTTCGAATCCAAAGACTTAACCAAATCTTGGGTAAGATTTAAGAGTGTATCCCTCTAGGGCTTGTCAAAGTTCCATATGACCAGGACCCTGGAACCCTGTGCTATGCTCAAAAGGAGCTAAGTTATTTAGGCTTCAGGAATTCGAAGGCCCGAGGCTCCGACATGTTAGAACTTCAGAATTACTCTAATCATGTCGAAGGAAACCTGCTGACACGGTTACCAGAGAGTTTGACCGGCAACTGGTGGTTTCTTATCAGTTATCATGGGGTTCACCCTATCGTTAAAACCTAACCAACTTTTCGGTCGTGAAGTAACGCGAGTCGTCGATCCAAGAAACATCAGGATTTTTCCTGATCGTTGGACATAAACTACTGTCAATTCGGTTTTGACTCACTGTGAGGATAAAAAGGTGTTAAGTGACCGGAATCCCCGAATTTCAAAGTCGCGAAGTAACGTGGGTCGTCGATCTAAGGATCCTTCGGGACCCTTCTCGACCGTTAGATCGAGTATAGTGGAAGGATAGAGTAAGTGGTATCATTAACCGATAAGAAGAAGTCATCCTTATTTTATGACCTCTTTGGTAGGTAAACCTTTTGGGAATTATTGGGTTGAGGATTGTACGGGATGTGAAGCCGCGAAATCCCTCCAACCATTAGATCGTGGGGAATAATTCGGGAGCGATATGAGTCATTGATTTGAGGATCCATTGGGAACCTTTCTCGATCATACAATCAACTAGTGGAAGGACATCGTAAGTACTTCGGCGAAGTCCTACTCCGGAAAACATAAGGCACAAGGGGTGAGAGCATCCTGAAGCACCAAAGGCCGAAGTATGTGGCAAGGAAGTCTAGGACTTCGAGACTTGGGTTCTCCGGAAGATTTGACTTGTTGGTGCATAAGAATATCCCAAAGGCCAAAGGCTAGAGTACGTGGCGAAGAATTCAGAAACTTCGAAACTTCGAGACTCCGAGAGATTTGAGGATATAGGAGAGTGTGTTAAGCACCAAAGCGCCAAAGCGTCGAAGTTCCCTTATTGTAGTGTCCATTTCCAATTGGATGGGCCCGTGTACACCATGATGATGTGGTGTGCCTGGATAATTCCACGTGGCATCGTGGGATTGGTCACAAGTTAGGTGTGGGACCCCCCACCCCTTGTCAAGTCTAAAATACATGTTAAGTGTGGATAAACCTCAACCTTCAAATCTTTAAGAGGTGGAAAAATCTCCACCATGGATCCCAGTGAGGAAAGAGACTCCGGGACTTCGAGTCTCCGAGGATATTTTCAGATCTACACAAGAATGACGAAGGGGTGGAAGGCCTGATATTCGAGAAGGCTTGGGTATGATACTCCTTGTAACTCCTCCTTATGTGGACACGTTACTACCAGAGAATGATGAAATGGATCACGATAGTGCCATGTCAGACGACACGAGAGAAGTGATGCCATGTGGATTCCATGTGATGAAGGGGGTGGCCATTGGCCAATGATGCCCTAAAAACTTTGAAAGGCCATAACTTTCGAACCATAACTCGGTTTTGGACAAGGCTATAGTCGTTGGAAAACTCTCGGAGAGAAGAAGGCAATGGTGCCCTTATTCAAGGAACTTAGGGAAGCTATAGGAAGGAGAAAAAATTATACCCCATCCCTTAAAAGGGTACTTAAGGGGTTGGGTGTGTAACAGTGTGTGACAGACATTTTTCTACTATGATGGTTGTATACACAGAGACTGTGTGTCTCTAGGCAGTATTTTTGTACTACTACAATGGTTGTGTACCACTGGCAGTGACTATGTGTCACTAGATAGTAGTTGTGTGCTATTAGTAGTGGTTGTGTACCACTGGACAATAGTTGTGTACTACTATGGAAATATACATCCTTAGCTAATAGGGAGTTTTTATGTTTTAGTATCGGGCAGGCCTTCTCCTAGATTGGGCTATAGACTAAGGGAGATAGGATACATTTATCACAAAGGTGTACTTCTGGTAAATGGGCCCAGGCGTAGTCCTTACTTGATCATGACAAGGAATAATATGGACTTGAGGTGCTTGAGGTACTTTCCACGTATCAGTTAGCATCAAGTTGGAATTCACTCACAGGGGTGTACCTGTGGTGAATGACCCTAGTGTAGTCTTTATCCTATTCATGGTGATTTGACAAGGAATGATAAAGACTCAAGATGCTAGATGCTATCACATTTGGACCCAGAGTGAGCTTGATCTCAGAGAGAGTCAATTGGCTTAGATGGAGAGCCGCATAAGGAGTTTCTCCTCGGTTCAGGTAGGAGAGAGACATTTCCCAAGACTGACAGACAAGTGTCATGAGTCTAGGGAGAAGTTTGTATACTTCATAGACAAGCTTGGCATGATGCAGAATATTTCTCTCGTTGAGAGGGAGTGTTGATGTTTGGAAAACATCGGGAAGACATTCTCCTATATTAATAATTAATAATATAATTATTGATTATTAAATAATATATATAATAAGTAAATGAGAATAATAATTAGTTATTGATTATCCAAGGGACGCATCCTTTCATGGATGGTCACCATATGTTCTTTATATATGGACACTCACCATTGTAATAATATATCAATCATATATCATCTCATATGAAAATCAACAAAAAGTAATCACCAATCGTCTCAATCCATTTCTCCCTAAAATCATCTCTCCAAACGAAGGCGGATTTGTGGAAAAAAGACAAATGATGGACAATATCTTGTTGGTCCAAGAAGTCATTCACTCCAGTAGGGCCCGTGGGGAAAAGGGAATGGTCATAAAAATAGATATGGTTGATTCCTTTGATAGGGTGAGACATATATTTATATTGGCGATCCTAACAAGGTTTGGATTTGGGGAAGAATTCATTTCTTGAATCTCGCCTTGCATAAGTGATCCATGGATAAATCCATTGGTAAATGGGAGACCCACACCTTTCTTTAAAATTACTAGATGACTCAAACAGGGATGCCCTTTATCCCCCATTATTTACATTTTGATGGAAGAAGAACTCAGTAGAAGACTTGATAAAGAGAGAGTTTTAAAGACCATTCCAGGAATAAAAATAGTTCATGGGGCTAGAAAAGTAAATCATTCACAATTTGTTGATGACACTCTCCTCTTGTGAGGAGCCTCTACAATCATTGTCGCAAAATTCAAAGCAGAATTAGATGACTTCATGGAGAGATCCGGAGGCCTGATCAATAGGACCAAGAGCTAGTTGTATGCCTGGAATATCAATGCTAGGAGATTGACAACGTTATCTAGAATCCTTCAATTATCTTATGTAGACAAGTGGAAATCCTTTAAATATCTGGGAATCCCCATCTACATCAAGTCCCTTTCCTCAACATCGTGGCAACATATTTTGGGAAAAATAAAGGTTAAATTCCTTCAGTGGGGCTCTATATGGATCAACCCACAGGTAGAGTGGTTCTAATAAAATTGGTCTTATCATCTCTCTAAATATTCCAGTTCTCTTCATTGCTAGTGCCAGCCAGCGTCAATTTTTCTATCGCCCAAGAAATTGAAAGATTCCTTTGGAAAGGAGGAAAGAGAAATTCTAAAATATTCCATTTGGTTAACTGGAACATTGTCAAAGCCCCAAAAGCTAACAGTGGCCTCGGAATAAAATATCTGGCTCTTTCAAACCTCTCCTTATGAACGAAGCTACTATGGCAGCTAGTTATAGGGAGAAATTTATAGTGGAAAAAGGCTATTCATTGCAAATATCTTTCAAGAGACAAACTTAGATGTTTAGATAGCACACCTCTAGATCAAAGTGGCTCTCTAATATGGAGATCACTAAAAGTCTCTCTTCCTCTCCTTCAAAGAAACCTTACATGGATCCCAGGGAATGGAAAAAAAAACTCTTTATGGTCAGATAGCAACATGGGAAACCCCCCTCTTCATCGATATTTTAATTTCCTCTCTCTTCTCTATTGGATGCAGGCCCAAGGTGAGTTTACTCTCTTTGATATTTCTCTCTAGGATAGGTCTTCGAGAAGTTGGTTTGGATGGGAATTTGGTGCTCCCCCTGCTCATTTGTTGGGTTTTGTTCAAGCCTTCTTTCTCCACCTCCATGGTTGTGCCCCCATCCATAGGACTCATAAGGATTCTCGGGAATGGGGAACTCGAGACTACACTATCCAAAAAGGCTATGAATTCTTGTTAGCTCAATCCACCCTTCCCCCTCATTCAAACCTATGGAAATCTATTTGGAACTTGGATGGTCTTCCAAAAGTGAACATATATTCTTGGACGCTGGTGCATGGAAAACTTATAACAAGGTAAAACTTGATGAAAAGAGGCATTTATGGTTCGTTCAGGTACATGTTTTGTTGTGCTTCTCTAGCGTCTTCATCACATTTGTTTTTTGAATGTCCCTTTTACAAGGTAGTGTGGCAGTTTGCATTACAATAGTTGTACCAAAGAGTCAGATTGCCTGCCTCTCCAAGAAATCTATTTAACCAATGGAAATTCTCTTAAAAAGGCTCCTTCCTTGATAATCCCATCTTCAAAAGAGTTTCTATGGCACTTCCAATATATATCTGTTGAAAGGTTTGGCTTACGAGAAACAAGACCCTATGTTATGAGGCTAAAATATTTCCCAAATCAGTGGCGAGAAAGGCAATCGATATTCTATATGAACATTTCAACTTAAGAAATCTAAAGGCCTTATCCACCCAAAATCTAGATAGTTGGGAATCCTGTTGGCTCCAACAATTCTCTCTGAGGTTATGCTCATCGGTCCAATTTCACACTAGAACATTCTGGAAGCTTCAATTAACACCATCGGAATTCACAAGTGGAGGATCTCTAACCCCTTGCATGTCCTTTGTTTTGATGGAGTTCGAAAGGAAACCCCGAGGTAGCACAAGAGGGTGGGGTACTACCATATTGAACTAAGGTTCAGGTTGTTGCAAGGGCTGATGCATACGCCAAGTCTTAAGGTCCTAGGTTTCCATGTGCATGCTTATCACTCAAACATCTTGGGATTCATATCCTTGACCCGATACAACGCCCCTTAAATACACAAAAGGCTGCCAAGGAGAACGTTTGATGCGGATACAGTTGTTGCAGGAAAGCAGTACACGAATTATCGAATTGAGGTTGCGGATCTCACTATCCAATGCTCTATAGATTCAATGGACGAGACCTCCATGACCGTGGAGGAAATGTTGAGTTCATATACTCTTGGAGTATATGAAACACCATTAATAATCAAGATGAGGCCTATGCCCTCTTCCAAGGTCTAAGTCTCACTAGATCATGTAAGATTCATAACCTCACAATTCTTGGTGACTCCAAAAACACTATCAAACATGTGAGATTGGGCATACTCCCTAGAAATGCTCCTATATTTCACATAATCCAAAAGGAAATGCTCCTCGCGAGTCTATATTTCACATAATCCAAAGTCTATATTTCACATAATCCAAAAGGAAAGGTAGGATACCTCTCCACATCTTCAAAATCAACACTAAGGAGGTCGACCATCAAACAAATTTAGCGATTAAAAGAAACATTGGGGTGATTAAGTTAGTATGAACATGGCTACTACTTTCCAATCTATCCCATGGAGCTTCACAAAGATATTATACCTCTACAAAGTATCATTACTCATAAGGTAGTCATGTCAATCGAGCACGAGTTAGGAGGGGACCCACGTGATACCCATACATCACCCTGATGCCTTCATAAATCCGTTTTGTCCCCGGGACATTTTACATTGTGCATCCGCTCACTTCTGGGAGCATGTGGGATGATTTCTCCCACCATGACTATGCTTTCTTGTACCTATAATCATGAAAGAAGGTGGTTAATGCGCATAGGGAGTCGTCCAGCTCTGGCGTCATTCACCCATGTTTAAATACTTTATGGCCTCAAAAATCTCCAGCGTGGCATCCCTTGTTTTCAGTATGGTGTCCTCGAGGGTGATATCTTTGGTGTCTTTATTCTGATCTCCGGAATTCACTTTGTTGGGGATGGTCCAATGGGTCGGGGTGGCACCGGAAGCTAAAAAAACAACCATGGCTAATTTTGAATAATAATTATGGGACCTGTGCACAGTGGTTCATTCTCTGCAAACCCAACAAAGTAGCATCTCGTCTCAGGTTCTTAACATTCTGGAAATCATAGTGCAACAACGACAAACCATGCAAATGATTCAGGATGAATGTGTTGTGCTGAGATCTCAACTCGAAAAGGTTCGACTTTGTCCAGGTTCAATCTTGCCCCCCAGGTCAATCCCAGGAATATCTAAAGTGGCTTCATCACCTGACAACATTTTGCCTCTGTTGGACCTTAACTATCCAGCTTCTGGCTTCAAGCACAATGCTTCCGGTAGGAAGGGAATTGCAGTGTCTTCTTAATTGAATGGTTTGTTTTTGTATTTTCGTATTAGGTACTTATATCAAAATCTACTCTATCAAACTTTTTAAAAAAAATCTCAATTAGAATCTCGTGAATTTCAGTCTGTGGGCACATTTTGAGCCCTCTCCCACTCTATCAAAAACAAACTTTGAGGCTATTGTAATATTTCTATGTGTTTCCACTCAGTGTTACTCAATGAAATATTTCTCAATTTCATATATATAATAATAATAATCTATTTTTAAGATCACGATCAAGCCACATCAAATTTGTGTATAAAACCCTTTTCCCATTTCATATATATATCGTGAATTTCAATCTATAAACACTTTTTTAACAAAGTTTGAGCCCTCTCCAACCCTGCTATCAAAAACTTTGAGGCTATTGTAATATTCCTACAGTGTTCCCATGCAGTTTTACTCAATGAAATATTTCCCCATTTTATATATATATATAATTTTTCTATTGACATTAATAGATATATTTGTATCAAAAAAAGTGATACTCGAGTCGATCTTTGGTGTAATAAAAAGTAAAAGATATGGGTTGCTGCCAAAAACTTTACTTTAGTGTGGATTCCAAAATACATCTATTTTCCAAACCAAAAACAATAGTTCTAATCTCGTTATATAAAGTTTGTCATATTTTTCTCATATTAGCCAAACTTTATAATGCATTGAGCTTCATCTAGAGTGGTGTTGCTACTTCTTTTTCTCAAAAGATTTGCATGTTCAATCCAAGGAGTGCTCTATACCCTCAAACCTTGAAGTCATAAATCACAAGTTTTCTTGCATCTCTTATTGAATTAGCTCCTTGCACTCCTCCTTTCCTCAAGGTACCAAAATTTATCCTTTGTCTCAAGTACAAATCATATATATATATATATATATATATATATATATATATATATATATATATATATAACATCAATAAATATATTTGTATCATAAAATGTGGTAGATAAGTCTATCTGTGGTGTAATAAATAATAAAAAATGTATAAAATATGGGTTGTTCCCAAAAAATTTAGTGTGGATTCCAAAAAACATCTATTTTCCAAACCAAAAACAATAGTTCTAATATCATTGGTATAAAGTTTGGCATATTGTCCTTATATTAGCCAAACTTTGTAATGCATTAATACTTTGTAATGCATTGAGATTCATCTAGAGTGGTGTTGCTACTTGTTATTCTCAAAAGGTTTGTATGTTCCTCTGCTAAAGCCAAGGAGCACTCTATACCTTCAAACCTTTAAGTCATCAATCACAAGTTTTCTTCCATGTCTTGTTGGCACGTTGTCATGGATATCATTAGCTCCTTCCACTCCTTTCCTCAAGGTACCAAAATTTATCCCTTGTCTCAAGTACATGCCTTGTATTTTCCTAAGTTGCAACTAGAAAACACTCTTCCCAATTCTCTCGCCAATCATTCCAATTCTTTATTACAAGCCTAGTTTATTGTTGCATTGCTACAAACTGCCTCTCACTACCTCTCATTTGATGCTACAATTCCACCAACTCACAGAAAGAACAACATATACACCTCTCTTTCTCTGTCTCTATCAAAGGATAGACATGCTTGAGCCACCCCAATAGACCTGCCAAAATAGAGATCCCAATGGGGAGAAAAGGAGTCACAACGAAGCAATAGAAACCTAGACATGAAAAAAGAGGACCATCAATGCCCAAAAATTGAAATAAGGAAGACTCCACATGTTAATCCATTTAATGACTACCATCATCGATTCATTGCATGAGATCTAAAGTAGTGAGGTCTCCTTGTACTTCCCTCCATGCATGTGCTTCCACTTGTCTATTGAAATATGAGATACTAATTCCAACAATAAATCCATGATACGGGTGCAAAGGTAGGTCACCCCCATTTACACTAATTTTTACTTCGGTGATATAAGATCCTTTGTTGACAAGACTATCAATTTACTTATTCTAGTGTTGTAAGAGTTGATAGAATGTTATGGGTCGAATTTACCCATCGAGTCAAGAGTTGTGAGAATGAGTCTACTTAATCCCATAGAATGAGGGAAAAATATCCTTGGCAAAAGACGAACAATGATTGATGAGTCCCAATTACTATGGCACTATTGATTCCACAATCTTGTAACCGATGCAATTCATGATAAATTATGTGAACTTCAACCTCATTACGTGTGGCTACTCCTAACCCCTAATCAAAATCAAATTCTTCTTGTCTTCTAGGATCCCCCTTGCACTATCCACTCCTTTATAATTATTGTTCTTGTTATTATTAAATTAATAAAAATAATTTAATCATTAATTACATCACAACATTGGCCCGAAAATGACACAATTTTGACGCTAATAAGATTCAAAATTGTCACAATTTGGATGGACACGATGCAATTATGACACAACATGGAGAAATTTTAACACATACTTGATTCTAATGTGGTGAAAAACATATCTATTATGATGCTAATATGATGCAAAAGGAATAAGGACAAGTCTAAACATTCTAATTTTTGGACTTTTTTGACAATCATCACCAAAATCCAACTATGTAATTTATGGTGATATTGCAATTTTTCATTTTTGAAATTGGATTTTTGAATGCATAAATGGATTTAGCACCTTGAAAAAACCCCTATTTCACCTAGATTGTGCAATCTCAACCAATGATATATACAATTCCAACAATTCTTCTGAATTTTTTACTAAATTTTGGGCAAAAGTGGTCGAAAAAAAGTGATTAGAAAAGGTTAAAAAAGTAGCATGTTTAGAATAATCTAAAGAACAATACGATGTATACATGACATTAAAACAACATCTAAAGAATAATGTGATGTATCCATGATACTAAAACGACGCATGATCAATGTAATATAATGCTAATACGACTCAAAAATAACTTTTTGTTTTTCAATGTTATTACAACACTAGTAGGATGAAAACACAATGAAATAATGACGCCCAATATGAAATGTCAATGCATTATGACGTTAATTAGACACAATGTATAGGAATTTGACACAAACATGGTGATAATGTGACTCTCTAAGGTGCTTTTTGCAATAATGTGTGATGCAAGTCTATGCTAACTCGACATATTAAAAAACAAAACTTTCTACGATGTTTTTGTCAACACAAAGATAGCCCCTTATAGAGTAGATTTTGAAAAAGAAGAAGCAAAAAAGGGGTGGGTTGATGTAAAATTGATGCAAATCACAATGCCCCCTATGGTGTCATGTTTTGCGTCATCCAAACTTGAATTATTTTTTCTCAAAAGAATGCATGGGGTGATGATGCTAAGGGTGACACAACAACATAGTATTGTAGTAGTAAGATGTGATCACCAAATACCTAGGTGGTATTCACAACAACATAAGGAGGAAATTTATGTTATTCGAGCCCAATTTCATTGATGAGGCTTATGTACAAGGCCAATGCATTGAATACAACAACAAAAATGGAGAACACAATGGTTCAAACCAATGTGAATAGCATTGAACTTCCAATAAGGGAAATAAGAATAAAGGAAAAGGGGAAACTAAGAATATTTTTGGTATCACATGTGTGTAAAGACACTAATAACCATTGTGGCCATTGCAACATAAATAGTCACACAAAAGATAATTTCTAGAGACTGCATCTAGAGAATAATCCTAGGAGCTACAAGGAGGAGAAATCCAAAAAGAAGAATCTTCTAATGGAAGCACAAACCGAAATAGAAACTACGTCAAATGTGGATGGAAACATTATCTACACAATAGTGCAAAAGGAGGTGAACCTAAGTAGCCTCCAGCATGGAGAGGATAAGGAGACGACAATATTATTCCATATCAAGATTCAAATGAAAAAGATCAAGGTAGATGCTCTGTTTGATTCTAACACGCAAGTGAACCTCATTTTATAGGACTTGGTAGGTAAGCTTGATTTATAAATGCATGATCGCCTTCATACATGCCCTTTGGGTTAGGTGAATAAGGATGTACTTAAAATTCACCAACCTATGTAAACATATAGTTTCTATCAGTGCAAATTTTATTAATGAAATGGAATTCAATGTAGTACCTCTTGATGATTATGGTGTAGTGTTTCGTAGCCCTTATATGTATATGAGGGATGTTATCTTCATGGAAAGGAAAAACCAATACCACCTAATCAAAGATGGTAAATCGTTTATCATCAATGCATGCAAGGGGTAATCTAATATATCTCTAACAAGTGCACACTAAGCTAAGATATCTCTTAGCTTAGTGTGCACTTTTTAGAGATATTTTATATTACCAACTTAGTGTATCTAAGATGTCTCAAGAAAATAAGTACATACTTGTTAGAGATATCTTAGATTACCAACTTAGTGTATCTTAGATAGCTTAGTGTGCACACGTAGCAATATTTATCAGAAGTTGTATCTTTTGTTGTACCAGCAAGCTTAGTAACAAAAATCAAGAACTATATAGTCCACTTTCAATCCCTACAAAACCATGAAAAAACATATATAAGGATGATTTTGGGGGTTTGTGGAGGAATAGAAGAGGAAATATATACATGTGTGTGGTAGTAGAAAAATGTGTGTTCTAATGCCTTGTAAGAAGACTATCAAAGGAAAATAAATTTCAAGCTTGAACTTTGAAAGGATCTAGGTGCACTCTAGGATTCCACGACATGTCATTTCTAATAGAGGTAGTAGAATCTTTGGTGTATTTTGGACTTCATTACGGGAGAAGTTGGATACTAAACTAAAGAGATCCATTGCCTTTCACCCACAAGTTGATGGATAGACAACGGTAGTAAGTATGACTTTGGTTCATCTTTTAAGAGGTTACAATCATATACATCTAAGGAATTTACATAAAGCATTTTTATAATAGAGTTATGCACACTTCCATTGGTAGGTCTCCTCTTGAAATTTGTTTTGGATATTTACTACCATAACCATTGGATATTGTATATGGCCAGCCTAAGCGAGGGGAGTAACCTTAAGTGATGTATAAAAAACTAAAAATTTCATAGGTGGAATAAGGCAAATACACTCACAAGTTTGGGAAAAACTAGAGAATTCTCAAGGGAAATACAAGATCAGACATAATTATCACGGAATTGAAAATGCTTTCTGAGCAGAAGACGAAGATTGATTACACCTTAATAAGGAAAGGTTACAGGGACCATGGAAAAAAATCAAAGTTTTGATATGGACCTTACAAAATATTGGAGAAGTTAGAGAACAATGTTTATAGTCTCAGTCCACCTTGTATGTGCATTTACTTAGTAGTAAATCAAGAGAACTTGAAACTCTATGAACCATCCATGCTCATAAGGAGTATGGGGTCAAGTATTACCTTCCATTGAATATTTATAACCAAATGCACAGGAAGAATTACCAAAGGACACAATCCTGCAGAATAAGATTAAAATGACAAGAATAAATCAAGAAGAACTTTGGAAGGTGGAATTAAAAGGTCAACTACCAACCAAGACCAAATGGTAAATTAAGGAGAAAACTAAATAATTTTTTCCTCATCTCTAAAAAATAAATGATCTAGAGACCATAAGTCTCTCAAAGTGGGGAGGGATGATAAAAAAATGGATGTACACAAGTACCATATGAATTTATTGATTATGTATATGGGGGATATAAGAAATTGGGACATCTCATAGAAGGTGTTGATTTTGTCAAGTTTAGATCATCAACTTCTGGTGCATTTTTTAGGCCCTTAATAGAATCGGTGGGCCTATTGTTGAATGAGGATTTGCATAGGATTTCCTCATCCAAGGCGGAAATATTTATTCACAATAAGATGTTTCTAACTAGTTGTCGTGCACTAAAACAAAGTTTGTATACAAAAGTTGCAACCCACGGTAAATTAACAATCCAAATATTCCTCACATGTCCAAGCAATGACCATGTCAACTCATCAAAATTTGAATATTGGTAGTTGATAATGTGTAAGAATACACTATACTAGAGACTTATGCAAGCATCATGGAGATTCCAAGAAGGTTTTGAAACCGTAATTCTACTGACAAAATTCTAGCAAAACTGGAGAAAATGGTTCACTTTTTCACCAATCATCAATTGTTTCATAGGATGAGAAAGAGTGTGGAGGAGATAATAATAGAGAGGAGAGACAAAATCATATTGAATATTCTTGGATGGATTTGTAATATATATTGTAATATCCACAACATAAGAAGGTATAAGGCACATTCTTTCATTCAATGCCAATTTTCCTGTATCGACTTCCAAGGTAAACATTTGTGTTCTCTCGCATGGCTTTTATATTGTAGTATATTTCATATGTCATAGTAGTTAAAACTATGAATGGTGTGTTTTCATTTATGTTAAAGAATTAAAAATACAAAACATGGTCACATAATCAAACATAAGCACAATATAGTCATTTTAAGTTTATATATGTTTTGGTGAGCCGGCCATTGGAATCTCGAAGCCAATTTCCAAATCTTGTTTGCTATCATAGCATATTTATTTTGGTGTTTGTTTTTTTATTGTGTTGTATTCTTACCCGACTAAGGAAATAAAAATCCATAAGAGAGTTATGCCATGTGGATCCTGAGATCAACAATAGGAGGGTTAAGAAAGAATTGCAATCCTCAATGATGGAAGAAGAACACAGCAAAGGACTTATAGATGAAGGTGAAATAATATTTACAAGGTTGGATGCTCAAGTAGGTGATATTCATAGTAGCATGGTCATCCTTGTGACCTATCTAGAGAAAAAATTTAGCCCCATTTCATATAAACCTAAATCTCATTAGAAACCATAATATCCAAGGGAGACAAGGAATGAGAAGGAAAAACTAAATCTCAAAAAAGAGGAAAACAATATTGTAGTCTGCTTCTTCTAATGGGGGTATTTCACACTCGAGCAATCTAGGTCCACCTTGGCCAAGCAGTATGGCTAGTATTTATTTCTTTCCTCGAACGATTTTCAATCGTTAAAGTGCACCAACAATGCATAGGCATAGGGAGGGGCCTAGCGAAGACTTTGAATGCAAGAGGGGGGCGGTATCAATAAAGGAAGTTGGGGGATCACCTATTTTAAGTCTCGTGATTGTGGTGACGTTGAGCTAGGAGCAACTGCATCCATAGACCATCTTCGCATTCATGCTCTGCAAACAATTAATTCATAGATGTGATTTCACTCTAGTAACCTATCTTCTCAAGACATGTTTAAAAAAGAAGTGAATGTGAGGTATACACAAACATTAATTGCAACAATTAGAAATCTATTTTAGTGTGTGTTATATAGTGGCCTAGTTTTGACTAAGTAATGGCGTAGCACAGATTTCAACAAAGGAAGAATCCATAGAAGCCAGAACACTGCAAAAACCTGAGTATGTGGTACCAACACAAAAGTATGAATGCATGGGGGTTGAGGAATCATCTTATACATCATCTATGCCCTATTCCTCCGATCCTCTGTGCATATATTTAAATACGTGCACTTTTGTATGAGCGGGTTATAGTGGGAATATTACCTTGTATATTTCAGAATCCTATGTAACTTCTCTCATCACCTATATCTATGAGGATTGTAATGTTGTGAGTAGATAGAAATATATGCAAGTTGGTTGTTGTCATGAATTGAGTTCTAAGGTAGACACTTTATCATGTGTTCTATGAATGACCTACATTGTATTGATCGTTATGTCAATACAATGGACACTGGTCCTACTTATGTGTTTGTCTTCATGCTATATCTCAATGATCTATATGTGGTTGTGTATATTGATGTGTATGTTGTTAGTTCTATTAGAGTATATGAATGTGATTAGAAGATAAGTAATAGAATATACAACCCCTCTAAATATTTAATACTTTGCACCTTAATCATATGGCAACTATCATACGCACCTTGACTAAAACCTCCTTCCTCCTAGAAGGTTGAATATGTCGATGCACTAGAATATAACAATTTTGTGTTGGACACCTTCCACAAAACCGAGTCTACCGTAGAACCAACAACATGGTTTCATCATTGAGACCTTAACCAATTCAAAGTAACAAAGATGCAGTGGAGGCTAGAGAAGTTTGGGATTCATGATTGGCCAGAAGAAAGAGTTCATGAATTTCCCTATCAAGAAAGTTCCTATGTAGGAGAAGATGTTGCAAGATTTAAAGATAGATATCTATTTGAGTATCTGCATGAGCTTTTCTAGGAAGAATTTTTGGTAAACTTGCACAAATGGATAGAAATGCTCACAAAGAAGCATCAGCGTTGGCATCTACTCTCCACAATTGAGTGCACTACTAATAACCTATAAAGGATCCAACAATATGACCATAAGTTCCCCTAGCGATTGGTTTTTGGTACCAAGGTGCAATGGAAGATTATGCTTTGGAGTTTATGATAGAATGTCGTCAATATTTGACCAAGGCATTTGAATTCTTTCAAAAATGGGCATGTGGAAAACTAATGGAAGAAATAACAATGTGGATAAAAAAGTTGATGGTGGAAAGGGGTATGTTTCCAAGCCCCACAAAGTTGGAAGCATAAGCTATGTATGGGGGTTGAAACGCTAGGAGGTTGTGATAGTAAAATCAATGTCAAAAATTACTTCAAGTATTGGTGATGGTAAAGGAAACATAACAATAAACATGGTGATGAAAACACATAGAGAATCGGTGGAGACAATAAATGGAAAAGATTCACGCCAAACGAGCACTGTTGACAAGAGAAGATGATCCTTAATTGCATTAGTGCAGAATGATGTATAGGATAAGAGAAGTACATGAAATAGCTTTGGTCAACCCCGAAAGTGAAGATCAAAAAAGGGTGGTGCTATAAAGAAATAGGTTCGTGGAGGTGGTGCTACAAAGAAGTGAGGTGGTGCATGACAACTCGAGAAACACAAATAATCGAACTATAAACATAGAGATGATAGCCATGCTTGCTAACATAGGTGTTACTATGGAGGTCATAAAAGACTAGAACCAAGAAGAGGCATTTGAAGATGCTTTTGAGTTTGCGTCATTATAGGTCTCTAACCCTAGAGATTGACATACCCCCTAGGAAGCATACCAAAATGGAAATTAATCCAATCCATCTTATGTCCTACCCGCTATAACTTTTGAGTTTTATGAAGACCTTGTGATCGATGTTGTGCAAATTGCAAGTGTGTGGATGATTAGTAGTTCAAATAACCCCACTAAAGTGATTGTGAACATAGAAAATGTGAGATTTCAAGGGAGTTAGAAGTTTTCTTTTGTGTTATTGAGCTTTGTAAGTGTTGCGATAGGAGCAACACCAGTGATACAACAATCAAGACCCAATGGATTTGTGTTGTTACATAATCATGGGAGAATGGTAGCAACTCAAACAAATAAGTCATCTCTAAGACTACCTTTATTCCAAGACAAAGATGACAAGGATAGAGAGCAACACTAGTTCCTCTACAACATCATTTAGAACGTGTGGAAAACCCCAAATGTGACATACTTGGTGGAATTCCAAACGACATTGCAAGGAAGAGTGTTGCAATGGTATATGAAGTGTAAGAAGAAAGCTCCCACATTGCATGGTGTGACATTGGCTCATCTATGGGTAGACTTTGTGAAAGAGTTCTAGAGACTAAAATCAAAATTGCAAAGCACTGCAAAATTGAAGGAGATTAAACAAAAGGACATTGAGACCATTTGGGAGTATGACCAATGGTTTGAAGATTTGATGAGCCAATTGAACTACAATGTTTAGGTGTAGCATAGAAAATGGTTTATTGACGGGTTGTTACCTCCTTCGTGCATGGCATTGCTACGACAACAAATATTGCCACAATAGTAAACCTTTGAATTTGTTATGCGACTAAAGTCTATAAATGGATTAATGAAAGCATCAATTCTAGAGTTGGCTCCAAGGTTCATGCAATTACAATACCAACAAACTACTCTATTTAAGAAAATTCAAGAGTTGGTGAAGGTTAATGTTGGAAATACTAAAACAACTGAGAGGGGGGGGTGAATCAGTTGTTTATAAGCTTAAACAACTTTATGCCTTTTAAACAATTATTAAGATTTATTCATGTATCATCAACCAACATACAGCATATGGACAGTAAGAGTAAAGATAATCAGTCACACATAAAATACACACAAAGACAGATTTTCACGAGGAAACCCATAAAGGGAGAAAACCTCTTCTTCTTCGAAATGATAGGCAGTCTTTTTTCTGTTCTGTACATCATTTACAATTGAGCACCAACTCAATGTGAGGCTGCTACCTCTGTTTTACAAGCTGCAACTTGTCTGAGAGCTCCAACTCTCTGATTTCTCTAGCACCCACTAGAAGGAAGCACCAACTCCCTGTTTATTTCAGCACCAACTGGATGGAAGCACCAACTTCCTGATTATTCCAGCACCAACTGGAGGGAAGCACCAACTTCCAGTTACACAGGCTTCAACCTGCATAACAGAGAACATTTGTTCTCCCTAGCACCACCCTGCCACCCTAGTTTCTCTGGTTGCAACCAGATGGAAGCTAAAACTTCCTGTGTTCAAGCACCCACTTGAACTTCTGAGGAAAACAGTCCTCCCGAGCACCTCCCAACCTCCCTAAGATATTAATGATTAAATAAGAATTCAACTTTACAGATAAATCAGTTCATACCAATTTTACTTTGTTCTGTAAATCTTGTCTTCTGCTGCTTACTCTATCGTTCTGCTCTGCTTCTGCTCTGCTCTATCGTTCTGCTCTACTTCAGCTCTGCTCTATTGTTCTGTTCTGCTACAGCTTCTCATTTTTGCCATTCTACTCTTCTTCAACTCGTTCTGTTCTTCTGCTCTATATTTCATCTGCTCTGTCTGTCCTTTTCTCCAATCCTCATATACAATTCATTTCATTCTGTATCTCAATTCGACTTCATCCTTGACTCCTTCTCCTTTCTCCTTTTCTTACTATTCCATTCTTTTTCACACAGAACAACCAACCGCATACAATGTCACTCGTTTTCTTTTATACATTCTGCTATGATAGTTCCACTTCCCATATCCTTCGGCAGGAGAAACGACAACTGTCTCAGCAACTGAATCGTCATCTGAAACGTTAACTAATTCTTCATAATGAGTCTGTTTCACTAATAGAAATCATATTCAGTCGTTAACTGTGAGAGAGAAGAGTGACCCTCCGATCAATATTTGATCCAACGGTTCAGATCAAATCGGGATTTCACTCATCGCGATTTCGGCATTCACAGTGTCGAGATGCACATGTACTCGGAACCCCCGATTCTCCGATCTCCGATGTGCTCCTTTCCCGAGCTTTAGCCCCTTCTKGCTACACAATGGTCCATGTGACCAGCTATCACGTGACCACCACCATACCTCTCGAAAATGTGCGCTAGCCCTCCTGGMTAGAACATGGTCCATATGACCTGTCTCCGTGTGACCTTGGTCTTATCACTCCATCGGAGTTTCGGCACTTACGATGACATAATGTTTATGTCCATGGGATTCGCGATGCGCTTCAGTCCTCCTGGCTGAGCCCTGGTCCACGTGACCGTTACCCATGACCTTTCGTCGGGATTTAGGGGTTTATAATGATAATGTGCATACGCCCCCTGGACTTGCAATATGTCGATTCCCGACTTCCTCTGAACTCCTTACACCTGTCCTGCATTGACTCCTGGGTGGCCCACAGCCTATATGCCTTATCAGGAAATCGTGTATCGCGATTTCGCGATGTCTGATGTTCAATGTTCTTGTCAATACCAAAACCCGATCCTCGAAACTCCGACCAGGGCTAGGATCTACGATTCATATTCATTCTGGATTCAACGGCTGCGATTAAATCGCGAAATCGCATTTCGCGATTTCGGAGTTCTTGATGTCAAGAGATTTTGACATTGCAAAGTGTCGATTCTCAATCCCCGATACTCCATGCAGAGATTCAACGGTCCAGATCACTTCTAGCTCGACGGCTCAGATTACATCGCAAAATCGCATATCGCGATTTCGGAGTTTCTGTTGCAGTGTGTTCTTGACATATCAAAGTCCCGATCGCCGATGCCTCTGCCGACGTCACACGTGGTTTGACACGTGTTAGATCCTGCCACGTGTCACTCTGATTCGTGATTTGCATGAGCCTGAAGTGTTAGATCTGCCTGACACCTGTCATTCTCTAGTTGTGCCACGTGTCCCTGGGTGTCGTGGTCTACCGACGTGAGTTGGATCAACGGTCTAGATCACATGTTGATCTGACGGTTCAGATTCAATCGGGATTTCGCATATCGCGAAATCGGGGTTTTCGTTGCATTGTGTTCTTTGCATTATGAAATCTCGATCCCCGAATCTTCGATGAAGCCTCCTGGCTTCCACGCATCCATACGAATGAACGGTCCAGATCCCTACTTGATTTAACGGCTGCGATCAAATCGCGAAATCGCGTATCGCGATTTCGGGGTTTTCGTTGTCGAGTGAACTGGACATTTCAAAGTCCCGATCCCCGATTCTTCGATGGCTTATCTCTCTCGCAACTTGTACAGATCCGACGGCCCTCGTTCTTTCGGGAAATTTGAATGGGATCCTACGGTCACTGACTCTTCTCCTCTCGATTATTGTTGCGTGGCTATTCATTGCTATTGTCATCACTGCAACGACAACTGTACTTGCCATCAGCAACCACAACTGTACTTGCCATCAATGACAAGTATACGCTAATTTGTTTCTATTAACTGAAATTGCCAACAGTTAAGGCAAGCACAAGTGATGCAACATGGTGCACATTGTGTAAAACAAAAGGTCCTCTATAGAATGATTTCTCCATGACCCAGAGATATGACATGGGAATGGATAATCCATTTGTGGGTAGCATATTGGGTAAAGTAAATGTTGGACTTTACAAGATATGCAAAAATCCAAGTCATGACCCACATCATTGCCCATTATTGAAAAAGTATAGAAACATTGTAATGGTAGTACATTATGACTTTTGTAGGGTAAACACTCACCATATAGAAGACAGTGGCACATTATCTATGCTCACTAAGAGATTTGAGAAGAATATGTTCACTATGGATTTAGTAAGAGGTGGAAGTCAAGGATAGAGTCAAAAATAGGATAATCATGCACTGAGGAATGATAGAAACCATCATCCACCACGGTGTTACAATTTTAATGAGGTGTAACACATTGTGTGGAATTGTTTGCAATGATGTCAACCTCATTGCAGCCATTGCTAGCAGATTGGGCATAACACTAAGAATTGTTCAAAGCTAATTGAGAAACGGGAGGCACAAGATACAGGGCAACATGATGTGAACATGGTCAATTATGAAACATGTCATATCATCAATGGCGCAATCATACTATGCCTATACCAACATGAACATCATCACTTGAGGTAGAATAAAAATAGGGATGGATATGGGAGCAACAGATCAATATCTTATCCATAGAGCTATGTAAAAAGCATCTACAATTGATCCAGTGCAACATAAAGGGTTTATGTGTGGTGTGGTGGAAGTGCAAGGGAAGTTGTTCATGCACAAGATGTTGGCATGTAAAATATGGAGAGATCGTGGTCCATGAATTTCCCATCGGGTCGATGTTAGAGCCTAGTAGTGCAAACCTCTACAAAAGAGGTCTAAGGGTGGCTGAAAACCTTCCTTTGGATATTAGAAGATGACCAAGTTGTGGCTAGTTTGAAATAAGTACTTGCCCGTGTTTTGGGACAACTTGTCATAACCCATTGATTGGTCATTACATCAGGGACAAAGGAGACCATTCAAGAAAGTATTTTGGATCCATGTTTTAATTTGAGGATATGAAGTGTGAAATTCATGCTTGATCTAGGATTGGACATGAATATCCTACCTAAGAAATCCTAGAAATTCATGGAATGACATAGTTTGGTGTAATTACCAATACCACTGCAGTTGGAAAAGCAATCATAGATCTTCCCAATCAGTAAGCTAAAAAAAGTGGAAGTTGACCTCAATATCATGAAAACCTATGATGACCTTGAAGTCATCGAGATATTGAATGATAAAGATCCATAATATGTACTATTGGGGATCAATTGGGCCTATAACAATGATGTGATCCTGAACTTGAAGTAGAGGCAGATGTCATATGAGAAATAATGCCATAGATTATGTTGTGCCCTCTCATAGAGAGGCCAAATCCTAGGGCATAGTGTGCAAGAAGCACCTTCTTGCACCATTCTAAGCCTTCAAGTTAGTTCTCAATCCAAAGGGGAGTTCTCCCAACATTTCCTAAGGCCAAAGTCCTTGTCTATCACCCAAGGAAAACCTATTTAACAGATGAAGCTCAAACTAGATTTATAACAGGGAAATGGTGCATGGAATCAATCTCTAATATCGATTTCGAACAGGAACAAGATGTCGAATTTTAGATTGAAGGATATTTAAAAGAGGGTCAACCAATAGTGGGGGTTTAATAAGATTTCAACCATAGGAATGATCTTCTAAATCATGGGCACCAAAATCTATAGTTAGCGTAGGAAAATAAGTCAAAAAGAACAACAATGGACAAAGGAGGAGGCACAACTACTTTCCTAGCATATGTTCAACAAACAAAATGTTGATATTATGGTAGCTACGGGAGGTATTTACCTCCACGTGTAAACCCGACGAGAATAGGATATTCCGGGAAGCAAGAAGAAACCCTAATGAGTTGGCTAATACCCTAGAAGACTTGTCGGCTCAAGAAGATAACTTGTATATAGGTCTATTAGCCTCCAAGAGAAGAAGTCGGACAGAAGAAATAATATATACTGAACAGACAGATACACAGAATGAGAAGTCGACCCAGGCAGTTAGCCAGAATTACTATAAATACAAGAGGTCAGTCTTCATTCTGGCAGGCAGTCTCAGAATTGCAGAGCAGAACTTATGTGCACTACAGTGCCCAGTTTTGTGCGCAAATTTGGAGGAGAGCTGCCATTGCAGCTACTGCAGCTAGCAGATCATGTTTGGCTTGGACTATCTCTTGGTTAGGGTTTGGACTATCTAATCAGCGCTTGTTGGTGCGCTATCCTTGGGGAAAGGTGCGCTACCCCTTGTTTGGATATCTAGCCTAGGGTTTGCTTCCGGAGTGAGTCTTTGTCAAGGTTAAGGTGCTCGGAGGGTGGCTTCGACCTATGGTTGGGTGGCAATAACGATATTGTCAATGGTAAAACGAGCACATCCATTATATTCTAACAGGTTATGGGCCCACACCTCCTTCATTCAGTCTAACAGCTGGAAGGAAACATAGCCAGAAGGATATTAATCTCGTTGAAGAACTGTCACTAGGGTTTCTAGCAGGAGCAGTCACCAAAGCACTGTCGCTAGGGTTACTAGCAGGTGCAATTGCAAAAACCCTAATCCTCTTGTTGAGGCACCTTAAGTGAAGGGATTGACCTAATTTCTGGATAGATCAGTGCGCCCCAACCTAGCGCATCTCCTGGTACTCTCAGCAAGCCAAGACGTCAAGTTTGAGTTTTTGGTTAGATCTAGGGTTGACCAAGTCAAAGCATCCATGACTTACTCTATGAAGTTAGAAAAACAAGTTAGATGGAGCTTCTAACTTCAGAGCATGGAAGACAAGGATTGACCTCATCCTTGCCAAGAATAAAGTGTTGGATATCGTGAAAGGAAAGATCGTGAAACCAGAGTTTGAAGAAGGAAATGAGAAGGAACCGCAGAACGTTGCAGTTATGGAGAAGTTCAAAGATGGTGACATCATTGCTATGAGTATCATAGTGGAATCTATAAAAGACCACTTGATACCCTACATCTCCCATCTTGACTCATCGAAGAAGCTGTACAATTCCCTAACAAACCTCTTCTTAGTCGGAAACATTGGACAAGTAATGAGTCTGAAGAACGACCTCCGTGACATGAAGATGAATGATGACGACAACATAACATCATACTTTGTGAGGATCTCTCGGTTAAAAGATCAACTACAAGCTATTGAAGAGATCATTTTAGAGAAGGAATTAATAAACATAGTACTCAATGGTCTTCCCAAGACGTGGGATGCATTTCACGCAAGCATGAACACAAGGAAGGAGTATCCAACATTTGAAGAACTTTGGACTTGCTATGCTCAAGAAGAATCCAGGATCAGTGCAAAAGAGAAACCCCAAAATAAGTACGATGATCAAGCCTTCATAGAAAGATTCAAGAATTTCATGAACAAAAGGAAACTTGGTTCAAGGAAGAAGCCAAATCAAGAGAAAGATACTTCAGAAATACAATGCTTCAACTGTCGAAAGTATGGTCACTACAAGAATCATTGTCCTAAGCTAAAGAAAAGGAAGGAGAAACACGAAGTATCATTTGCCGAAAAAAAGGAACCTACAAAGAAGACTAAGCAGGATGAAAGAGACTTCTTCTTCTGAAGGTAACAATACTCTTCTTAGTTCTTGTACATATCTTGTTTGCATCGTCTCTATACATATCTTGTATATCTATCTCTTGGAAGATAATGTGTTCCAAGAAGAACTATACCTATGGAAGAACAACAAGATAAGGATTGCTATAATTATACACGTTAGATAATGCACATGAATGGATGAAATACATCAAACAAATCATGTGGAAGCTATTACATGATAAGAGAAATCAGAATCAATCATGAAGAGACTTAGAAGAAGCAAAGACAGAAAGAAGACAGCAATCAAGAGGAAATTGGAGAAAGACTTATGATGTTTTGCAGAAGACAATAAGACGAAAGCTTGGACTCTATTAGACGGAGGGAGTCGATTATATATTGCAGAAGACAATAAGGATGCAGACGAAGGGAGCCAATTATATGCACTCATACATGAAGCAAGGATTAGGAGGGAGCTTATCCTATGATCCCTTGAAGATGATGAAGTATATATCCATGATGGCAGCCATGAAAGACAGTATGTGTTCAGTTCAACCTCAGAAGAAGCCTTCTTCGAAGAAAAGCCTTAAAGTATCCCTGGTTGTCCATCCACATCCGTGATCCTATGATGAAAGAAAGAAATGAAATATTTAGGGCATGGAATCTATAAGAAACTCCATGGACCGAAGAGCTAAAGAAAAACATTAGGAAGAACATGAAGATTCCAAGAAAGAAAGAGAAGCCAGAACAACCAGTCAATAAGAATCACAAGATTACCAGCCTGATATGAACTCACTAAAAGCAATCAAGCAAAAGAACTGAAAGTTGTGATGAAGAACAGTGTATATATGCACGCATTGCAAGATCCAGAACTAGAGGTTCTCCCAGATGGAGGGAGAAGACTATGACGATTACTCATTCTAGTAAACCAGACATACCTCTACATGAGTCTTTATATCATCCGCAATATCCATGGGTTGGAGTTCTACATCAGATGAATGCAAAGAATGTTCTCCAGAGTAATTGAACAAAGAGCATATGAAGAGAAATCTCAAGACTTTGAGGCATACCAAAAAGAGGCCCTTGTATGCAGATAGAAGAAGATAACTTGGTGGAGAACCTCCAGTTCACAACAGAAGCGTAGTGAAGATTTTCTATAACAAAGATATTGTATCAAGATGATTACTCAGAAGATTAGATCTCATGATGACAGAAGAAGTGCCACATGGATATGTTCCAGTTTTCCAACAATGATATACTTTATTGATCAGAGCTACATGAAGCCTTCAAAAAAAACCAGTGTCTCAAACCAAAGTACATTTGAAATCAAGCATTACATTATCTGTTATGAAGTCTAGAAAGGAGAAATTGGTTCTCCAATACATATCTCCATAGATGAGCAGATAAGCAGACATTTTGATAAAGCTTATGTTCAAGATGAAAGAGTTTGCGTACTCAAGTTGGAGCTCGTGGAGACGACTTCCTTATTGAAAAAGGAAGAGATGAATCCCAGGTTGCGAGGGAGCACCGATGTATTATTGATTGATGGAGAGTCATTTTTCAGTTCGAAAAATGGTCCAGGATGAGTAGATTCTTTCCAGTTCGGAAAGTGGATTGAGATTTCTGACGAACAGACATTTTCCAGTTCGGAAAATGGTCCAAATTGTTGATGTACCATAGACAACAACTTCCCATTGTGGTTAACATGGGGAGTGGTCTAGGGAAGTCTCTCTTCTTGAGGGCTACTCAAGAAGACTGGCTCGCCTCGCCAGACAGGGATTTCTCATTGTGGTTAACCTGAAGAATGGTTCGCTTTGGAGGTTGGTGTAGGACAGACATTTCCTCTTGTGGTTAACATGAGAAATGGTTTGGACAGTCATTCCTTAGGGCAGATTCATCTCTCCATGTTGCACTTTGTTTAGTGCTGGAGGAATGGCCCAAGGTGGGGAATGGTCCAAGTTCAGCAATCAGGGACAAACATTCCTTAGGGCAGACTCATTTTCTCCAGGTTACACTTTGTTTAGTGTCGGAGGAATGGCCTAGGGTGGGGAATGGTCCAGGATCAGAAATCAGGACAGTTATTCTTCCTTGTTTGAGAAGAATAGTCCAGATAGCTCATCATTGATGTTTTACCTTCTGAGGGCAGATGCTCTTCCAAGATCTCACAGATGTGAGTGGAAGAATGGCCCAGATGATTCAGTTTATGTCATAACATTGTTTTTATGCAGAATGATATCAGATGATTGTTATGAACACTGTACGTCTCTAGATAGTAGATGTATACTACTGTGGTGGATGTGTTCCACTGTTTGATCAAGTATCTGTGTGGTACTTGGTGTGGTAGTGTACCACTGGATGGTAGTTGTGTACTACTATGGATAGACACGGTTGTGTTCTATTGAATGATATTGTTCTAATTGCCTTGAAGACTATCAGCAGTGTTGAAAATAATTATCAGCCAAATGAATGATGAACAGAGATTTCTCAGACAAAGAATGGTTTAGAACATTTACTCTTCTAAATTAGAAGAATGGCTCTTGTATCACTCTGTGAAGTGAGTATCATGTTTCATTACTCAGATAGAGTATGGTTCCGAGAGATGATGCAGCTGATGACACTGATAGTGCTCATGACATAGTCATGAGACAATCTATACAACTATATTGATGCTACCAGGTGAATGGTATGTTTGTGCTCAAGACCATTACCTGTAATACCTCCCTAGCTAGGAGGGAGTGTTGATATTATGGTAGTTGCAGGAGGTATTTACCTCCATGTGTAAAATTGACGAGAATAGGATATTTTGAGAAGCAATAAGAAACCCTAATGAGTTGGCTAATAACCCTAGAAGACTTGTTGACTCAAGAAGATAACGTGTATTAGGTTATTAGCCTCCAAGAGAAGAAGTCGGCCAGAAGAAATAATATATACTGAACAGATAGATACCCAGAATGAGAAGTCGGCCCATGTAGTTAGCCAGAATTACTATAAATACAGGAAGCCAGTCTTCATTCTGGCAGGCAGTCTCAGAATTGCAGAGCAACACTTGTGCACACTGCAGTGCCCAGTTTTGTGCGCAGGTTTGGAGGAGAGTTGCCATTGCAGCTACTGCAGCTAGCAGATCATGTTTGGTTTGGACTCTCTTGGTTAGGATTTGGACTATCTGATCAACTCTTGTTGGTGCGCTATCCTTGGGGAAAGGTGCGCTACCCCTTGTTTGGCTATCTAGCCTAGGGTTTGTTTCCGGAGTGATTATTTGTCAAGGTTAAGGTGCTCAGAGGGTGGCTTCGGCCTATGGTTGGGTGACAATAGCGATAGTCAATGATAAAACGAGCACATCCATTATATTCTAACACAAAAAACCAATGTGAATGACATGCATAGATCCATTAGCTTATTCAACATAATATATGACAAAAAATGGAGCAGAGACAAGTAGCATAACTTGCTTGAATTTATTATTGACCAGTGGCAACAACTTCAATCATGATTCACTACAAATCCAATAGTTCGTTAATCAAACAATGGTTTCAATGTTAGGACTATACAAGTCAGTGAAAAAACGCACCAAGGGTTGGGATTACAAAATCATTTTCCTAAGATTTATTGTTTCCTTCTACAGAACTTGTTACCGAAAGAATTATTACAATAAAAAATGATAATGGAGGTGAAAAGTGAAAAGAAGATAAATCCATTTGCTACTACAAAATTATGATGCTCCAAGGAGGACTTCAATTTCTAATGACCTCTATATCTATTGTTCCCTCTTCTACTACTAAAAAATTAAGCTCTTGAATGAAACAACCTCCTCTATAAAAGAGAAAGTTCTCTCACTTATATGTCATTGAGAACAAGGAACACCCAGTATTCAATTCAAAAATCATTTTTGAGGCCACCACTTTCTCTTAATACTTCAATCTCGTGGGTTGTTAATCAAACTTTTCCATTCACTTGTACTTTGAGGCCACCACTTTCTCTTAATCCCACAAAATTAGGGCTACACATACAAGTTCCATCTTGAAAATTGTTACATTTCCCACATGTATATTATTTTCCAAGTGTCTTCTCTATGTAGTGCCACATGTTTCTTTGAAGTACAATGTTTAATTTGCCTTTGAATATGAATGCATTCAAACACATTTGAACTTTAATGATGGGGGGCAATTGAAAAATCAACCTCGATCTTCAAATCAACCAAAGCATCAACTCAAACAATGAGAAGGGAGGCCAATTAAATAATCGATCTCGATTTTGAAATCGCCCAACGCAACAGTTCAAACAGAGGAAAAGGAGGCCCAATTGAGGAACTAGGCCCGATCTTGAAATTGGCCAAGGCAACTATTCGAACTGTGAGAAGGGGGCTCGATTTGAGGAATTAAGCTCGATCTTTGAAATCGACCAAATGTAACATCCCACTCTTGCGCACACCTGATTGAACTTATTCTTTGAGGACACCTGCGTGCAAGTGATCCGGTTCATTATATGATTCATTGTTTCGATTATGGATTATGAGGATGTGTGGATCTGATGATATGTTATTGTATTGTATTTATATCGACATGTGATATTGAATGGTTTTTCCCGAGTGTGGAGGACTCTGGACAGATAGAGGATGTAGATGGCATCGATGGACCTCCTTGGACTCTGGATTGAGTCAGGGAGGGGACAGTTTATGGTTTGCGTATTTTTGTTATTTCATATGAGACATATGACTGGTATATTATGATGTTGTGTATAGATCGTTGACATGTTCGTTGATGGATGCAAGTTGTCGATAGCTTGCTAACCAAACTCACATTTGGAGTAAAGGGGTCACGCACGACATCAAGAGATATTGAGGGAGAGGTGTGGCGGCACCCCTACCACAGCCTACTAGCACTCTTGTCGTGGCTCGAACTATAGGTTAACGATTATCTAGTTCGAGAGATCCACAATATCATGAGAGAATACTGTGACAGTCACTCACGATGATTCTAAAGGGCACGCAATAAGGTAGGGTCTTTATTCCTTAGAGGCCCTTAGTCTCCCACAAGGTTACCTGATGAAGTATTGACACCAGGGGTTTGACATCTACCAAAACCAGTCAAAAGGCGAGTGAAACCCTTGGAGCACATAGTGTGTCTTGAAGGGCATGTCGCATAAATAAAACATGAATGCAAACGAGTGGCACCCTTGGAGCACGTAGTGCGTTTTGAAGGAAACGCTGCAATTTTTAATATTGATGAGTACCTAGAAAACTATGTATCCTTAGGACTTGGTCAGCCTTAAAATGAATGTTGCATGAGTAAAGATTAATAATTGTAAAATTCTCTTAAAAACATTCTTGTTGAGCCTAAAGAATTTAAAGCATCGATCTAAGTAGGTCTTGCGAACTAAAATTTAATTAAGGAAGTAATAAAGGGGGGGATGAAGAAAATGGGGGTGAAAATTAAATAAATAAAAATTAATGAAGGATTAAATCAATTAAAAGATTAATTTTTGTTAAGTACAAACCTGTTAATTTAGAACTTAGACCAAAAAGAGAGAAACTTAAATACAAAAGGAATGTGGAACATAGAAAAGAATCTAGTCTAGAGAACTTTCTAATTTCGAACTCAATTAGGCTTTAAAAAAGACGTCAGTCATTAAAAGGAATGTAAGGGAATAAAAAGACAGTGATTAAAGGGAATGGAAGGGAATAAAGAGACCTCCAGGAGCATTTTTATGAACGTTTTTAGGTGGTGAAGGAAATTGACAGTTTGAATTAATTAATTAAATGAATTTCTAATACAACTAACAGATCGGGTGACAAGTGTATGGCAGAGAATTTCCTAATTAATTTTTAGAGATGGTGTCATTTGCAAATTATAACTTGACTTATATTTTAGCTGACTGTAATGTTATTTTTCCGTTGCCATTACGAATTGGAATTATGAAGTCCGACGCCACTTATAACACAATACTCAACTCAGTGAATGTTTCCAGTTTTCCATTTTAGATTCTTTTGCCAAAAAAAAAACATTTTTTTCTAGATTCATCGTTTTGAATGGTATTCCAGTTAAACTATGATTCAGATAATTTTAATTCCAATTGAATTCTAATCAAATAGGGATTGAAATTAACATTTTAATGTAGAGAAGTGCGTTAACACCATGTATAGTTTAAGGGTGAAATTCTATATTAATTGGCAGTTGAGCTCAATTTAATTAAATATTATGGTAACGACGCTATATTGAGATAGTATAGTGGAATGGTTTAATTATCATTATTGAATTGATTGAATTAGAATTGCCCAATGTGGTATTGTTGCTCAATGTATTTACTCGATTAAAATGCATCTAGAAGGGATAATTACATTCATTTTCATTGCAATTTTTACAATTAATGATACAACATATTTGTAATTTTAATTATTCAATATTTTACTTTAAGGATTGTAAGGTTGTAGGGTATGACCATAGTGACTCTTAAAATGATGGCATTATATTAATGTATATATCTTGATTTCAATGACGATGTTTTCTTAATATAATGGAAGCTCTTGATTAAAAGATGTAATGTGCTTTGTTTACAATGATGTATAAAGTTTATAACGATGTATGATGTAAAGTGTATATGATGTATAACCTTATTGAGGTAAAGTTTATAATGATGTAGGGTTATAAAGATTGTAAAGATTATAATGATGACGAACAGATTGTAGTTATTGATTAATCAATACTTTACCTTAAAGATTGTACAGTTTATAATGATTGTAGTTATGGTTTTGTTTATAATGATGTATGCGTTGATTTAGGGAGACTCCTTGATTTATAAGGATGAATGTGTTCTTGACTTTGATGGAGACCCAAGGATGAATGTGTTCTTGACTTTGATGGAGACCCCCTTTACACAATGGTTTGTGATATATGGAGACCTCCTTTGCACAATGGTTTGTATATCACAAGGATAATTATGGATTTTAATGTCTTGCGCCATTGGATTTATGAAAATGACGATGTCAAATCCTAGACTTTGTGCCCAATGGTTTTCATGCCTTGAACGTTAGTTAAGGTTTTGGACTTTTTGTACAATGAATTTTATGGCATGCTTGATGGTTAGAGATTGCTTATGTTTACGCCTTAGCTTACCTTTGCGTTGTCGTAATGTGGCGGTAGGATCCCTTATGATTGGATCATTGCGCGCATTGACCAATAAGTGAATTTGTTAACCCAACATTGGATCATGTGTTTACGTATGTTTTAATTAATGAATGATTTAATCGTGCGCCATGGAATTTCCGTGTTACATGAATTGGTTTACTAGAATGCTTGCGCCAGGATGTTCGTTGATAATGTTCTTAGGCTTGGTTATTTATATTCTTTGTCAGAGTAATGTTCGTAAATTGCTTCAAGCTTCTTGATGCGCTATTATGCTATGCTTTTCATGTATATGTTACTTGTGTCGTCCTTCATTATGATGTCGTCAAGTTGAGTTATTGTGATCGTATTATTGTCATTTCTTTCCTAATTTTTAAAAAAAAAATGTACATGTAGTTTGTTGTATGTGTCATAACGATCGGGGCCATTAGACCAAGGCAATGCTTCAAACAGTGAAGGAGGGTCTCGATCAAGAAATCAAACCTCATCTGAAAATCAGGCCAAGGTGAAAGTTTGAATCGATGAAGGAGAGCCCAACTTGTTAATCAAGATGGAAGCAAAGTTCAAACAAGGAAGAAAGGCAAGGGTTTTAAGCATTTGCAAAAGGTTCCAAAGGATAAAAGGTTACGGGAATTTTGACCAAGTGTGAAGGAACCTTATAGCATGTAAAAACTATGAAGGAGAGGCTTGGTTTTGAATGCAATTAGCCACGTAAATTTTTGGCTCCTCCCTGTTAAGGTGCCAAGATCAAGAATCTAAGGTGAGTAGAGCGGTGCCTTAATCTAGGTCATGACCAATGCCATAAAACTAAATTCTAAGAGGCATGGAGTAAGATGCTAAGAACTTATTTAAGAAAAACAAAAACCTACCTACCTAACATATCCGACAAGTGGGCTTATTAGATGGCATGGCATTGCGAATGGAACCATCTATGAGACTTATGCATGGGATATGATGGAAAATGTCATTGGGGTTTTGGAAGTAAATGGACAATGCACAACATCTGCAATGACCATAAGATGTGTCCATGAGGGGCAAACACTACTTGAGGCACAAACAAAATTAGAGCAACATTCATCAATGTTGAAAGCACAATGGAAATACAACAATGAATGGGTTAATATCTCCAATATCTACTTTGTTGCTCTACTTTATGGAAAGGCTCCCTCGTCCACGTTGTCACTGGGTCTTCACAAAGAATAATTTCTTCTATGCATTTGGGCTCACAAGCAAGTGCAAAAGACATCATATTTGTCAATGAAGGTCAAATATGTATTTTTCATTTGCTCAAGATGTAATATCTACCCCGCTATTCTCACTTTATTTTCTATCATAGTTGTCTTTATACTCTTCATTATCATCACTTCCTTGGAAATTTTTACTGTCATGGATACCTTGGAAATCCTCTTACTAACGCCAAATGTCCCTTCCTCGTGATTAGACTAAAGATTTATGAGAAAGTTTTCATCATTTTGATCGTGAGCAACTAAATATACTTTCTCATCAAGCATGGAGAACCGATCACTCTCTTTATCATGTTCATATTTTTTATGTTGGGAATAATAGTCTTTTTTGTTAGCAGCGTCTAGATCAACACTTAGATTTGAGGATCATTCATTCAAAACGATATATTTTATGAGAACAAGAGGTTCATTAAATGTGTCATGAGTTTTATGACAAATGCACTACAAATCATCCTCTTCTTTGCTTGTATCATTCAATTGCCAACTATTGTTGCAAATGGAAAAAGGTGACCAACTGCAATTGATCTCAACAATTTCTTTCTCACTTTGATGTGTTGCCTTGGAAAGTTTTCCACCCTGGATGTGTCTTTGAAATTTTATGAAAGGTACAATAATGATGGGAATAGAGATTGGAGAAGGTACAAAGACAAATAGAATCAAGAGGCATCTTAGAGCAACATGCAAAGAAAGTATTAAAACCAATGCCAACCTCCATAAGCAACAAATCTACTTGTGCAATACACCGCAACCAAATGTCAGGGAAAATGGTAAATAGTATGTTTCATAAAATTGGAATAACAAATTTTTTGATAGAGTTAGACAAGACTTTCTTTTCACAACAATTGCCATTGATCTTAACAATTTCTTTCTCACTTTGATGTGTTGCCAGAGTACAATAATGATGGGAGTAGAGATTGGAGAAGGTACAAAAGGAAAATAGAGTCAAGAGGCATCTTAGAGCAACATGCAATGGAAGTATTAAAACCAATGCCAACCTCCAAAAGGCCCAAAACTACTTGTGCAATCTCCTATAAAATTATATCAAAGATCATGGGAAGAACGACTAGAATAACCTCCTAGAGAAAATAATTTTAGAGGAGAAAAAGAATTTCTTCAAGGAAAAATAATTGAAGAAAAACATTCTCATGGTTTGAGACACAATATGCAACCAAATGTTGGGGGAAAGGGTAAATAGTATGTATGATAGACTTAACAATTTTTTTGTTAGAGTTAGACAAGATTTTCTTTTCACAACAATAAGAAATTTGGATTATTATTACCTCCCCCTGGATTGCCCCTTCAATAAATGAAAGGTGAACTACCTTTTTCCAAAGGTCTTTGTTAGAGAAGCTCTCAATATAGCCATAGATAAAGCAAGTATCAAAGGCCAACAATCTTTTTCAAAGTCATCTTTATTAGAGATGCCCTAGGTAGAGCCTTGGATAAAGCAAAGCGTATGGACCTCCTCTTTAAAATTGGAATAGTTCAAGGTATAACACTCATAAATCATCAATTTTTCAATATACTCTTCCCCTCAAAGGGGCCTCTATAAAATACTCAAACAAATTATCTCCTCATATGTGCAAGCACAAGGGGAGGGGGGGTTAACAAAAAATGTGCATACAATATGGATGAAACCACCCCTATAAGAATAGTGTAAATACTCTTTCAAATCGTTTCTTCAAGGCTTGGACGCTATAGCATTAAAATCCCATAAAGTCTCATAGTAGACTCAAACCTTGAAAGAGTTAAAAAACTAACCATGTGGGGATTCATTGGTTAAACCCTCATGGTCATTCAATGTTGACCAAGTGAATGGTACCAATGTTCCCTATATATCTTTACCCCACCCTCGTCGCAATGGAGTTCCTAGATGAATTCAATAAGTTGTTAAGGAACTTTCTATGGAAAAGGGTGATGTCAAGGTACGAGAAAAAATAGTCTTGTGAAATGGATTAAACCTTGCTTTTAATGTCACAAGGAGGCCCCACATAAAGGACCCAATGTTGATGAACAAAGAATTAGGAGCCAAAAAAATAAAAAACAATATTGATGAACAAAGCATTAGGAGCCAAAATAGCATGGAAGATAGTATATGAAGGGTTGACAAGGTGATAGGAGTCTCTCCAAAAAAAAATTATAAATCTCGAGGTAAAAATGTTTGGTGAAAACCCCAAGAATAATGGATCTCTGCTCTAGAGGTAAATAAAAAGCTCAATACATATAGTAAAGAATGCTTTATCTTGTCTCCTAGGGATGGAAATAAGATCACATCGAAGGAGGATAGCTTAGAAAACCCTCAAATGGAAAGCATCCTACTATGGTTAAAGGACCAAGGTGCTCATATACTTTATTAACAAACATCTCTCGATACCAATCCAAATGATTAGAGGACCAAGGTGCTCATATACTTCATAAACAAACATCTCTTGATACCCATCCAAATGGTTAGAGGACTAAGGTGCTCATATACTTTATTAACAAACATCTCTCAATACCAATCCAAATGGGCAATGGATAGGATGGATCTATCCTCCCAATCTTCCCTAAGATCTAAATGAAAATTGGGAAACCCTTTTAAAGATTCTCAAAGGACTATTGTAGTACCCAAATTTTGACAACATAAGGACACTAATAAAATCAAGCTATGAAGTTATATGCAAGGGTAAATGGAGACCACCCTACCCCACTCCTTTCAAAACTCTCCACAAAAAATCTAGAGCAAAGAATCAATTCCAAAAGTTACTACTCTCTGGCTTCTTGCTAAAACAAAATTCTCATAGAAAAATCTTCAAAAATAAAGAGGCGCCCAAGGGAAAAAAATTCCAAAAGAGAGGCATCAAAGGGCCATCAATCTACCCATCGTGAAGAAAAGAATAAGAAAATTCAATCCATTTACTTTTCAAACACCTAGAGCATTCCCAATGCTAATGCTAAAATGTAGGCTTTCTAAGGTCCAAGGATACGCAAGGATAAGCCTTCATTGTGTGAAGAATAAGGGCCTAATCCAACATAATAACTACCCTCTCTCCCTAAGAGGTAAGCCATCGTCAACCAAATGTGGAATCTCCTTACAATATTTATTGCTTTGAAGTTATGGTTTATGGGAAATAAGCTACCCATGAAAACTAATCTCTATCTCTATCTCATTAAGACAATAATTCTAACTAAGTGTAGAATCCCCTTCAAAGATTTCTTCCATCGAAGACGTGGCTTGCAAAAAATAATGGCTTATTTAACAACCAAAGGGAAATTGCAATCATTGCCACCTCGATATAATAAAAGTGGCTCCTGGAGGCCAAATAATCAATGGAATAGAGGTCCTCCTGGCCCCCTAAAGAAATAAGACCCCAAATTATAAATATATATGGAATCGAGGAGGCAAAAGGGTGTGAGTAAATGAAACCAGTGAGTGTTGTGCTAGTTGGAATCCCAAGCTAGATGTTGTAGCATCCTTACTTGCATCCCTCTCTATTCTTGCATTTCTATGTGTTCCTTTGAGTGATGATCTTACAGGATTTGCTTATATTGAACAATATCTCTAAAAAGGAATCTCCTTCCAGATGTTGTAGCATCCTTACTTGCATCCCTCCCTATTCTTGCATTTCTATTTGTTCCTTTGAGAGATGATCTTACAGGATTTGCTTATATTGAACAATATCTCTAAAAAAGAATCTCCTTCCAATATTTCTTGCTTTGAAGTTATGGTTTATGAGAAATAAACTAACATGGGAACTAATCTCTCTCTCCTTAAGACAAACTAATTCCAGCCAAGTGTAGAGTCTCCTTCAAAGATTTCTTCCATCAAAGACATGGCTTGCAAAAAATAATGGCTTCTTTAACAACCTAAGAGAAATTGCAATCGTTGCCACCTCAATGAACAATATTTCTAAAAATTATAAATTGGGTGACACAAGAGATAATTACTTAGAACAAGAATTTACATGTAAAAAAATTACTTAGAACAAGAATCATAAAGTCGTTTAAAACTTGCTAAAAATGGCTTCTTTAACAACCCAAGGGAAATTGCAATCGTTGCCACCTCAATTAACAATATTTCTAAAAATTATAAATTGGGAGACACAAGATAATTACTTAGAAGAATTTACATGTAAAAAAATTACTTAGAACAAGAATCATAAAGCCGTTTAAAACTTGCTAGTATCTAGATTATGTTTTCTTATTCTAATAATGTTGCTCTATTTTTGTTTATGTATAAAGTCCCCAATATTTTAACTTAGCGCCTTTCCTTACTTGTGGGGGAATTTTGTTGACAGGTTCTATTATCTCTTCAAACCGGAAAATTAATTTCTTAAATGTTTATGGCCCCTGCATGGAACGTAAAGCTTTCTGGACCAATCTTTCAAACAGTGGTATACTCTCTCTTCAAAGCCTTGTGCTAGCCGACGATTTGAATTCAACTCTTTCCAATGGTGAAAGTTGGGGAGGCACGGCCAGCTCAAGTCAACTATCAAGCTTTTTTGGCACGCTCTTCCTCTCTCATAAACTCATTGATGTTCACCCAGACAAACTAGTTCTGACTTGGCAAAATGGACGCACCGGCAGCAACTTTATAGCAAAGCGTCTAGATAGATTTATGGTGGCAGGGGATCTTCTGGATGGTCGATTATTTCGCTCCTAGGTTGAATACCCCTTTGTTTCTAACCATGCCCCTATTTTGTTACAACTAGAGAGCTCTACTTTCCCCAAAGCATACCCCCTTACAAATTCAATCTTGTTTGTCTTTCTAATAAAGACTAACAGTTTGGTCACAAACCTGTGGATCGACCAAGTTTATCACCAGGAAAAAGATATCCAATGGCGATTTTTATGGAAGCTAAAGGACTTGAAATTGCTCACCAAAAGTTGGTTAAAGAAACAACAGGCTCGCGAATTTAAGCACTTCGAATTATTTGAATTAAAAATTATAGATCTGTTAAAGGAGATCGCGGATGGTAATTTTCAACCGGAGAAAAAAACCCTCCTCATCAGATTTGAATCCGAAAGAAACAAAATCTTCAAGGCACAGGAGGATCGATGGCGCCTCAAAAGCAGAGCTCTTTGGGCACAAAGCGGTGACAAAAACACTAAGTTTTTCCACCATTTCGCTAATCAGAGGAGAATCAATAAACATTTGTGGGCAATTAAAGACGACTCGAGACATCTTCATTCGAGTCATAATGCAATATCAAAGGAGGCTGAAATACATTTTAAGATTTTTTTCAATAACAATGAATCAATTTCTATTATTGAACAAGTAAAAGTGGCTAGTTTTTTAACAATTGGTTGAGTGAGGAGGAAGCTTAAGAGCTCTATGTGTCGATCACCGCACTGGAACTAAAATCGATCTTATCACAATTCAAAAAGGAAAGAAGTCCAGGCCCAGATGGTTGGGCTATGGAATTTTTCTCTCATTTTTTTGAATTGACAAGTGAGGATCTTATGGCACGGGTGGAGTCGATTAGCACTGGTGGACACATTACTGGAGATCTTAACTCCACGTTTCTGGCTTTAATTCCAAAATCCAACAAACCTCAAACTTTTGGAGACTACCAGTCGATTTCTTTATGTAATCTAGTTTACAAATTAATCTCAAAAGTTATAGCTAACCGCATTAAGCCAATTTTATCAAGGAATTTCTCGACAGAACAATTTGGCTTTCTGGAGGGGCGTTTGATCCATGATGCAATTGGAACAGCTCATGAATGCATTCATAGCATCAAACAGAAACATTTAAAGGCCCTAATACTTAAACTAGACCTTCAAAAAGCCTATGATTGCATCAACTAGGACTTCCTGAGACTGATCTTAATCCAAGTGGGATTTGGGACTCAGTTGACTAACTGGATTCTAGAATGTGTTAGCTCTGTGTCCCTGGCTATCATAGTTAATGGAGAGGCCACCAACTTTTTCAAGATTGGCAGAGGCCTTTGCCAGGGATGCCCACTCTCTCCCTTACTCTTCATTCTTGTGATGGAAAGCTTGAGCCTGCTACTAAAATCCAATCTAAGTGAAGGCTCATTAACTGGAATTAAAGTTACCAGATTGACAAAAATTCTCCATCTTTTTTTTGTTGATGATGTGCTACCGATGACTAATGCAACTTTGTAGGAATGGCAAGAGATCAAGCGCATCATTCATTTGTTTTGTTCAGCGTCAAGCTTAAAAGTAAATCTTGACAAATCTACTATACACTTTTCGAGTCTCGAGGAGGCCAATCTTCCTCCCTTCAAGCAGATGCTCTCGTATAAGTTCATTGATCTAGAGGGTCATCCCTTCAAGCAGATGCTCCCGTATAAGTTCATTGATCTAGAGGGGGGGCTTCAAGTACCTAGGGTACTTCTTAAAAGCTGGAGTTCAAAGAACTGAAGATGGATGTGGCTCTTAACTAAAGTGGAAAAGAGAATCAGTGACTGGAGCTATAGATGGTTGTCCTTGGGAGGTAGACATACTCTTTGCAAAGTTGTACTTGAAAGCCAACCTATGTACTAGTGAGCACTGGTTGTTGTCCCTATATCCATTCTTCACAGAGTAAGGAAGCTACTTTATTTCATGTGGAAAGGAAATGTCGATGCTCAGCATTACCATCTTGCTAATTGGGAAACTCTCGCTCGTCCAAAATGATTTGGGGGATGGGGATTCCTCAACATCTTTACATTCAGCAATGCATTGACGGCTACAACACTCTTGAGAGCACTTACAAGTGACAGGTTGTGGCAAAAGGTTCTAAAAGAAAAGTATCTCCATTCTATGTCAATTGTTAAATGGCTCCGCTCGGAATCATTCGCTCAACCCTCGACTTCTAAAATCTGGAAGGGCTTGCTGAAATCGGTTCATATTATTACCAATCGGCTTAGCTGGATGCCAGGGTCACGGCCACTTGTGGAGATCGGGAGGGACAAAATTCTAGATTTGGGCTTTCATTTGATCCTATCTCCACTCCTTTGGACTACTCTGCATCAAAAACATATAACAGTGCTCGCACATGCATGGAGAACACAACAATGCGATCCTTTTTCACCCCAGTGGATTGGCAACTCTAAATTAGAACTCTCGAGGGATCTTGCTTCGGAGTGGGACTGGTTCAAGCAAGCCCTTCATTCCTCGAGCATAATCTTAACAAAAAACGATGATGAATTATAATGGATCGGGGGGATGCTTCCGAGGTTATTACCTCAAAAAATGCCTACTTGGCCATGTGCACCACTCAAACCCTGTTGACAGTTTCTGGTTAGCAGAAGAACTTTTGGAAGTGGGACTTACAGTGGAAGATTAAACTCTGTGTGGCTGGCAGCCAACAATAAGATTCTATCGTGACCTAACCTCCAGCAAAGAGGTTGGAAAGGCCCTAGCAAATGCATCTTGTGCAAAACCGATAGTGAAACTACCAAAACCGTGTGGAACTTGATTTACACATTAAGAAATTATAGTCAAAAGTGGGGTGGAAGCAGATTGGATGTCAATCTATCCAAGTGGATAGCAAACCGATCAGCACCAACTACATTAGTTCAAACCGATCAGCACCAACTACATTAGTTCCGTTAGTTTGTCGGTATGTCTGGCTTGAAACAAATGCAACGATCTTCAATGAGAAAACCCCCTCAACGCTATCAGTAATGGTAAGATCGCTTGGTTCAGTCCACAAGCTTGTGGAAATAATTAACAAATCCTCGTTGTGCTCCTACTTTATTAATCAAATTTTTGAATTTCTTGTAGCTTGCTTTGATGGTGCAACTAAGGCAAATGGTCGATGTTGTGGAGATGGAGGCACAATTAAACTTTCAACCTCTTTGGCTCATAAATGGTATGTGAATTGTGGACCCGACACGAATACAAAGGCTGAATTAATGGGTGCTTGGGCTAACATTATTCTTAGCAAACCTTCTTGCTCTCTCGAAGATTCAAATTATGGGCGATTCTAAAGTAATTATCGAGTGGTTGAATGAAAGAAGTGAGTTACGTGTTAGCTCTCTCGAAGGCTGGAAAAAAGGAATCTGAATTGTTATGAACACCTTCGAGAGCTTAAAATTCTTCCACATTAACCGAGAATTCAATAAAGAAGCAGACGAGCTATCAAAGAAAGCATTAAAAGAACCAGAGGATTACATCACGCTTCACCTATGCACTGAAGGAGTGGAGGGACAACGTCGACACATCAATATCTATTAATTCTATATTACTTCACATTCTTGATCACTGTATGAGTGGTTTGTTGTATTATTTCTACTAGCCAGGAATTGTTGATAAGCAAGGACTTTCAGTCTCCTCTTCTAGCCAGAAAAAGATCTAGTAATCATGGATGCACTCATATCTTTGAGAAACATTAGTATAAGAGTATATGTATGTAACAGACAAGATATTTTGGACTTATGTCACTGATTTGTATTAGTGCACGGCATCATCCTTTTTCATGATGTTTTGTACAACTCGGATGTTAAAAATTATATTTACTTGATATAATTTGTGAAATTTTCTTCTGGAAAAAGTCCCATTGCTCGATTGAACTTTCATAAGAAAGTATGCTAGACTGAACTTTCATGAGAATACATGTCAGGAAGTTTCCACATTAGTTAAGTATGCTAGACTGAACTTTCATGAGAATACATGTTAGGAAGTTTCCACATTAGTTGTGGGATTTTTATTTCCTTCAAGAAATTTAAATAATAGATAAGCTAGAGCTTGAGAAGACAATGATTATGAACAAGTCTTTCTTGACAAAATGCCAAGGGCATTTAAAGAATATAATTATCCATTCCACTATTAATAAAAATTATTTTTTCTCTAAAAAATAAAATATATATTATAAATAAATTATTAGAACATAAATGGCTTAATCAATCGAGTCCAACACTCAAACCGAGGAGCAATTTATGACCCACAAGTGAATCTAATAATCTAGATACTCAAGGTGTTGGAGTCACTACCAATTTAATAATCTAGATACTCAAGGTCTTGGAGTCACTACCAATAAAATAGCAAAGGCTCTTGCCACGTTCTAAGGAATTGGTTCAAAGGCTCTTGCCAAGTTCTAAGGAATTGGTCTTTTAAAGAATTTACGAACTTCAAAGACTAAAGTGGGAAACCCCCCACTTGGTAATCTAATAATCTAGATACTCAAGGTCTTGGAGTCACTACCAACAAAATAGCAAAGGCTCTTGCCACATTCTAAGGAATTGGGGCCTTTCAAGGAATTTAACAACTTCAAACACTGAAGTGGGGGACTCCCTTGTTCACAAGGGAATCTAATAATCTAGATACTCTCGATCATGGAGTCACTACCAACAAAATAGAGAATCTAATAATCTAGATACTCAAGATCATGGAGTCACTACCAACAAAATAGAGAATCTAATAATCTAGATACTCAAGATCATGGGGTCACTACCAACAAAATATTAATGGCTCTTGCCACCACGTTCCAAGGAATTGGCCTTTTTAAGGAATTTACAACCTTCAAATACTGTAGTGGGAGACTCCTCTTTGATAGTTGTGGGTTACTTCAAGAGCAAAACTCACCATATGCATATATATCCCCAAATAATTGTAAGGTCCAGGCATCCACTTGAAAGGAATGGATGAGGTGTCTTTCCTCAAAATGAAAATTCTACATAATAGGAAAGTGGAAGGCAAATGGAGCATATCATCGAAAAGGAACACTAGGTATATACAACATTTATCAAGGGTGGAAGAGGCTTGTGTATTTCTCCCTCTCCATAAACGTCAAAGGCAAATGCTAAAAAAAAAAACAAAGGATATACAACATCAATTAAGGATGGAAGAGGTGAACATATTTCTCCCTCCATAATCATCAAACAAAACCAACAATTGCATCCCTTAAACCGTGAACTAATTCACTTATTGCATTGCAAGATGGAGACAAGGAAAAGCTCCACAAAGGGGAGTATAACCCCTATCACATGAAATTTGAAATCCCCCTTCAAGCAAATATTACCACAGAGAGGAAAATACCCCTTGGTAGGTCCACAAAATGATACTTTATTTGAACTCCCTATGCCAACTCCTTAGATGGAACAAGGGAAATGGGTGCAAACTCCTCATCGAACAAGTGGGAACAAGTGGCCAAAACACTTTTGCTTATTATCCAAATCAAGGCTTATAGGTGCCAAGTGAAACAAGAGGAGAAAATGCTTCTACTAATAATCCACATCATGGCTTTTATAGGTGCCAACTGACATCATGGCCCATGTAAGTATAAGTTAAAGTTTGACAAAGAGAATTAGAATTGTTGCCACCAGAGATTCTCAACACACATGTATGGAACAAAAAAGATGATAGATAAGTTTAGAGATGAAGGGGTTAAACATACAACTTTAAACCACATTGCACGCATGTTAAATAATTAATGCAATGGGCGAGAACCAAAAGGAAGAGTTCCTATGATTTCATTGGAGTAGGAAAAGGATGTCTCTATTCTTCAATGAAATTGAAAAGAGAATAATTTGCAAGGCATAGACCAAGAGAAATAGTTCCAATGATATATTGTAGTCAGAAAAGGATGTCTATTCTTCGTTGAAAGTGAAATGAGAATTATTTGCAAGCCTTGTAGGCTACTATTAACAAAACTTCGAAAACATTGTCAAACAATTGATTGAACCATAACCAACCTCCAGCTCAAACAAAATTAATTTCAAACCCGTGAAGAAACTATTGTGAGAATTGGACAAAACAAAATCCATAATCTTATTGAAATCAGTCTAACACTACATATTTCAGACAATAAATATAAACAAGAAATGGACCACAATGTACAAAGAGTATGTCCAATGCTCGGGGTGCTGAACAGAAAGTGGCTGAAACAGATATGAGATAATATTAAACTCACCCTACTTGTTTCGTACAAAATAAGCAAGAAATGGACCCACGTGTTCAAGAAATCCAACGCTTATTATGGTCCCAATAGCAAAGCCATTGACATTACTATGAGATGATATCAAACTCTTCCTACTCTTCAAACTAAAAGAATGGGCAAGAAATGGACATAATCAGGAGTATGTCCAACACTCGAGGAGACGAGCATAAAGCAGCTGAAACTGCTATGAGATGATAAGAAACTCAGCCAACTCAAGAGCAGCCTAATAATGCAAAATAAAAGAGAAAGGTTTGACATCAAAAGTTCGTAACAAACCCTTTTATCTCCCACCCACTCTCGATCGTTCTCACATCACCTGTTCAACCATCCACCTTCGATTGCTTTGCTGTTGTCTCTGCATCCTTTGGATGTCCTTTCATAATATTTGCCCCTCATAGCATTACCAAACCCATTTTCTCCCAAGTCTCCGGCTGTGCTACATATGGTACTCGGATCATTTACAAACCCCAACAGTCATAGAAGCCCATCTCACAACCTCCATCAATATGTTCATGGGCTTTAGGGAGTGAAGAGCCTAATACAAAGGACTAGAGCGTGAACACATGGGAGCAGCAAACAAAGGGTTACAATTTACAGTCTTGGTGGACAAGATGGATATGCCAACACAAAATAAACCTAGGTATGGGCAAGACTTGCCCTTCTGTGTGGCTGAATCCAAGGTCAGACACCCGTGTAAAACAGATCACCCTTCCAACTCTATACGATGCTTCTAAATCTGATCATTGTCGTAACTCGGGGTGAATTGCAATTATTCATGGGGACTCACAGGAGTAAAAGTTCAAATTTTGAAAATTAAGATTTGAGAACAATTGATGGTAATGGCATGCAACAAGACACACTCACACCATGTATAATGGCATGCAACAAGACACACTCACCCCTGTAAAACAGATCACCCTTCCAACTCTATATGATGCTTATAAATCTGATCATTGTCGTAACTCTGGGGGACTCACAGGAGTAAAATTTCAAATTTTGAAAATTAAGATTTGAGAACAATTGATGGTAATGGCATGCAACGAGACACACTCACACCATGTATAATGGCATGCAACAAGACACTCACACACTGTATAATGCCATGCAACAAGACACTCACACCATGTATGTATACATAGGGATTGGAGAGTAAACCAATTTCAAGGTTCTGATGCATATGCTATGTTTGACAGGACTGTCAAAAGGGATTTAATGACCTTTTATGTAATGCCCTTCTGCAGGCAAGTACAACATTGTCCTACAATGTCAGGGGGAAATCACATCACAATTAATAATATTCAAATAATTGATTAACAGCTTGATAATATAAAAAAATACCTTTTTCTGAGTACAACATTATTACTTTAAGAATTCCAGTTTTCGCCCATACTCTGCCAAAGGGAATAAATCCAACCAACAAAACAAATATGACATAAAAAATGCCTCCTATAATATCAATAGACTACAACAAGAACTAATCTACACTTCCGGCATGCTTGTAATTATTTCAAGAATAAACCAGATTTATCCATCAAAATCTTCTACAATTTAGAACTCAGGCATTTCAGGTCCAGCTTAGCACCAGAAATCAACCTTTACAAGCATTTATTCAAATTCTAGTTAAGGCATTTCAAGAAAAGTAAAATCCAAGCATTCCACAGTTACTTGAATCCTGGCTAGATATGGTCATGAATTTCACAAATCATGAATGCAGATTAAAAACGATAATCAAAAAACATGTAGAATTAATGCTTGCCTGAGTTGGATGGCAATTCTTCTTCCACCAATATCATAATCAAAGCGGCACATACACTAAAACACATTAAGTCACCATATGACTAATATTAAACACATTAAGTCCACATTGACCAAAACTTGAAACAGCCTCATAAACAGATCATACAAAATAAAAATTAGCATTGTAAGAGAGTAATACAACATCTGCTGCAGTAACAAAATGAACATAAATGAAACAAGACACATAAATTGCAAAGAAACAAAAAAAAAATCAAAATTACATCCAAACCCACACATTATTCATGGTCCAATCAATCAACTTACAATTCTCATACATATTATCAAAAACAAACAAAATTTGCTCAAAGATAAGAAATCAACACATAATTGTAGCATACCAAATCCTTATTAAGCAATTTTTTGAGACATCTATTATGAGAATCTATCTCACAGAAGCAATAAGACAATCAACTACATGATTGCATCGACATACCAGTTAAAACATATAGATGAGGCAAATATTTCCTTTGCTTTCAAAATCTGCACTCTTTAATGCATTTTACCTTTTTTCTCTTTCAAAATCCTCTTAACTAATTAGAGCTCAAGGCAGTACCACAATCAAGTACATGATGACCTCAACATACCAATAACATTGTCATATAGACAAAGCAACTATTTCCTTTTGATTTCAAAAACTGTACTGCTTTATGAATCTTCACATATCTCTACTGCTTTATTGAATATTCAAATGCTCTCTTTCATAAAATCTTCTTGACTATTTAGCTCAATATATCCTTGATCTGCATAAAGCAGTATTCAGCATATCATCTCCTTCGATGTATTTTTACAATTACAATGCAAAACATGATTACCCCATGCCAGTTATATTTTCAAAGAAATGACGAGAATATTTCATTGTCTTTCAAGCACTGCACTCCTTTATATATCTCTAACTATTTTCCCTTCATAAAATTATCTTATCTAATGAGCTTGAGGTAGCTTTTAGTTGCAATTTTACAATATCAAGCAACAAGTCCATTTGCTGTATATTCAAAATCAAGGTTTATCAGTAACTAATCATTTCAGAAGATTGATTCTTCCCACTCCTCCCACCAACACTATTCTCTGAGAACGTATTGCAGTGTTGATAATCAATAACAAATCTAAACTGTGGCTTGAGTAGAGCAGATCCAGAGTCCAACTTCTACTCAACAATAATCTTGTGAATAGGTATTTTTTTTTCCTTTTAGCTTAGAAGATTGGTGTGTCATTCCCCTACTGATTGTTATTCATATTCAATACTGTCGTGCACAGCATTGATAAGAGACATAACAAATCTTATATGCAAATTGTGCAGAGTAAATTCTCTGAACACAACTTGCCCCTTCAGCATTTATTTTCTAATTTCAACAAACTATGTTGAGGTACCACCCAACGTGGCTTCGATTTAGCTCTTATCAATCACCCACCAATGTGTTGAATTGATTCCTCCAAAGTTTTGGCTAAAAAATTGTGTGAAACAAACTGTCTATCATAGAGCCTAGACAAATAGAGTTTGGCCTTGCATGAATCTCTCAAGACTAGCCGCAGCTAAGAGTACAGAAAGAAGAGCTATAAACATTACAGATTCTCACCTTTCCTAACATAACAAAGCTCCTAAATTCATACCGTATCACTAACTAACTTAGAACTTATATTAAATAAATTGCAACCCCTTCAAAATCTAAGTTGCATGCACCTAGTTGAAAAAGGTGTTAGGGGATTCGAGGCTTCTGATGGATAGGGCTTATATCCATTATCAAATTTCAAAATTGGCTTTAGGCCCTATAATGGAAAAATCTCTGGAGGTAAAAAGACAGGTTTTTGAAATCTCCTTTGCTCATATTTACAGGAAATTCAATACAAAGCATATCTCCTTTCAAAAGAAGCTATTTCTTTGCAAGAAGGTACAATGTCAGAGCAAGAACTCGGAGAAAATGTTCTTTTTCTGAATCTGTTAAATCCCTTTTTTGATGGGATCTCTAGCCTGTTTATTCTGAGCAGATGTCTGTTTAGTTTAGGACAGATCTCTTGAATGACATTGTCAGAAAAGGAAACTTTGTATCAGGATCCTGAGGTTCCATGGAGGATCTTATTTGATGAAGGAAGACTGAATTATGTTGCAGTAGGTTAAACTAAAGACATTTTGATAAAATACCTAAGAGCCAAAAGGCTAGCTAATGAATATCTTGATTACCTAAGAGCCAAAAGGCTAGCTAATGAATATCTTGATTTCTATTTTGAAATATCAAATATAAAGAAAATTTAGTGCACCTCAATCTACTTCTCTAACCTGTAAGTTAGAATGAAGCTCCTCTACAGTTCATATTATTCAATGAAATAAAGCGCAACTCTCGAATCGCTCTGATTTTCATCAAGGCTATGCTACACAAGTTTCCAGAATATGGGAACATTGGAATCTTGGGTATGGATGTCCGGAAGGCTAGAACTTACAGTCAAATTTGCACTAAATGGAAGCATGGGAACAACAATAGTTTCTTCCTTTACTTTAAAGGCTGCTAATATAGTATAAAAAGCACACTATGGGTGTGCTCTACTTTCATTGCTTTGATAATATTAAATTTTCTTAATGGAGAAAATTGCCACTAATATCACTCTAGAGTCTACACAATTAATCTCGTAAATATCCCTTAACACTTCTCCACAAAGAAGTACCCAATCCAGAAGCAAATCCCTACTCTCAAGGAGAGGCCCTAAAGGAAATACTAATCCTTAAGCAATAATCTATAATGTGTCATTGCAAAAAACTTGCAATTGTACCATTTGAATATTGTCGAGTGATCCAACCTACTACAATCTTGACGCTTATCGATACTAGGGTACAGTTCTATATAACGATATAACCATCATTTTGACAACTCCCCCAAAAACACTCATCTCCGCTTCATAGTTCCACATTTAGAAGGGTCATATAATATTGTCACCCAGCTTAAGATAGACCACTAGCAATTGTCATCTGAATTTTAGATCATCTGAATTTTTTCTACTCTAGGGGGCGGCTTTCAAATAAAAAGAGTTCACTTAAAAAGTAGCAAGAAAATCTTCTAGGGCCTTTGAAATAAAAAGGTTGTCTATAAAAAAAAAATAGCATGAGAATCTTGCATAGTATACAGAGACAAATGTCTCGAAACCGCTCAAGATTTTAAGTTTATAAATAAAACAACATTTAAGAACCTTGACTTTCGAATGTTTAGCGATTCCAGAAATTTTGCGACTAGAAGTGCTCAATGATTGAGATACTTCTTGTAACTGATCCTAAAGTCTATGTTAACCTAGAGACTATGTTAGACTCGAACACAAAACGTACGATTATGTTAATTCAATTCAAGCTTATTGACATTCACCCCTACCTTAGGTCGAGGGACTTCACGTTATTTCAACAAGGTTTAAGCGTTTCTAATTCTCACACAAGCAACCAGGCAATTAACAACAAGCAATTTCCAGATAAAACGGTTGAAGAATGTTTTCACCAAATGACCCACGGAAACATTTATGTTTCAGTCATTTTTCTATGGATCAACTTCAACCGAGTCTAGTTAGCAGTTTTATCCAGTTCCATCTCACTTGCCCTTTATAAAACTAAACCTTGCAAGAAATGCTCCAAAGTTTTGTTCCCATCAAATCTACAGGTGAAGATTTTAAAGGAGTTTAGCAATATTATCTTAACTGAAATTTGTAAAACCAACCGTGGCAGTTGACCCAAAGTTTCATTGCAACCTCTTCCATAAGATAAGATAACCGTTCGCAAATTTCTCTGGGCACTGCCTATGCAAACGGTTAAAACTACCTATGCATTAGACACAATGTACCTATAACTTAGACAACGCACGTATCGAACATGACATGGCGTGAACTACATGGTATATAATGTTTTTCCTTAGGCTGGACATATCAGACCATGCTAAGCCCCTCTGATAGTTATCACCAAAAATCAGACTGATCAAGTTAATTTTTATTCAAATAAACTGTGACCGGAAAGCCACCTCAATTTTTCAATTCCAATAAAACGAGGATATAGTCTAAACAAAAATTAATAAAAAAATTGAATCTCGCAGATATTTTTTCCATTTTGCAGCAAATAGATTTTGCTAAACACGGCAATTTAAGGGGTAAGCATAAACATAAAATTTAAAAGATCTTTACAAAAGGAATTCAAAGCAAGTAAGAATTAAACAAAACTAATCATTATATTTCGGCTCTCGGAAGTTCAAAACCGGGTATACTTGCAAAAGTTGCAGCAAACATACAAATATCCCAAAACCCTAAACTTTAAGGTGTCCTTAAATGAAAATAATCAAGTTGATTTCAAAAATATCAAAAACTGACTCGAATACCCTAACAAAAATACCACGACTTGTAGGACTTCAACGATAGGACTTCTGGAAACGTGCACGCGCACCGCGACCTCCGAACTTCTTCGGCTCGCAGCGCCTGGGATCCGCCACCAGAAGAGTCCTGTCATACCTGACGAGGATATCCTTTATCTCCTTCTTCGACTGCTCGTCCACATACTTCTGGTAGAAGGCAACCAAGGCCTTCGCAATGCTCTGCCGAATGGCGTAGATCTGCGAAGTGTGTCCTCCTCCTTTCACTCTGATTCTCATATCGACGCCAGCGAAGCGGTGGCGTCCCAATAGAAGAATGGGTTCGAATGCCTTGTAACGGAGAATCTCAGGTTCAATTAGCTCAATGGGGCAGCCATTGATCTTGATCAAACCTCGGCCCCGCTTGCAGTATGTTACAGCTACGGCCGTCTTCTTCCGACCGAAGCACTGAACGGAATCCACTGCCGCCATAGTTGAATGCTTGCTCCCTGACGTTCCTCTCTCTCGATCTCTCTTTCTGGATTTCCTGTGGCCTTCAGCACTCCAATTCCATGCGAAACAATCTCGGAAAGAAAGAAATAAGGTATGGAAAGTGACTGGAGTTTTCAAAACCCTAACCCTAGAAACTATAAACTCTCACACTATAGCTCGGGTTAGTTCTTAACCTATGTTTGGGGTTTGTATACGACGGGTGTTGGGAGGGACACTAATTTCTATTGCGAATACTGGGGGTTATTTAATCTGTGAAGTGATATCTCCAATTGGCGCGTAAAAAAGGGGAGAACTTGATTGGTTGGAATTTAATTATTAAGAAAAAAAAATCCTTACGTTGTAGGATTTGGCGATATTGATTTAGACTTTTAATTCATTTTTCTATGATTTAAGTTGATTCATAATGAGGTAAAATTGTTGGTCATTGTGGTGTTACATTAAAAAAAAAAAAAAAACAACTACTTTGACTATACCAAAAAAATTATCAAAATTGTATTAAATTTGTTTTTTTGAAAAGAGGATTTTTTTTCATATAAGATTAGCTTAATCCCATAAAAATGAACGAGGATAGTGATCACGGCACACAAGTTGAAGTTGTCTTTGACAACTTGACAAACTGTCAAGTGCTAATATACTTGGCAAGCTCCATGTGTATGGTAGGTGATAAGTGGGCGGTACCACATGAAATTTGGCCATTCAATCCACATTACCCACTAGACTCTATTATATGCCTTAAAAATGCAACCCTACACCACAAAACTACACTCGATAATGAGTATCACCTAAAAACTCTCCTATCTCCAAAGTGTAAATATTAAATAATGTGTTCTCATTTCTTTTAGTTATTAGTAGGAATTTGATTGTGGTGAGGAAAAAAACCTAAACACTTTGCTCTAAGGGTAATTAACACTACCGCAATACATAATTATATTGTTGTGGATTTGCATTGCTATACCCTTGTTGTCTTCCAAGTTATCCCTATGACTCATAGGAGTGAACACTGAGGCATAATGTGTAAGGGCCACCTTCTTGTGCCACTCTAGACCTTCGAGCCAGTGCTCGGAGAAAAGAAGGGGTGTCCTCGGCTCTCCTAAAATGTATATTTATGAAACTCATATTGATTTTATTGTAAGAGACATGGTGGTGCATAGTGTTTGCCTCCACAGTTCTTAAACATATAATGCAATGTTATGTATACTAAAAGGGAAAATTATTAAGCACTACTAGACATAAAGTTAATCAACACAATGTAAAAGGGTGCCCTAATCATGTTTCCATTCTTAGAAGACAATGTAAAAGAATATGAACATGTATAACAAAAGGAGGTTGAACTCTACTTTCCTATTAAATATATTTATGGGACATAAAATTGAATGGGCATGCATGCAGACATAAATCCATTTATTCATTCAACGTTAAATAAGACAAAAATTAGAAGACACCAACATAACTTGCTTGAAATTTATTATTTTACCAGTGGCAATGTGCCTCGGTCTTGATTACAAAATAAATTCAATAATGCTTTAATATTACAATGAAGGCAGTATAAAATCTCATCCCTAAGCCTTTATTGCTTTTCTTCCCAAAATTGGGAGCTTATAATTATGCTTACAAATAGAAAGAGAATGAGAATAGAAAAGAGGAAAGGACCTAATGTGACAAATCCTCCCAACAAGAGGTCAACAAAAATTATGCAATGAAAGGGGCTTGAATCTCTCAAAATTCCAGCAGCATGATAGTATACAATTTCCAAATGTTTTCTCTTACTACTAGGCTTACCTTTTATAGGCCTGGATGTCATGATGGTTAATACTAACTAATCCTTGAGTTTTGGGATTAGTTGGACAATTAAGAGAACCACTCTAATTAATACCACAAAATTAGGGACCATAGTGCTGAGAATAACCAAAAATGGTTACTTGTTTTTTTTTGTCTACTCTTCCCTCTAGAGGAACTTCCCTTTGAAGGTTGAGGTGGTGGTCTCATTTGTTGTGGAGCCTTTAACAATGGCAGAGTCGGTGGCTAATGTGGGATAGGTTCTCCTAGCAATACTTGAACTAGTGGTTGTACCTCTCAGGGCTTCCCCTACTATGATTCTTTTTAGCATTATCATGGATTGTGCTCAAGTGTCTCCAACCCTCCTCACGTATGGCCCTCCACTTTTCAAAAATCTAAACAACTTGTTTGGTTATGTCTTCTCTATGTGATATGTTGGTGGCAATGTGTGGGTGAGACACCTCATAAGAGTCCACGTGGAGATGGAAGGTTGCACATGATTCACGGTATCCATGGAGGAAGGGGTGTCATTATTTACTAGTACAACCAATCATTGATCCCCTATTGTCTGCAAGATTTGAGCATGCTCTTCAAGGGTATGCAAAGTTAGTTGATCATTCCACGGGCAAGGGAAACTATTAGACACCATTGTTGTCATATCTTCCATGAAACTTTTGATATGCACATGTGTTGTTGTGGCCTTCCCATTTACACTATTCCAAATCTTGAACTCGATGGTGCAAATGTCAACATCCATGGAGACAAAGGTCCTATCCTTAACCCCGAGCAAATCCAAGACGAAGTGAGGATTATGTTCATTTTGTTTATCTCTTAAGCCACATGGGCTTTATGTTGTACATCAACTAGTGTCATCGATATACTTCCTTACTTGCTTATGCAGGGCTTCAAATTCTAGATAAAACTAGAGGTGCTCTTTGAGTTTTGGGGCTTCCTCAATCACATAGTGCTATATAGTATGATTGATCACTCTAATCTTTGCATGCATCTTTTCGTCTTCCAAAACTTCCTCATACTTGGCTTTCCAAGTATCATTTTCTTCTTTCTTTGTAGCTAGTTGAACCCTTATCTTGACCAATTTCTTCTAGAATTGTTCTAACTTTTTCCCTTACTTTTTTATCTCTTATTTTCTCTTCTCTATTGAGACCTGAGCACTTGACACTTTTTTAGCAACTCGTCTATCCTTTGTTACATTTTTGTTGTAACATAATCTCCCACTTTAGATATTGTGATGGGAGGGGGGGGTTGGAGCACTATGTGCCCTAAGAAGCTTAGACCTTGAGATCACAATACCCTCTTATGCTTCATCTAGTTAGGCATTTAAAGATAAGGCATCAATCTTTGCAAATTCCAAAGATTCCACCTTTTCACTTAGTGACTTGTTCTTAATATTGAAAGTTGAATCGCTACAAGGAGAACACCTTCTAGCAGAGGTTTTTAATGTTACAAAATTTGGCAAAAATTTCAAAAACACCTTTGCTACAACCTCCTCCATTGACTACGAAGGTTCTGGTGGATTTTATTTTTTTTCAATGTTGTTCTTGTCAAAACGTATCGGTGCGGTATTGAGAAACACACATCGGTGCGTTAATATAATACAAATGCATCGACACATGGATATAATAAAAAAATGCATTAGTGTGTTTATAACGATTGGGCATTGGTTCTATGCAGAACACCAATGTTCTTATAATTTATATGCATCAGTTATGCGTTGTTTGTGTTTGAAGCACCGGTGCGTTTTAGGTTTTGTGCACCCAAGTGCGTTTAATTTATAGTGAGCACCGATACAATCAAGTTATCCTAATACCTAATGCATTAAATATAGTGTGTGCCCTAGTGCTTGTGCAATTAGTACGTACCGGTTCTATTTTACAATGTGCACCGAAGGGTAGTGAAATTTTGAATATTCAAGGTGAGATGTTGACGCCATTATTTTTACTAAGCATCGGTGCGTAAATAATATTTAAAATCCTAATGCATGTAATAAGCTTAACGCATCGACACATAAATTATTTTTAATGTCTCGTTGTCTATTTTAAACATGAGCACCGTACAATTTTGAAACGATGAATATTATTGTACATTATATCGTTTACAAAACGATGCACTTTCTTAATAGTTTGTATTGGTGCGTTATTATAATTAGTGTGCACATGTGTGTATGACTCCTCAAAACGCATCGCTTTCTATATTATGGCATGCACTGTCTAGTGAGTTGAAAAGAATACGGTCCACTCATATGTATATATTTTAATTCATTGTTTTTTGCAAATTTTCAATTAATCATTTTTTTATAATAATATTATTTTATATTTTTGTTATTGCATTTTGATATAATGATTGCATTAATGCGTCATCCAACCAATTACACCTATGTTATTTGTAACAATGTAAATCATTGACATACTAATTATTCAGGAATGCAACATTTTACAACAATCGACAATGCAATGAAATAAGAAACACATTTTATTATATATGATTAAGAGACCCATTGTCATACAAAAAGGGACAACATAAAGGTCCAATACAATAATCAAATTGCAACCAATTTGTAATTGTTACATTTATTGGTAACGTGTCCTCATGTAATTCGGACAATATCTCGAGTACATTAAACAAAATCCTTAATTTTCATAGACAAATATTCCAAAACATACAACTTGCACTAATATTCAATTATATTGATTGTCATTCATCAGTTGATTTTTTGTCATTGCTCGAGTTGCGTGCATGCCCCATTTCTTCATCATTTGTAACTGATATTGTACTTTGTTTTTTTAACATAATGTTTTCTTGATCGGCTTGTTTTCTATGTTCATCCCCTTCATATTCCATCTACAAACATAGAAATAAATTGTAATAAGTATATCTACATTTATATATATAGTAGAATATACATGAATGTGTAAATAAATAAATAAATACCTTAGCACCAAGTCCTTCATAAACAATACACATTCTTTTGAAGCCATGCTTCATGAATTCTCTCAAAATATCATATGTTGCCTACATTTCATACTTTGTTTCTTGCATGTTTAATACAACATGACAAAGCACAGTCGATATAATCAATATAAAGTTTTCTTGTTTTTTCATTAATTATAAAACAAGGAAAGTTAAACAACATAGCTACTTACAAATTGTTCAATTAAACTTTCATTCTTCAACATATACTCATAACTCATACTTAACTCGATGTTTATCAATTCATGGGTTGGCTCCTCGTTGTAAGTTAGCACCTATTATAATACATCCATGCACGAGAGTAAATTAATTATTTAAATATAAAGATCACAACAAACATGACATCTTAAGAAAGACCAAAAACGTAAATACTCACAAAATTTGTGATCAACCATTTTATTCGTTGTCGTCTTATATTATGTGTTGAATGGATTCTATTTTTATTTTCTTTACAATAAGAAAACAATTGAAAATTAGCATTTCACGTGATAATTAAATTCGATGTACATAAAAGAATAAATAAATAATTATATACCTTTGATGCACATTGTAGTTGGGATGGCTCCTCTTGCGACGCAATTATGTTAATTCATTTTACCATCTTCTTCTACACTTTTTTGGACATCCCTACGGACATGTCTTGGTTTTCCCCTTGTTTGTCCCTTGGATTTTTCAAAATCTCCTTGAAAAAAACTAGGAATCATCAGATATAAAAATTACCTAATTTTTTTTAAAATAAAATCCCAATGCATATAGTAACTTAATATGCATCGAGGTGTCCCCCCGGATGGGGTGTTAGTGAGGGACAACTGGCGAAGGCAGGAGCAAGGAGAGTGCCAACGAGGCACGGAGCCACGTGATGGGCCCGTGCCTCCGTCCGCCACCCTCCGGGAATATTAATGGAGCTCTAATGGTGATGGGAGGGCGTGTTTACTAGCCTCGACCTCTGCATTTTGATATGGCTCGGGCGATTTCCTCCGCTATTATTTTATGGTGTCAATGCTTCTGTTGGTGGCTAGCAGAGCTTCCTCCCCCGCGTCCATGGCCGGCATCTAACTGGTCCCTAGAAGCACCCCACCGCGACCATCACTACGACCTCCGCTGCATAAACACGATGCCCAAGCATAGGAGGCGTCTAAGAGGGAAACCACGGAGGGGTTCTCCATGGAGACCTCGACGACCCTCCTTCTTCGCGCGCGATAGGTCTCCCCCTGCACCTTCCTGTCACCTCAAGGAGGCGCAGCCCAACCACACTCCTCCACCTTCGCCGACTGCAAGCTTGAACTCCCTGGAATTGATCCCCCGGTCGCCTTGTCCTTTGCTGCGCTTACTCTTTGCTCCCTCCGAGACTGAACCGCAACCCACTCAGAGCTCGGCTTTCCCCAGCACTTTAGGCGAAGAGCCGCCACCTCCGAAGTGTGCTTCTAGAAGCGTTGGAACCCTGTCCGTTGATGCAACCACGACCGAGCAGGTTAAGGATAAATTGGGCATTCTCTATGGCCTGGTATTTGAGCTTCGTCGGGGCGTCGAGGACCTGCAATTCCGATTGCAACTGTCGAACGATAAGGTCACGCTCTTCCTCCAGCTCCTTTCCTCGCTGCATGAAACCTTCCTCTCGACCCCGATAGATGCAGACAACGTCGATGGTGAGGCAACGGAGAGCGCCACTCCAACGCAGGCACAAGGCACAGCCACCACGACTGGAGATGTGGTCATGCAAGGTGCAGCAGAACCGGCCCTGGAGGTAATTGGGAGCGCAACAGTGGCTGAGCAAGACATTGCGAGGCACAACCGTGAAGCCGAGAAGAAGGAGGAGGTCGAGATGCAGTGGGGCGACGGGACGACAATTGTAGAGGAGGAACCTTGGACAGGCGATCTCAACGCCACCTGGCCAGGTTATGCGCCAAGTGTCTAGTTTATGTTTGTTCAGAAGTCTGGTTTACTTTCTGTTGCTTTAGCTGGAGCTCCACCCTGTTTCTAGACATTACACTTTATGGTTTTTGCTTTGTTCAAGATGACTAGGCTGCTTACTGGGCTGGTTTCCCCTCTGTTGGGGCAGCCCAGAAATTTCAGTAGACCAAATACTTTGTTCTGTAACTCTTTTTTGCTTCTAGCAGGCTCCTAATATAATATATTTCTTACTTACAAAAAAAAAAATATGCATCGAGGTGTCAACCTTATTTATATGCATCGATGCATCAACCATACATATACACATTGGTACAATATAATAGTGTCATTGCGAAATTGAAAACATTTAGCAATTTTTTTGTATTCAGTCGGTGCTTTATGGATTAAGAAAAGCACGCCTTCCTAAGTATTGTTTATTACACACCATCAACCTGTGAACAAATTTAAGACATGGTGATTTCCATATAAAAACAATAATTTTGTCCATTTTAAATTCAACAATGTGCTTTGTAAACAATGTGCCCCGATGCTTATGTATGTAAAATGTGCATTGTCGACCGTGAAAAGGATTTTTTAATATTATTTCTAATTTAAATTAAGCGGTGATATTTACATACAATACACATTAATGCTCTTACTATGTACAGAGCGCACCGGTCACCATGAAGGCGTTTTTAAAAAAGAAAATCGACAACGACATGATGGTTTGGGATCCAATGCAATGAATAGTTTCATTACAATGTATAGGAAACACCCATATATAGATAAACAAAACTCTATAAAAAAAATTGTTGAAAAAAATCTTCTTGTGAAATATAGAAAGAGAAAACAAAAAAACAATGAAGAAATTAAGGCTTCCAATACTGAAGGTAACTATGAAACCCTTTTTTTTGGTTTGGGAATGCACTGAAAATTGTTTGAAGCAAATAGGAAAATGATTAAGATGATTAATAGAATGAAATCATATACCTGAAATTTCTCCTCAGCAAATTTCTACGTGATCTACAGTAATCCCCCTCGAATTTGGCTCTTTAAAAAAAATCCACCCACTTAGAAGTCTTTGTTGATAAATCTTTGTTGCACAATTTTTATTTTTTTTTTTATTTTGTCAAACAAATAAAAGAATGAATAGGGTTTTCTTTTATAAACACAAAAATTCAAATACCCACTCATTTTTTGTTGTATATTTCAGCGCATTAATGATATATGTGCGCGTTGTTTTTTTTAAGTTACATTTTCGAGGCGTTATACCATGAGTAGCTCACTGGTGCGGTGTGTATGTATAATGCACCGATTTATTTTCGTAATAAATTCCAAAGTATTGATAGTAAGCACACGTTGTTTTTCTAACTTGCTTGAGTTGCTATACAATTCAAAATGCACCGACACAATGTGTAAGTAATTACACATCGTAAGACACTTAAATTTGCACAATGCAAATGCAAACATCTACATTTAAGTTTCGTGGAGGTTTTGCTTTGTGAAGGCAATAACATAGGTCAATCTTCGGTGCTTCGCTCAACAAAACACACCAATGCATTTGGTTTATCCATACGCATTGGTGCATCTTTATATGATGAAGCGCACCGTCAAGTTATAAAATTTATTCAAAGTTATTTTTGAAGTTAGATTGTTCTATGCTACCCAAGATTATGGTTTTGGCTCAAATGCAGGAAAAAATGAATTATAATATCAAATGGCCAATTCTTCAGATTCCAACTCATTCCATATATTTGGAAGTCCTTCAAGTTCTCTCGTGTTGATTTCAATACGTCTAGATTTTATTGATAATTCATTTATCTCATTGAATTTATGTTATGTATGAAGGTGCAGTTGAATAATTGTTCATTGAATTTTGCAGGATCAAGATGAAGGATCGAGTTCAAATTCTCAAGATATTCTCGTACCTCGAAAATTTGCAAGCTCTTATCAAGATAAAGATATCGCAAACAAATGTTTGATGAAAGTGGACAGTTTTTTTACCCTACCAATCCTAACATGCCATCTTCCAACAACCAACCTGGGTCAACAATATTACACCATGAATTGGATCTGTTTTATGTAGACAACCTCGTAGGGTGTAAGAAAAAGATGATTGAGTGATTGTATTTTTGGATCTTTAATGGAACTAATGTAAATGTATTGCTTAATTCGACATTTGTTGTATAAAGCAGTTGGTTTCATGTTTATTATTGGGAAAAAATGTCCATGCTTCTAATAAGTGTTTGGTATAATGTTTGTACATATTAAAAGCATTGTGTTACTAATATTATTGATGTAATGTTCAATGTTTTTACAATCAGGATTCTGATGACGAACGACGTATCCACCATCTATCGTTGTACCCCACTACAATGTTAAGTTGCTAGCTTGTTGCTAAACAAAAACAACTCGGAGAGGAAGCATACCAAGAATAGTTGAAACAACCACCTATTCAATCCCCACTACATCTCGAGTCACCAATTCAAAACCTCGACAATAACACTAGTTCTTCGCATGTTGGGGATGAAGGCAATGATATAGAGGTTGGTATTGATGATTTCTTGCAGTATACCCAAGCCATGGAGGGAATGTTGTTAGGTGCATTCTAGCAAAATGAATCAGAGGATGACGCTAGTGTCATAGATACCTTCTATGAAAGCTTGAAATATGCTTCCACCACCCCTCTATTTGGTCAAGTACATGGGTCTGCAAGGTCTACCCAACTAGGGACAATAATGTTACTATACAACTTGAAAGCAATGTATGATATGTTAGATGCGTGTTTCTTGACACTTTTGAGGTAACTACCCATTAAGGCCCCTAAGTTTTTAAGGAATCTTGTCACACAATGAAGGAAGAAAAGGGTTGATTTTATTCATGCTCAATGATAGTGTGCGTTTCTATTGTCCACTAATTGCAGGTTACTCAAAGATAAGGTACTTTCGAGTGATGTTCTCTTGCTCGATAGTTGTGTAGAGGCAAAACAAATGTTGAAAAATGTTGGGTGTTGAGTACACATCAGACCACACATATCTGAATGATTGTATTCTATACATAAACGAATATGCAGACAAAGAGGTATGTCCAAAATGTGGGCATGATAGGTACCATAAATCAAAAAACAAGGGTAAGGCACATGGTCGTCCTCATAAGATATTGAGGCACATGCCTATAATTCCAAGGATTCAAAGGCTCTTTCATTGCAAACAATTAGTCATGTTGCAGGGGTGGCATGCCTCACATAGCAGTGGGTCGAGAGTTATGCAAATCCCATCAGATTCAATGGCCATGAAGCATATAGAGGATACATGGCCCAATAAATTCAAGGATGAAGTACAGAGCCTATGATTGAACATAGTTATGTATAGAGTTAACCCATATTCCCTCCAAAACACCGACCATCTTGTTTGGCCAGTGGTAGTTATCAATAACAATATCCCCCCATGGTTGTCTGTGAAGAATGAACATCACATCTTCCACCGACTCTTATAGTTCCAGGTAGAAGACAGATGAAGAGAATGGATGTTTATCTCCAACCGTTGATCGATGAATTTAAGCAATTATGGGAAGGGATACATGTATATGATGTATCAAGACCCATCCCTATGGAGAGGTCTTTATGTTGTATGACATATGTGCGTACACCACACATGATTATCGAGGACTAAGAGTTTTCTCTAGTGAGCATGTTCATTGATTTGTTTATATTTGTAATGTTATTTGGCATACTTCATTTGGTACAACTATATTTTTTACACTAACACGTTATGTATACGATAACATTGTTCATCTTGTAACAAAAGGGTATCATGGATGTAAATGTTGTGGACCTTCTATAAAGGCTAGGTGGTCCAAGCACCTACAAAAGTCGATATACAATTGTTCGAGGGTATTCCTCTTAGAAGACCACCCTTACAGAAGAGATGCATTTGATTTCAATGGTAAGCCAGAGAGAACTCATAGACTTGAAATAATGACATTGACAGATTGGAATAGGGCATATGACACAGATGGAATATGGCTCATTGGGATGAAAAGGAAATATGTATTTTATGAGCTTCCATATTGGGAGCATCTTAAGATTGGCCACTTACTAAATCCCATGCATATATTAAAAAATGTTTCATTTTCTTTATGGAGACTCGTATCATGGAATAAAAGTGACACATTGACTGTTAGGAGAGATCTTATTGCTTCAAATACAAAAAAGAGACATTTTCCAAGAAATTAAACTAGATGATAGGTCGATCCCTCTTGGTCTTTTAAAGAAGGTGATGTCCCATGGATTTTGAAGAAAGATATCATTCTATGGCGAAGGATGTTATATTGGATGTGAAGGCACCTTATTTATATGGGCCGACTCTACAACGTCACTTAACTATAAAAGGGAATTTGTCAGGGTTGAAATCACAAGACCATATGAACCTTCTAAGGGTATGTATGGTTAATACATGATTCTTCTTCTATACCAACGTCGGTAAAAATATGTTATGCACTCACATTTTTATGGAAATTAATGATGTATGTGTCTACTTTGTAGTGCCATTATCATTTGCTCGTGTATGGTTGTGTGAACCATGACTTCCCCAGGACTTGCAACATGCCATATCGAGATTATTTGCATTTGTGCATTGGATCACATAGAGGGAGATTCAGATGGCTAGCATTCCATGGTGGCGTCGAGAGATAGTCGAGATTGTTTGTATGTTTGAGAAGGAACTTCCCACGAGTTTTATGGACTTGCAAGTCCATCTTCTAATTCACCTACCCGATGAGGTTGAATTAGCTAGGGTGCTCTCATGTCATTGGATGTTCTTCTTAGAGAGGTACATGAAAAAATTGAAGGGGTTGTTCGACAAAGGGCAAAACCGAAGGGCTCTATGGTAGAGGGGTACATAATATACAAGTCATTCTATTATGCTAGTGGGTACATCAAGCAAATTGACAACACGAAAGGGTAAGTAGTTTGGGACGACCATCAAGATGAGGAAAAAAGGGAAGGGGAGCTACTCTAAACGAACGAAGAAAGGTGCTTGATAAAGAGTAATTCAATTATATTTTGTCAATTTAGTACAGAAAAATTGTTCACATTGAAGTTGATAATATATATATCATTCCATGCTATTTATTTTGAATTATTGTATACATCGGTGAATTTAGAAATGGACGTCATCAATAAATTCATTCTTTAAGTTGACAATATGTATTTGATCTCATGCTATTCGTTTTGAATTTTTGTATACATCGACGAATTTAGAAATTGGTGCCATCAATAAATTCATTCTTTACAACGTGACCATGGGTCGCGTTGTATGAAGAGAAAAGAAGGAAATGGGATAGTGACATGAAAGCATTCAAACGGTCAAATGGTAGAAGCATGCCTTATCCTAATCATTTAAAAGACAATATGTCGAAAATATGTCCCAATAGTTGGGTGGTTGACTAAATACAAGAGAAATATGTGATGTTTTGTCATAACTCACGTGGAGAAGATTTAGATGCACTAAACATAGGGATCGAGTGTAGCAACTCTATAATAAACTCACTGAGTACCACGTTCTATTTATAATATTGCACATTTGAATTCTAACATGTATTATGTTTTTATTAATGCTTTGGTTATTAGGCATATGACATAGTCCTTTGTTCGCATTTTCATAGGTGCATTTGTTCCCATCTATGTGGGCATATGGACATCATTTTCGCACTGAGTATGTTGATGAGGGGCACATCACACAAGCTTGTAGATTGGAGGTTGAGTTCGACCAATCTAGTCGTGCTGGCCACCGTGATCAAAACCTAATAGAGGGGAAGTTAGGTTACATTGGAAAGATACATGAGATCATGCAAGTGGACTTCTCATCATTTCAATGTGTTATTTTTTGTTGCAAATGGTGGAATACCTTCAAATGGAGAAATGTAAAGGAAGATAGTGATAGTGGGCTAATATGTACTAACTCTAAAAAAATGTGAGTTGAAAGTAATGAGCCTTGTGTTTTCCCAAAACATTGCAACCAAGTGTTTTTTTACCTAGATGTGTTGGATGGAGATTGGTGGTTTGTACTGAGACATGATCTGATATCTAAACATCTTTTTGAGAACAATGATGTTACAATGCCAAGCAAAGAAGATAACTAGGGTGATGGCAACAAAGATTGATTTGTAAATTAATTGTTTGGACATTTATATTGTGGATGCGTCATTTTATTATGGGTATCTATAATGCACAATTATGTTTTTTTCTTCATTTTATAATTATGTTGGATATGAAAAGTTGATAACCATTTACAACCAACATATTGAAAATACATTAAATAGTACAAGCATAAGATGTGGTTTTGATATATTTTTATTGTCATATTTATTGTTTATCATAGCAAAATTTATGTTGCATTGTATTAAAATGTGTTTGCGTTAACCTTTGAATTACTAAACACTAATGGAGATTTCACAAAGTTTGTGGCGTACAATAGTAAATATTCATTTTATTTTATTTAACAAAAAATGAAGATATTAAAAAATATTCAAACCTCAAAATTTTATTGTTTGAAAAAATCAAAATTCAAATAAATATATACTTATTTTGATGGGACTTCTAAGGACAATTCCAACAAAATAACTTTGTGCAACATCTATGAGTTCTGGAATCACACTTGTGGTGTTAGCATTGCCAACTTTGATGACATTACCCACCTTAACTAGTGCAACTACCATGGCCTTCACCTATTCCACTCCATCCTTTAGTTTTATAATCATATAAACTTATATTAATCATTCTTTTTACATTCTCCTTGAAATAAGTGTCAATATAAGAAGGACATGGAAATTCTAAAAGAGTGTTTTTCTAGAGCCTGGTCAAAATTAAGGAAGATTTTGATGATCCATACTTCTCCAAAAGTATAGAAACCTTTGTCAATTTCACTAATTCTTAAGATACTAATTATAAAATGTTGGGTGATATTATTTTTTAATAGAAGATCCATAAAGTTTGTATTGGAGTAAAAAATTGTGAAACCATTTATCGAAAGGGTATAGATCAAAATGTATTATTGTTCTCTATATTTAGTATTTTAAATTTAATTGAATAATTTTCATATATTATAATAGTTGGATAATATAAGAATTATGCTCTCAACAAAGAGGAAATAAAAAGGTGACTGACCTCTGCAACAAACCTGGACTAAAAACCCTAGCACCCCCCTCTCCCTTCTCCTCCATGTCTTGGCTAGAGGGGGGAGTTCGGCTCCTTCCTATAGTCAGATAATTGCGGGTCGGTGCAATGGCCACCACACCAACCCCTCTACTCCGCTAGAATATTCATAGCCCACCGATGGGCGATCCACCCCGAGCAAGGAAACACAACCCGCTCCCTCCTGCTCGACTTATAAGCAACCCTTGCCTTAGACCCAAGCCACCATTCCCATCGTCACTTCTAGATGCCATCCAAAAGCCTTTGAAAACCCTACTTATGAGGTGAAAACTGACCGCATAACACCCTTCATCCAACATATGCAGGATCATGATTTCATAAGAAAGTTTATGGGTATATGACAAACGAAGAAGGCCCTCAACTAGTGGATCAAAACAACCTGGAAGCTGAAAGGACAGGTTGATCTTAAACTAGGATTCAAAGGGTTATTCACAACCATATTCTCTAACCTGGAGGACCGTGACAAAGTCTTCGAAGGTGGCCCGTACTTCTTCAACTCTACAGGACTGCACTTCAGACCCTAGACTGAACGTTTATGCCCTGAAAAATAAGATTCCACAGCGGCCCTTGTCTGGATAAGGCTATATTCGTTGCCGCATGAATTCTGGGATGAGGAAATTTTGGAAGGCATTGACAACACCATATGCTCCTTTGTCAAATCTTTAGAAGCCACCAAAATGGGACGCTACACCTCGTATGCATGAATCTGTATCTATATGGATCTCACCAAACCCCTCTTGAAATCCATTACCCTGTTCTACCACGACATTAACTAGATCCAAACGCTCGACTATGAACACATTCCCTTTTGTTTATGTCGTTGTCACGCCCATGGTCATCTCTTCTGTGACTTCCCTCTAAACCCTAACTCCCCTGTGGCTAATCCCTCCCCCTACCCATGATGTTGAAGGATTCATGCATGTATCCTCTCGGAAAAAACCAAGACAACATCTTGATCCCCCTCCACCCAAGAAGAACTTTGCCACTAAAAACTCCTTCGCCTCCCTCCTACCTGATGATGAGGAAAATTTGATCCAAACAGGCAAAGACCAATTTCAAAGTGGCAATACAAATGTCGAACTCCCAAAGGAGGATCAATCAAAGCATAAAAATGATGGATCCAACACAAAATAACCACCCAGTAGGCGACATTGACGTGCAAGAGGAACCACCTAAACAATTAGACTCAGATGACAGTGAGGACATGGATCTGGGAGATATGGACCTCAACTCCATTGGCGCGGCTTGCAAACAACATGATGTGAACTCCATTATGGAAAAGCAAGTTCAGCTCCTCGAAGATGTGCTGGTCCGAAATCGCTTCCTCGATGGTACGAAGGCAAAAGGTATGAACCCAAACCCCTCGCTTAGTATCAATCCCTCTCCCTCTTCTACTTCTAGAAACACCAAAGAGGAAAAAAAGAGAGGAAGGAGATCCAATAAGCATCTCATCAAAGATTTGGGAGAATTCTTGGTAAACTTGGGCCGAATTGCCTTTATGACAGATATGTTTCAACCCAACCCCCCACCTTCCTCGTGAAGTTTATTTCCTGTAATATAAGAGGCCTAAACGGGAAGACCAAACATTAACTTCTCAAGCAACATATCTTTTCCGAAAAACCCATTATTGTTATGATCTAAGAAACTAAATGCCCGCATCACCTCCTTCAAAATCTTGCTTTTCGAATTTGTCCCAGCTCTCGCGCTATCGTTCTAGATGCCCAAGGATATGCGAGAGTACCGACCATCCTATGGAACCCCTCTTAAATCCACCTCTCTAATTTCTTCTCCACTAAGCACTCACTCTCAACTCGTTTTCAGCTCACAGATTCTTGACTCTCGGGAACCCTTACCAATGTTTATGGACCCAACCTCCTTCCTGACAAACTTTGCTTTCTCGCCTCTCTTAAGATCATCCCTCCTCTTATCTCTACCAACCATTGGCTTATTGGGGGAGACTTCAACTCTATCACCTCTCTCCTAGAGAAACGGGGAGGCATCAAACGGCTCGAGCAAGATTCACAAGTCTTCCTGGATACCATTCGCTCCCTCAATCCCATTGACCTTGAAACCCCCAATGGCTCCTTCACTTGGAACAATCGCTGACGTGGACCCCAACAAATTGCCTCTCATCTTGACCGCTTTCTAGTCTCTAACTCCCTTCTACTTCATGATTTCCACCCTTCAGCCACTATTCTCCCTCAGGGAGGCTCACACCAATGGTCGATTCAACTAAACCTTGACATTCATGGGAGCCCCAAAAATTGACCATTTCGATTTGAAAGATTATGGTTAAAGCATCCTAATTTCCAAGAGCGCATCTTTGAATGGTGGACTACTTACTCCCCCTCCTCTCGTTCGGTAAGGCACAAATTCCAGCAAAATCTCAAATACATAAAGCAACAACTCAAGCTCTAAAACAAGGAAGAGTTTGGCAATATCTTTCAAGCCAAACAACAAATCATCAAGAAAATCGAACACATCCAATAGACAATGATTCAAAATGGAAGAATGGATCAACTTGTCCAAGACAAAGAAAACCTCCAAACTCAGCTCCATGAAAGAGATTCCCAGGAAGAAATCCTTTGGAAATAAAAATCTTGAGTTCATTGGCTAAAGGAAGGGGGAAAAAACACCAAATTTTTCCACGGATCCATGATCCAACGTCGCCACCACAACCGAATCACCAGATTAAAATATTCCAATGATAACTGCCTCACTGAGCATAAGGAGATAGAAAGAGAACTCACCTCCTACTTCCACAACCTCCTTTCGGAGCCGTAACAGAATCGTATAACCGCCATAAAGAAAATAACTCAACACATTTTGAAGTTGGTCTCCCCTAAGTAGAACGAGGCCCTCATGCGTCCCTCTTCTCTCGAGGAAGTCGAACAAGCGATTTTCGACATGCCCAAAAATAAATCTCTCTGTCCCGATGGATTCACTACAGAATTCTTTCAAGCCTATTGGTCTATAATCAAATGGCACGTATGGGCAGTGGTGGAAGACTCTCATTCGCACTCCAATTTCCTTCCTGCCCTCAATTCCACCTTCCTTTCCCTCATTCCCAAAGAAGAGCACGCGGCTAATACTAAGAACTTCCGCCCCATAGCCCTTTGCAATGTAATCTATAAAATTATAACCAAGCTTGTTGCTAACCGGCTTAAACCCCCGCTCCCCACCCTCATCTCCCCAGAACAAACTAGCTATGTGGAAGGCAGGAAAATCTTAGATGGCATTATCATGGCACATGAACTTGTTCACTCCCTCAAGCTCACCAAGTCCTCAGGCATGCTCATAAAGCTAGATCTATCCAAAGCCTTTGACAAACTAAGCTGACAATATATCCAACACACCCTACAAGCCTTTGGTTTCTCCGGTTCCTGGAACAAATGGGTGTTATCCCTTCTCTCCACTGCTTTTTTTATCTATCCTTGTCAATGGATATCCTTCCAACCATTTCTCCCCTTCAAGAGGCATCAGACAGGGGGGTCCTCTCTCCCCCTTCCTCTTTATCCTTATGGCAAAAGAACTGCGACGAAGTATCAAAGCAACAGTGGCAATGGAGCAGATTTATGGCCTCCATTTCCATGACGAGGACCAATCCACTACGCATCAACAATTCATGGATGACACGCTGATAATGGCTCAGCCGACTGCAAAAGAAGCCAAAGCCATCAAGCAGATCCTTGCAAACTTCTTCAAAGCCTCAAGTACTTCAATCAATCTCTTAAAGTCTTAGATTTTTTTCTTTAACACTCCTCCTGCTATCCAGGTGAACATCTCTGACATCCTTGGCTTCCAACGAAGCTCCCTTCCAACCAAGTATTTGGGCGCACCTCTCATCGAATTCAATAATCGGTGCTCCACCTAGGAATATATGCTCTCCAGAATGCACAAAAATCTTGAGAACTGGGCTTTCAGAACTCTCAATACAACAACTCAACTAGTTCTCCTCAAAGCAGTTCTTCAATCCATGTATCTTTACCTCTTGTCTGCTTTGGCTTCCCCCAAAGTTATCTTAAAGGCAATCAAAAACCTCCAAAGATCATTTATGTGGGGAAGATATCGCAAGGAAAAGAAGTGGGCTTTAGTAGCATGGGACAAGCTCTGTCTCCATAAGCTTAAAGGTGGCTTGGGCCTGAGGGATCTCAAATCTCTTAGTGTGGTATTGGGTGCTAAAACTTGGTGGTGATGGCTAACAGAAGGGAATACCCCATGGGATCATCTTTGGCATAAATATATTGCTCACATATAGAGAGACAAGGCCTCATCAGACTCACAGGAGACATACGAGGCTCACACATATGGAACGCAGCATGGGCCAACAAGCACCTGGTTCACTCCCACTGTTTCTGGGAAATTAGAAATGGTATATCGACCCTCTTCTAGGATGATGTCTGGAAACAAATTCCACCCCTCTCTCAGAATGATATCTTCCACCAACTCAGGGACCTCATGAAATCCCAAGACCGAATCTGGATCCATCAATATTGGCTTCCCCCCAAATCTAGGGACATATGGAGAACGAGGATGCCCAAATAAGAATGGATCACCCATCAGCCCATTCCCAATTGGGATCCCCTCTGGCAAGAAATCTCTCACGGGAAAATCAGAATACAGCAAGGCCACGACAAACTCAGGTGGGAGCATCAACTAGCAGGGGGAATTTCACTCCAAGAGGCCCACAGACTAGCCACAATGTCCGAAAATAACCCACCTCAAGACATCTAGATTAAAATCTGGTTGTAAAAACTTTGGCCCAAATTCTATCTTTCTTTGGCTCCTAAGCAAACGTAAACTCATCACTTGGGGAAAACCTCCTTAAACGTGGCTTTGTTGGACCAACTTATTGCTTCCTCTGCATGAATAATGGCGGAACAAGCGAACACCTCCTTAACTCTTGTCCCTTCCCTGCATAAATCTAAGACTTGGCTGCACTCCTCTTCCGCACCTCTGACAGGAATGGGTAAAGCCTCATCAGTACTCTAACTCTTTGGAGATCCAATTCTTTCACCAATCCTATTGTGAACATAGCCTGGATCCTTCTCTGGGAAGTTTGGAAAGAACGAAACCGTTGCATTTTCATAAACACTTCTCAGGACCCGGCTGCGATTTGGACCGGATTCAAACTCAATATCAAGGAAACCATTCACACTGAGTCCTAGTCCCCCCAATATTGGCAATGTAATCCCCGAGATTTCAGAATCCTCCAAGAGCTACACCTCCCTCTCCCCGGCACCCCTTCAACCTCCTCTTTCACTCAGCCCTCTGCTTCATTGCCCACAACTTGGTCCCCACCCCCTTCAGGCTTCCTTAAATTCATTTTCGATGGAGCTTCTAAGGGGAATCATGGTCTGACCAATTATGGCAGGGCCTTTCACAACAATCAAGGGCACAACTCAACGAAACTTCAAGGAATGGAAGCGGACCTTCACATAACTTGCAAGGAGGGATATCAACAACTCATCGTGGAAGGGGAATCTCAGGTGATCATCATAATGCTTAAGAAAATGCAAATTGGCACCCCTCTCAGCTGCATCACCACCAGCTGGAGACTAACAACAACTTTGGTGGGAGTTTATCACTTGCTCTCCCAAGTCAATGCCATCACCCCCTCTGACATGAAGTGGTCAACCAATAAGCTTGTTGGAAGACTCACAAATGAAGGCATCAACAGACTCAATGACTCCATTAATCTAAATTCAGAACATATCCCCGATTCCCAAATCTGCGGTGGTTGTTATGCCCTTGCTCGGGCTGACCAATCCCCCTCGTATGGGGTGTCAGGGACGCATTCAAAGTGTCGATGGGCCCTCTAACCCCCCCCCTCCACCTGGCCCCCCACGTTGCGGATATATGTCAATCGCCTTCATCACCCACTTCACCTCCCCATGTGGCTTAAGCCCTCCTGCCTCTGTCTTTTCCTGGAACTCGAGTGGCTTTGTCCCACATTCACCTCATGCTCGTGCACTCACCTCACATGTTTGATCTTTCTATCCTTCGCATGTGGTATGGGAAGGTGGTGGAGCGACTATGTTTAATGATGGATACGACCCATATCCTCGTCAATTATAGGTGCATCCTCCACTCATGGCTCCTGGTGTTGGGTGGATATGTTATTTGCATCCCTCTCTAGCTGCATTGTTACTTCTCTCTGGTTGTTCGTCTCTATTGTCCCCTGTTTCCTTCCACGACTTCTCTGTTCCACCCTACGGTGGGTGTTTCCTCCACCTCCTTTCTCCTGCTTCTCATTCTCTGGTTTCCCAGTTCCTCTTATATGGCTAGAGGCTCCTCCCGCCGAGGTCGTGGTGGCACCTCATGCAGACCCAGAACCTGGTCTGGCTTCCGCCTGGATGACGCGGCCGAAAACTCGGCTGACACCCATCGTTTTGTCGCCCCTCCAGAAATTCAAACAAAGATGGATCTGGCCGAGGGTGATGTTTGCGTTTTGAGGAGGTTCATCCCTGATGACGAGGTGACAGAGACCACCAACTTGTGGGTTCCCGATACTGGCACCTTCCGAGGGTGAACCTCGCAGTACTTGAAAATAGTGGATATTTACTGGCATTTGAAAACTCTGATGGGCAGGGTTATGTTGGACCACCATGAAGCCTGCCAAGAAGTTCTCCTACACCTTGATGATGTGAAGCTCCAGGTCAAGCTGGTCGACCACAAGTTGAACCTAATTGTAGACAAGATGGTTGGCATGGACTTGTCCAATCTGGACTATGCTCAGCCCCAAGTTCCAACAAAAGAAGGCATAACCATTAGTTAAGTTTTTATGTTGTTCCATCTGTATTTTTTGTTAAATTACCTGAGAGGTATAGGTTTACCACCTTCGTATAGTAGACTAAATAAGAAAAATAGGACAAACGGTGGAACTAGAAGCTATCTTTGTTTTAGTTGATCAGTTATAGGCATTAGACATATAAAGCAAACTCATAATGACAGTGTTATGTTTTTTTGTTGGTATGGTTTCCCTGCAGATGAGCCAATAATAATTTTTTTTTGTATAATATCTTCTCATCAGTAATATAAAGACTCACGATTATGGAAAAAAAAATAGTTGGATAATATAAATTTCATGTATTAAGGTATTTGTTTTCCACGAAAAAATGGGTAATTTTATTCATTCGAGGAGACAAAATTACATTTTGTAGGTGTCATATAACACTGATCATCTGGAATAAACATCAGATGATTCATGGTCCCAACCAACTAGGAATAACTCCAAAAACAAAAAGGAGCTTCATCTAAAAAAATTTCATAACACAGTGAATATACATCAGATTTTGACAAAAAATAGAGCTCAAGTAAAGAGCATCAATAGCACAGATTTAAGGTATGTAGCTTATGGACATAGTAATTGTTGCAACAAGTACTTTTTAGCGATTTTGATTACATTTTACCTATATGATCTGTTATGTTTTGAAAGCTGATTCCACAAAAATAAAGAGTGATATTAGGTTGATTGAATGAAGTTTTCTAAGAAAGGCCTATGGTAGAATTCATAAGCCTCCTTGCCCTCCATTTCTGTGATGTGCCAGATGCCAAAAAGGAGTTGAAGTCCATCTTTTGACAGTGAGTTTGCTAGCTAGTTACATTCCCTATATACATGAGAGAGGGTGTGAGATGAAAATGTGTTCAGAAGTCTAAATATTTCTTCCAATATTGGCAATAAAATGATATTATGACAGATTTGAGTTTTCTGAGACCAATTGATAACATTCATAGAGTCACCAAAGAGTTGAATAGAATGAATCTCTTTTTCCGCTGCAAATTGTAACAGAAGCTTTAATGACATAAGCTCAACATAGTTCTTTGATCCCATTCCCAATCCCATCTTGATTTTGAAGAAATGTGAATCTGTCAAATATAACACCACTACCCCCCCACAATTTTGTTCATCATTTTGTGAAGCACCATAAAAGAAGGCCCAAGGATAGGTGTGTATGATAGATTCAGGAGAGATAGTTCAAACAACCAGAGAGTCTTTTTCAAGAGACCTTGAGCAACAATACAATCTGGAAGAGAGGGTCGATCCTGAAAAATAACTTTGTTACGAGATAGCCAGATGCCCCATCAAATTATAAGGGGAAGTGATTTTTTCTCTTTGTGAGAAAGATCATGGCACCAGACCTGCCAAGGCAATTCCACTGTGGGATCGTCCCATATCATAGCCTGATTCAGTCGAAGTGCAATTTCCTCCCATATGCTTTGAGTAAAAGGATAATCAATGAAGAGGTGCAAACAAGATTCATTTGCTCCTTTGCACGAAGGACACCAACCGAGGAATGCTATGTTTCACTTCCTCATATTATCCCAAATGGGTATTTTATTGTAGATAATACACCACATAAAAATATTAGATTTTTGTAGGCATTTTTACTTCGAGAGACCTCGCCACCACCAGCTTTGATCCTTGTGCATAATTTGGACATTTAAAGCAATATATCCCAATTTTGGAGTATAAATCCCACGTGGAGCTTTCTGCCACACTAATTCATCATCTCTATCAATAATTAGAATATGTCTCGAGTGGAGGGCCCTCGTATAATTGTTCCAGAGAAGAGATTGATTACCTTCTAGACCAAAGGAATCAATGCCCAACCAACCTTGCTGCCAGATAGAGGTGGGCTTTGGATTTGATACCTGAGAGATGAAGTGGGGGTCTCGCTCATTAAGAATGTTTCTGATTTCAATAGAGAGAATATGAGATTGTCCGCTACTTGGCCATGGGTCAATCCCAATCCTAACCTGATTCCCCCTTCCAATTCGCCAGGCCAGACAGTCACTAATGACAGAGAAGGATGAGATCACCGCTTTCCAAATAATAGAGTTATGGGAATGATATTTTTTCAGTTTCCGGATCCAGTCTTCCACTAAATCTAGCCTGATATATTTATGATAAGCAACTTTAGTCAACATGATGGTAGTTGATATCAACCTCCATCCAAATTTGGCGGCCAACGCTTTGGAGAAAAGGAAGATATTCTTCAATCCCCATCCACCTAAACTGTTTGGGAAAGCAAGGCATTCCCATTTCACCCATGGAAGAGTACGATGATCCTGAGTACCCGACCAAATAAAACGGAAGCAAATTCTTCGAGCCTTCTCCAAAATCCCCTTAGTGATCCAAGCTAGAGATATCCAATAGATAGGGATGGCTTCTAGCACTTATTTGGCCAAGGTAAGTCTCCCCGCTCTGGAGAGCCACCTGAAACTCCAACCTTTGAGGCATTTTTCTAATTTAGCCATGAGCTAGCGTCAATCAGTTTTTCGATAGTCATTTGGTTTAATATGAAAACCAATGAATTTGATGCCCTATGAGAAAACAATGACCGAGAAAGGGAAAAGTTGTTTGTAATGAGTTTCCGAGGTTGCCTCCATACCTATGAAGGATAGAGTGGATTTCTGAACATTGATGACCATTCCAGTGGCAACCTGAAATGGTTTGAGAATCTCTGCAATTTTTTTCGCATCCCTCAGACGCCCACTGCAGAAGATGAGGATATCATCCACAAAGTGGATGTGAGTAATTCAAAACCTCAACCCAATAGATACTCCTTGGAAGTCCCCTGATCCACCAACCTGACCGATAACACAACTTAGACCTTATGTGACCAACAATAAGAGTAGCAGGGAGAGGGGCAACCTAGTTTTAATCCTCTCTCAAATTTAAAAAAGGGGGAGGCAACACCATAGATAAGAATTGCAAAAGAAACAGAGGATAAGCAGGCCATCACCCACCTGATAAAAGGAATTTCGAACCCCAAGTGGGTGAAGAGAAGACTAATATAGGACCAGTTTACACAGTCAAAAGCTTTAGATGAATCAATTTTCAGAATAGCTCCCAGAGACTTTGTGGTATTTAGATTGTGAATCCCTTATTGCGCTACCGCGATTGCTTCATGAATCTATCACCCCTCCAGAAAACCGAACTGTTCTTAAGAGATGGCCCCCAAGAGAATAGGTTTTAATCTCTGAGCAATGAGTTTGGCCACTATTTTGTAAAGGCGGCTGCATAAATATATTGGCCTTAAGTCATCAAAAGATTGTGGCTCATCTGATTTATGGATAAGAGCAATGAAAGTTGAATTTATAGGGGTGTACAGTCTCCCATTTCTCCTGGAATCTTCCACCACCTAAAGGATCTTAGGTCCGATGAGCTCAAAAAAGCCTAGGTAGGATTCAATTGTCCATCCATCCGAACCCGAGCTTTTATCCTTCTGAAAACTATGGAGAGTTTCCTTAAGTTCCTCCATTCCTACTTCAACAAATAGTTCTGTGTTTCCTTCCTTGTCAACAAACATGGGGTAAAGCATAGCCAAACTTATAATCTCCACAATATTAACTCTTGGGTCATCCCTGAAGAGGGTTTGGAAGTGATTTTTCCCCATCTGGGATAATCCTTCAAAGGAGGAAACCACAGCTCTTGATTGATCCTTTAACTGCTAAATGGTGTTTGCAGATTTTCTTCCTTTCGCAAAGGCTTGGAAGAATTTGGTATTTTCATCGCCTTTATTTAACCAGATAGCCTTGCTTTTAAGGCGCCAATCTGCTTCTTTTTCTTCAAGTAACTTTCTGTGACGCACTTCAAGAACTAGAAGGTCATTCTTGGCCTCCAAAGAGATGTATCCCCCCTCCGTATACTGAGAGAGGTGTTCAAGCCTATCTTCAATTTGGCTTAATTCAAGTTCCTCCCTAGCACGTTTGGCATGTGCTTAGGGGATGACCAGTTGCTTGATTCGCTTTAGATTTGAAACAAAGTGGATGGCATCCAGAGTGTCTGATCCTTGTTCATATGGAATCCAATTCTCCTTGACAATATCATGAAAATCTGCATCTGCTAGCCATGAGGAGTTGAATTTGAAAGGGATGGAAGGCTTCCTAGGACCCCTTATTAGTTCGAGCCAAATTGGGTAGTGATCCGAAACACCGCCACAACCCACCCATTGCCCGAGCTATGACGGGAGATCCAAAATAGATTCCTAGACCAAGAAGCGATCAAGATGTTTGGTAATACGTGCATCCCTCAACCTCCTATTCCTCCAGCTGGGAAGTAGGTTGATTGGGGCGATGTCAATGAGCCAATGATCATTTACAAGATGGGTGGAGAAATTTGTTTGGTTGTATGGGTGTACATTGGGGCCCCAAACTTTCGCTTCCCCCAAATAAAAATTTAAATCCCCCCCAAGGATGAGGTTCCCTGATCTGAGAAGTTGTTTGTTGAGAAGAGAGGCCCAAAAGGGTGCCTGATCAGAATATGGTCCATAAACATTTAGTACCCTGAGATCTAGCCCCATTCCTTCAATCCGTAAATCCACTCCGAGACAGGAGTCAAGTGCCCAAGTGTTTGTGGCTATGACCAGTCTAGTTTTCCATCCAATCACAACCCTCTCGATGGGCCAAAAGAATTGGATCCAAGGAAATTCTAAGATGAGAGTAAAGCCTCTAACATCTTAGTCACTAACGCCTCTTCCACCATAGTTTCTTGAAGTAGGATAATAGTAGGTTGATTCAACATGATCAAGCTCTTCAGTGCGAGTTTTTTCTAGGAGCTCGCCACTCCCCTACAGTTGAAAGAAAGAATCTTCATGGGGTAACCCCAGAGTGGGCTCGCGCTACTCTAAGGGCCCCATACATTGACCTTTGTCAGCCGGAAGCAATATGATTAAGGCACAATTTTGTGCTTTTGTGAGATGGGAGGTTCAACCCCTTCCTTTTTTGTGTGAACGCTCATTTAGATTCGGGCCCAAACTAGCAACACTAGAATCCAATACAATATTTGAGTTCCAAAGTTGAAAACAAATAGTGGAGTCGTCTGAACCCAATGAGGGAAGCTCGTCAGAAGAAGCAATGATGTGTGTGTCGGGCGAGGGAGACAAAAGGAGGGAGCAAGAGGTGATAGGGGTGATGGTTGATAGAGAGGAGAAGGAGTCTGCTCCTAAGGGCATATAAGTGGTTAAGGGGGTGTTCCTTGACGAAGGGGGAGAGTTCAACTGTAAGAATTTTAATGAATGAATGATACGAGAAACATGAGTGGGAATGGAAGTATGCATACCAAGAAATGAGCCATGTTGTTGAAGGGGTAACATCCTTGTCGGTGTTGAATCTACATGGCCTTAAATTGGATGAAGAGATACGAGAGCATTCATGTTTTCTTCAAAGGTTGATCCTTGAATGAATACAACTCTCCTCTCTTCCTGGGGCAATGTGGCCAAAGAGGAGGACCTATTCATCGAAGAGGGAGGAGTGTTAGGGCCCTCATAGGCCGACACACCAGGATGTTTTCGAATCTGAAAAACTAGGGAACTTCCTTCTCGGACACGAAAAGGTAAGGGGCAATCCTTGACAATGTGACCATGTTCGTGGCATTGCTTGCATCAAAATGGTAACCCTTCACAGTCCAAAATTTTCATTATGGTGCGACCGCTATCAATCATTGTGAGTTTCTTATGCAATCCTCCTCTGATGTTTAATGAAACCAAAATACGTGTCACAGACATTTCCCCGGACTCTTTGAAAGACATATATGTTGTTATATATTTACTAAGCATATTCCCAATACGTGAGAAGCCTTTGGGAAACCAATATTGTAGGGGTAGTCCTAACAGACAAACCCAAACTGGAATGGTATCCATTTTTTCATTATCAACATCAAAAGTAGGGTCCCATTTTTTTAGAATAACCGGGGAAGAATCAATACACCATCCACCATACAAGGCACTTTCAACTTGTCAAACTTAAGAGAAAATGATCAAAACCACCCTTTTGAAAGGCGGTTGATTTGTGGTGGAGTATCATATGAAGAACCCAGTATGTGGAAACCCAAGATAGAAGGGTTTTGAGATTGAAGTGGTGACCAAGGGCTTTTCAAACTAGTGCTTTATCTGCCATTTCTAAAGCCTCAGTCATCGTTACATCTTCGCCAAAAACCATATTAGACTCCGTCGAGACGCACTTGTTCCTACGCCTCCTTTTTGAAACTGTACCTTTGGGAGAGAGCATGTCTATAGGATCAAGGGTTGGAGTCGACCCCAAAACGTCCACAGTGTCATCCCAACCATTTAAGTTTGTAGGGTCGAGACAAGATGCTATAAAATGGGTGTTGAGGGAAGAAGAATCAGGACCTGGAGGAGGGGGCAGATCCGGGAAAGGATAAAGGCATGAGCGAAGAAAGTTTGGATCTAGGCCCGAGTAGTATTCAACAACTAAGCCTACTAGGGGAGAGTCAAAGAGTGAACAAGGGACGGAGGGAACCGTCGGAGACCAGGAGAGAAGAGAACAATCTACCAGTGGGAGGGAAGAATCTGTTGAAAAAACCACTGAAGCATCAAGGGAGAAAAAACCTTGAGATGAGACATACTTATCCAAGGACGATGAAAACACAAGGTTGGGAGAGAGAGAACCATTAAAAAAGATGAGAGAAGGTAAGGAGACCGGTGTCAAGCCTAGATCTGGAGCTCCAAGCAAAGAGACTGGTGTTGAGCCTAGATCTGGAGCTCCAAGCAAAGAGACCAAAGTTGAGTAAGGAGAGGGGAAGAAAGGAGGACCCTCCATCCATCCATCATGGGGCACATGTTAGAGACCAGAAAGGGTGAGCTGTCAGCTGTCGTTGATCAGGGAGAAACTAGGCAGGGTCTGAGGAATAATCCATTATTTCTTCATAAACTGCCATATTCCTCTTCCAGAAGAAGCCGCAGAATAGTATTCTTGCCATCGAAAAGAGATTTAGGCTAGAGACAAGAGAGAGACATGGTCACACACGCCAACAAAGAGATAAAAAATACTTAGGGTTTTTTGAGCCTGTGGTAATAGTCAGTCGCAGAGCCATTTTCCCTGTCGGTGTCCAATTTTAATTTCCATGTATTAATCTATTTATTAATTAACATGTTACATTAATACATTACATTTAATGTATTCATACTTTAATTTATACATTGCATTAATGTATTAATGAATTAATACATTAATACTTTAACATTAATACCACATTAACTATTTTTATATATATGACCCCTACTTGTTATATCTATATTGGGATCGATACTGGATGGTAGACCCTTGCTTTCCCCTGATGGCTATAATGGATATTGAACCCACTTTCTCCAAATATATATTTCCACTTTCCCATGCTTGCTATAATGGCCCTACTCTTGTTATATGGATATTAGACACCTGCTCTTGCTATAAGATTGAGCTAAGGCAAAGGGATAGGACAAGTTGGTCGACATCTGCAAGATTTGATTCTCTAGGTACTTATGTTACCTTTTCTTATGATCCTACCCATCCCTCTCCTCTATCTTCCAATTGTGATTTTAGTAAACAAATATATTATAACTATGTCTTGTAATCTTTGAAATTGATTAAAAA
>ML777398.1:342879-398221 GCA_009831015.1 Picea engelmannii | reverse complement strand
TACATAAATATTCAAATCACAATCATTCACTCATCATATTTTATTTATTTATTTTTAAACATGTTTAATCAACATATTGTATCTTGTTGGACAACAAACAATTCAACTTGAAGAACAATGAAACATTATATGACATTAATGGTTTTAACTTTTTGCAGTCACAGTCCAAATTAAACGCTTTCATAAAAGTAATTAAAGTTAAACATTATATGTCAATTGTAAATTTAAATGAGTGATACATATCAAATTTCACTTAAAAACAAAGAAATCATTAACAATGTTCGCCATTGGCATACTCGTAATACATTTTATAAATCAAACAACAACAACAACAACAACAACCACAAAATTATGTGAAAAACAGAATATACATGAACGATATACATATGAATATACATGTCAAACATACATCTCAACAACATCTACAATAAACATGCAATATATAGATCTCAAGTCAAGTATAAAACAATAAATATACATGTTAATCAGTACCACTACTAGCTAGGTCCACCATCAGAGCTATGTGCATCAACGTCTATGCTACCGGAGGTAGAGCCTCTATCAAGAACATCTATCTCATAAACAAATGTCGAAAAAAATGCACTATCAATATCATGAAGATGTGCAACAATACCTGATGTGAACATACTGTCCAAAGCATCAAAATTTTGTCACATGTGTTGAGGAAGAGGAGGTTGACGACACCAACAATATGATGCATCAACATCGTCATGTCACGAGGCAAATTCCTCCATATAATAGAGAGATCATGTACCTGTAATATGTCTCTAGTGGGTGCAGGTACCACTCCGTGACTAGTCATGACACGACATAGTTGATCTGCCACCTCTGACTGGAATCTCTGATCCAGCCTGCATGGCATGTGGGGTCTTTGTACTAGAGGTTGTTCCTCTACCTCCTCCATCACCTCATCCTCATGTTGGGGAAGCTCATCCCCAACATATGTGTCAATATCTGCAAAACAATAGATAATAATAATAAGATAATTGAAACAAATGTTACAATAAATTACATGTGCATTAAATAAGACATAAAAATATGCAAATAGATTGATCAAAACATAACGACAATATTACATTTCTCATCTGGTGGCTCCTCTATTTTAAATCGGATGTTTGGACATCCTCTCTAATCCATCCACGCGTACGGGTACTCTGCAATATCGAGGACAAGATTGTCCTCGCTAGCCAATAAATCACATACCTTCCTATTGATTAGAGGAATGGGAAACTTGTACTGGCCCCTCTTGGGCATAAATTTCCCCCACATGTGCATACGTGCATTAAACACAACCCTAATAGGAAATCAGTGTACTACTGGATGAGTGGCATGAACCCTCTCAAAAATTAGTGTATATAACATTTACGTGAATAGGAAGAATCTCATCCCAGACAAAACAACATGACAATGATCCAATGCATAACAAAATTGTCTCAAAAAAACATCCGACCACCTTCTCAATCGAGGCACCTACAATAAAATATCTACATAATAAAACATAGACCAACTAATGCACTGCCCCACAAAGCTATACTGTGACAATGTCGAGAGCATAAGACACATGCACCTAACGCCCTCTCTCTCAGATGAAGTTATCCACAACTAACCACCATGAGCGTAGAACTCTGAAGAGGAATGAACATGCATACCGACATATATATGCACATATGCTAGTTGGGTATCTCCTACAACACCAGGCAGTAGTGCTGGGAAATGGGGCAAATCAACTGTTGTAACAACAAAGAGTTTCCCCTAAGGGATGTGGCCTCCTAATAAAATATTAGGAGGCCAACATCCATCAAAAGGTTCTATGCCAGCTGTGAAATAGGGTGAGGGAACAACTCCCTCTCCCTCTCCTTGGCCTCCCACTCATGCACAAATGTGTGCATCTGGACCTGCTTTTGCTAATACTCCTCTCGTTGTCGTCGTCTATGATTCACATACAAATATATATATATATAATAAATTGCAACTATAAAACAAATACATATATAAAGGACGTGTATTTAAAAAAATCAAAAAGTAAATTTTTTTTGCTAACAAAACTTTAAAAGTAATCGATGCACCGAAAACAAACCATACGCACCAACAATGGTGCACTCTATCAGACAAACAAAATCGTTGTGTAGTGTTGTTACTAATACACATTGGTGCCATGTTTCTTGTCACACCACTAATTAGTTGTGTGGTGCGTCCCATTGGATGCTCCGCATCAATTCAATGCTTTTAACCACATCAATTTAGTGCTTTTAACTTAATTGGTTCATTTCGTTAATAAATATGCACCACAACGCTAAAATTTATGGCATGCAAAATCCATGGTGTCCTTTGTTAAACTGAAAGCATCGATGTGCCGATTTTACTAGAGCACCGACACTATGTCTAGCGGTGGGTTGTAACACTAACGCACCCCGAATGGGGCCTTACAAAAGACAAACCATGGTATTTATTTTTCAAAACATGTCACGGTGTGTACGTTTAACGTTTACACACTAGTGCTCCATGATTATTGTCGCACCACCACAAATTGTAACGATGCGTCTAATAACTCACATTGTTCTAATTGATTTTTAAAAATCTATCTCAGCATCATTGTCTTTATAGCACCGATTTTTTTGTTCGACTGATGGGGATTGTTAGGTTAAATTGCATAATCACAACTCAAGCAATGTGATGTGTTATTATTAACGCACTAGTGCCACCATCATAATGGAACACCGATGTTTTATTCCGCGGTGCATTGTAAAGGATAGAGCACTGAGAACGAGGTGTCAAATGAGACACCTCGCTATGCCAAGTCGAGAAATATATGTTTATGGTTATATAAACAATATCGATGCATTTGGTTGAAATGGTTGCACTGCTACGTTAAATTTTAAAAATTGTTAAGTTAGCGGTGCCATTAATTAAGTAACATGTATCAGTCTAGTTTGAAGCCAATTGTGTGTCGGTTGTGGGGCATTCTGAAGGATGCACCACTTTGTTTATATAATTTATTGCAATGCATTTGCTTGAATGACAACGGTGCATACATATATACGAGACACACCGGTGGTGATGCTCACTATGAATTTAACACAATACACACCGCTTCGGGGTGAGACAAAGCATTCAGGCGCATCGTGCAAAATTGGATTTTTTTTTACATGCCAAATTTCAAGCTAAATTCACTTTTTTACTAGATGAAAATGAAAATAGGAAGGTAATAAACAATTTACCTGGCCTCTTATGTCTCAAGGAGGCATGGTTTCCCCGTTGAGAGGAAATTCAAATTCGTGGTAATTTCCAAAATTTGGAAATGTGTGGAATCTACCAATGGAGCTATCCAAGTCGATGTAGAGCATCGGAAACATGGCATCTTTGGATGGATTGTGCGCACTAGTGCTTGCTTGAGAATTTGGAAGGGCAGGATGCATTGTAACAATGAAAATTGGCTTGGTAATTTTTTTTTACCCTACCGCAGTTCACCTGGCAACATTGAGGCGCAACGATGCGTAATGTTCAACGACACCGGTGTGCTTTATTCGGTGTGTGTAATTTTTGTTATAAATTATGGCGATGCTTTTGAACATTGATGCACCGATGCTTTATTGTTCATATATACACATGTGTGGTTGGTTAAAATGGTTGCACTACTACATTAAATTTGATAAATCGTTAAGTTAGCAGTGCAATTAATTAAGTGAAATGTATTGGTGCGGGTCAAATCCAATTATGCACTGGTTGCGGGGCGTCCTGAAGGACACACCGCTTAGTTTTTATAATTTATCGTCATGCTCTTACTTTAACGACACCAATGCATACATATATATGAGACACATCGATGGCGGTGCTCACTGTGAATTTAACACAATACATGTTGCTTTGAGGAGAGCCGAAGCGTTCAGGCGGACTACGCGGAATTGGAAAAAAAATCGAAAAAAATGCCAAATATCAAGCTAAATTCAAATTTTGATTGGATGAAAATGAAAATAGGAAGGTAATAAACAATTTACCTAGCCTCTAATGTCCCGAGGAGGCATGGTTTCATCGTTAAGAGGAAATGACAATTCATGGTAATTTCCAAAATCTAGAAATGTCTGGAATCTACCAATGGAGCTATCCAAGTCAGTGTAGAGGATCAGAAATAGGGCGCCTAGGAAGGACGATGAGCATCAATTCTTGCTTGAGAGTTTGGAATCATGGAATACACTGTAACAATGAAAATCAATTTGGTAATTTTTTTTATTTACCCTACCACGGTGCACCCGATGACAGTGAGACACACTGGTGCTTTATTGTTCATGTACTGCGTATCGACCCTAAAGGCACATCGATAAAAAAAACTTGTGCAAGAACCATTGGTTGAAGACCTCTGCTAACAACCTCCGCTATAAACATAAAAGGTATAGATTTTTCAGGGAGATTTCATAAAAACCTCCGCAAGAAGGTGTTCTCCTTGTAGTGAATTATCTTTCTTTAGGAAACTAACATGTCACTAACCTAGTGAACCTCTGGTTGGGCGACAGAAAATACCCAACGTTCCCAGTCACCGTGCAACACCAACATATTTCGTTTGACGACAAGATCAAACCGACTTACTCAACCTAGACCACGCCTTCACTTAGTTTCATTTGTTACTTAAGTTATGTGTGTGTTTCTTATACTTAACTTATACAACAGTAAAGAGAAGCATTCATACACAGTGCAAACAAAACATGAATGTGGGCGACCAAACTTGCCTAACCCTTGAAAGACTTATTTATGAACATAACTACAATGTGACAAGCCATGTACTCATGCCACAAAGAAAGTTTATACAAGGAGCTTTCACTTTGTTACAAAGAACCTATGCAAAACATACAACTTTGAATTTAGCAAGCTATCCCCTTGTGTGCCCTTCCTTTGTCACCTCAACTACAAGAACAAACAAATCACTTTTCCTTTGTGCTTCATAACCACAATGCATGCGATTCTTCCAAGTTCACCTATCCCCTTAGCTCGGTTCAGACTTGCCTCTTGTTTCTTGGATGATTCCTCGGCACACGTCCTTTCCAAGCAATGCATCCATTTAACTCGGAGCGACACAACTCTTTTTCATGTTCACTTTTTTGTTTTGGGTCTACTTTTTCAAAAGGGCACGTATCCCTTGGGTGAGTCAGTGCACTCACCCAAAACACTCTTCCTTTTCTTGGTCCATTCATTCCTTCCATTTTCTTGGGTGCCCATGTCAATTTTACGCCCCCTCATCAATTCGTCTCTTGGTTGGTGTCCAATGCACGTTTTCTCGGTCAACTCCTCTAGGCGCGACGAGCGCCCAAGGCATCCAAGCTGTTCGGATTTTGTCTTCCTTCGTTTGGTCAGAATCCCTTGGTGCACGCCTAAGGTGTTGGATCTTCTCAACTTTCGTTCTTCATTTGGTCGACTAGGCACTCTTGCTGTTGGAGCGTCTGTCATCTCCAACCATTCCATCTTTTGATAGGGCGTCCATGGCTTCCATGGGGCTGCCACCTAGCCCGCTTCATCAATCAATTCTTCTCTTTAACCTCCGTCACAAGCAACCTTGGTGAAGACTTCTTTGGAACGACACGCTCCCAAAGATCCCATCTTCGCCATATAAGAGTTATTCTGGCTTCTTGGATTGAACCGAGCGCTCCCTTGCTCAACTCGCCCGTCTAAACTTGCGATGGAGTGTGGGTTCCCAAGCCAACTCCCGAGGTGTTACATAACCTATTATACTAGCTTCTAATTATCCTGCATGATTTGTTTGATCGATGGATTTGTTGATGTGGCATGGGTTCTCTATAAATCTCTTATTTTCTCATCTTTTTCTTTGAGTAGAGAGAGGGATCCTTATGTTTCCTGCGGATCCTACCGTATGGTAACCAATTTTCTCTCCATAATATATTTCTTGGTCTCTAGAGCCCTTACTCTAGTTTTCAAATATAGGTTGTCAATGCCTTGGGTTTCATAAGTGCGTTTCAATTCTAGTTCTCTAGAGATATTTTTTGTAAAAAGAAACATTGTTGCTGCTCCCAACAATTATGATGTTAGGTAGCTCAAAGGTTTGGAACCTGACTTGGGAAACATTCCAATCCTCAAGTCTCATCTCATAATAGGGATTTTGGATTAATGGCTCTAGGATGGTCATGGTAAAAAGGCCACTCTCATAGCAAGAAAAAAATCTTGGCTCAACAATGGGCTCAAATGGCTCTTATGTGGTTAGCGAACTTTTTGTGGCCCTTTTTCTCCCTTTCTCTTACCATAGTAGCAGGGTACAATCAACTAAATCAAGGGGTTGGATGGCATCAAACTAAGGGGACAATGTGTCAGATGTCTATGTGGACCCCACACTAGGTGTGTTAGGGAAATAAAATTAAACTATTTGGCAGAGGTGGAGGGAGAAGAGTGGATGGAGTGGGAAGATGTACCTAGAATTTTGGGTTGGTTTTCCCTAAATGAGCGTTCTCTACTGATTCTCTTGTTTCAACTCCAATGTCTTCTTTTATATCCTTTTTTCAACTCTGAATTTTGGCCAACTTCACCATCTTCCCTATTTCTTTTCTTTCTTTCTTTCTTCCTTCTACTCCTAAACTCATTTCCCCACTTCTTCTCTTTTTATCTCAACCTCTACTTTATTCTTTGATTCTTCTTCTTCTCCCCTTTTCCTTCATTCCTCTTCCTCTACAACCTTTTTCATGAGTTCCTTTGCTTATGTTGTTGCAACTTTCTTTTTCTGTACTTCCATTGTATATTCCCTTGCTTCATCTTCCATCCTTTGCTTTATCTCTTCTACCACAACTTTGTTATTTTCTTCTTCTTCTTTCATCCGCTCCTCTTCTATGGCTTTCTTCTTCATTTCTACCTCTCCCATTTTCTTCATTTCTTATCCTCTTGCAAAATTATTCTTTTCTTCCTCTTCTTCATATACCTTCTTTGCTTACTCTTCCTTTCTCTATTCCTCTATCTCAATCTCTCCACTATCCAAATATTTGATATCTAGTTGGCCTTCCTAAAAATCTACTTGTTGGTGGGAAAGAGTTGAATGGGTGGGATCAAGGACATGTATTCCTTTGTCTGGTTCCTCCACTAAATTCACAAGATCTTCCTTCTTTTATGTTGGTGTACTAAATATTGAATGCAACTTTCCTTTTTCAGTAAGTGGTGCATCAATAGTGGTTCCTAGCCTTAGTCCCTTGGGTCTTTTTTCAACAATCGATAGCTTATATGGGCCTTGTTCATCCTTTCCCAATCCTTCGATGCCCTTGAAGACCATGGCTTGGATCATGAGAAAAAACTTTTGGTAAGTCTAGCTTCCAACCTAGGTGTGTACTTGGGTTGCTGAAATTTATCTCCTCTCCTCTTGTTTGATCCAACCACATACCTGACATATCATCTTCATCTTCATCTTTATTATGTATCCCATCTTAAATTTTAGAAAACTATGCATCCTGAAGAATCTTTCCACAATAAATCTTTTTAGCCTTAAGGCATAATTGTCACGTCCCCACAGTGCGCCTGCCAAAATCTTGTGATTGTGCACCTCTTGAGGACGTGCAACATAGCGACGTTTCTCACTTGGTTGCTTGGAAACACCAAGTATACTTCATCAATACTATAAATATTCACCTAGAGCATACCCATACTCCCTTATAGGCTACTGCAACTATGTTGTATACTTAGACAATTTGTTAACAATCTTAACACTTAGTCATTTAAAAATACATCCATGAAACGAAGAGAACACTTGTGAAACAAACAATATACACATAGATATAGTGCGAGCAACACAAACTATGCCTAACACCCAACTAAGTCTTATTATTGCAAAATTGTTACAATATGAGAAAAACTAGCTCGATTTACAACTTGAGCAGAGTCACACGACTCACCTCATCTCACCAAGACACTCATACACAGATTCTTCACACAAAGACTCGTCCATTGTAACATCTTTCACAACTTCTGTAGTGCACCCCAAATGTGCATCCACCACAAACTCATTGTCTCTTCTCTATTGCTAGATTTCACACACACCTGTGGTTCTATCTCCTAGCATGCCTCATTCAAACCTGCTATAAGACTTCCCCAAACTCAGCCCAATAGAAGGTTTCCCCAACTTTGTCCATGAAATCACCTCAAAGCAACACAATTCCTTCCATGTAGAGTGACTTGGCTCCTTAAGGGTGCTCTCCCTTCTTCTTCCAAGTCTGCCTTAGAATCGTAGAGTTGATCTTGCTCTCCTTGTTGTGCAAATTTTCCTTCCTTGGTTGTTAACCCTTGTTATTTTATATGGACTACAAAGGTCACCATCGTGAACCATCATATCCTTTGGGTGTGTTGTTCCCCTTCGTGGACCAACACGCCCAAACGAATCATCATGCCCCTTCACGAACCATGTGCGCCAATCAACCGATGCATCCCTTTGGACTAACGTGTCGCAACCTTGATGGGCTCCTCATGCCAATGCACCCCAACCTCTTTGGTGTGACTCTTCTCTTGGTCACTTTCACACAATTATTTGCCACATGCTTGAGCAAGCCCCTTGGTTCATTTAGAGACCCAAGGAGCCCACTTTCCCAACTAGTGTGACACCTAAGTGTCGAAGGAACCCCAAGTTCCATCTCCTTGAGGACTTGAGCGAGGGTCTCTGCACCCTTATAGATGAAGACCTTACATCCTCCCCCACCTCAACTCATTTCCATCCTTGACAACATCCAAAAAACCTATGATCTCCAAGTCTTCACCTGAACTCATGCCCCCCATCACAACTAAGTCTATTGGAAACCCTAAGTTTTGTGCCAACTAGAAACCCCAAATTTCACCAAAGTGGAAACCTCAAGTTTTCTTGCGAAGTGGAAACCCCTAGTTTCAAACTTGTACTACAATCATTCGTAACCTGTGCAACCATCCACATTTCCTTCTACCCAAAGTTGTGTGCAACCAATCTATGTGCTACATTGGAAAGATGTCTCTTTCCCAACTCTATTTGCAATGCCCAAGCTGCCACTGTTTTTCTACGACGATCACTCCCCATTCTTCTGTTACTTTTGTTGCCTCAACTGTTGTTGTAACCTCAATCAAAACTTCAAAAATGTCTAAGTATTGAAATTTTGTGAACTTGTTGCTGTATCCATACTTCAACCAACTCTGCCATGTCTTCGCACACTATATGCCTCAAGTCATGCACTGGTTAGGTAGCTAGTCTAATAGTCGTGTCAAGTTCTTGAAATTTACATCTCCAAGCCTGAACTTAGTATTTTCTGTTTGCATCTCTACCACTCCATTCAACTCCAAAGACTAAGGCAAGTGTCGACCCTTGCCTCACTACTACCACCATCGTTCGATCTTCGTCAAGGAGATCCTCCACAATGTGTAAGTGTTGCAGTTTAGACCTACTAGTGCATTTGTACTTTGACTTCCTTCCGCAATTTGGTTCATCCGCACAACAATCTCAGACCAAAGAAAGGTCCCCACCCTGCTGCACTATGAAGTCACCCCAAAACAAATTCATCCATGACAACTTGACTCCATTGTCAACCTCATGGCATAGTTAGCCAATCTTCTACTACTCAAACACAGTTCACATCACATCCAAGTCATAACCACCGTGCATCTTCTCCACACATCCAACCAAAATTTCCCTCGTGACTCAACTTGTGATGAAGTCCATAAGTTTTACTTCCTTGGTTGAATTTCCCCATCTTCATATGCGTTTGCGGATATGAGACATCTCGTCTGCTCCAAGAACTGTACATCCAGACTGCCTTTGCGTCACTACTTCATTAGCCTACCATGTTATTGCGTCTACTTATTTATGCCTTGGAATGGTTAGGCTTCACCCTCAATCATGCTGCCCAATACTAGAGAAACACCCATGTCCAAGAAATATCTTCATGTTGCAACTTACATGTCTGCACAATCGTCCAAACCAAGGCTAGTCTTCAAGTCACCTCCTTTAATTAGGTCACCTCTCCACAACATAACATCTGTGATGAGTGTGGTCAATGTACCTACACTCCTCAAAATGTCGCAATGAATTGTCTAAAGTGCTCAAAGTAGAATGAATCACCTCAAAAAACTTCCATGTCTTAGGCACTTTCGAACCAATACTTCTGCCAACCTCAACCAACGATCCTCTTTGTATCTTTAAGTCATCGCAAAATCATTTGCAAGTCACCAAGGTGTGCTCTACCTCATCCAATGTACCATACCAAAGGTGAGTGAACACCACTCAAGTCACCTGGTCTATGTTCTACCCATTCAGGTTGACTGCCAACAATTCTTGGTCAACTTCTTTGCTGACTCTATCCATCTTCTAGAACAAAATTGTCTTGCACCTCCTATAAGCGTCCAAACTCTGGCACTGTCGTCATGACTGTTAAGTCATCACATGACCCAACAAATATGACTAAGGCACCAAGAAACAAGGTGCCTCACCCATCCTCTCAAACTTGTCACATATAGACTTCACTTCCTACTTCACTAAAACGACCTATCCAATGCGCCTCATCAAATAGTTAGGAAGATTTCTCAAGCCACCTCCACAACTGCATCCTAATATTCCTAAGTCCACCACATGACTCATACAAGCAGGTCATCTCAAACTCTCCGCACATCTGCCCAAGTTAAGGCGTCCCAAACCGCTACATGACTTCTTCAAATTTACACCACTCGAGTCACCCTTAAGTGTGTTGGTTTTCACCATGGAAATTGATTGCAATTGAACCACCAAGTCATCCGACTTCCCTTCAAATAACTCAATGCAACACTTTGGAAATGCAAGAACTCAAAGCAACCATATGTTTCCGAATGACATCCTTGGTTGCACCCATGATTCAAGTTTATTGTCTTGGACCTTCACTTTTCCAAGCTGACTCTCCACACGAACTCCCCTCAATCACCATCCATAGCTACACAAACCTGCCTAGAACCTTCATTGAGATACAAGGCAAACTCCATCTGTCCATTTTCAAAATCCGTCCAAGTACCAAACTTCACATCCAATTTGACGAACTCATCTCCAACATCTTGTCATCTCCGCACCTTGACTACTTCTACTTCAAGGAACCATGCACACATCGCCTGACTGTCAAGTCATATTACTATTAACCAACTATTGCAACTCTGCAAAGAGATACCTCATTTGAAGGTTGTGGTCGACCCACTCGTCCAACAACCCAACTCAACTCAATTGTTGTTATCGGCGATGTCTAATACAAAGATGTCATGATAGAAATTTTCCCAACCAATTTCCTGCTGCGAATCTCCTCTAGTCACCTCAAGTTATTCACCCAAGTTCTTCAACTTGCTGCAACCCAAAATTGCTCTCCTTCGTGATCATTTTTACGATTAGATATGCAACAATTCATGCAACAAATCATGCCTTCATTTTCCTTTCCCAAGTGCTCATTTCACCCAACAAACTCTACGCCTGGTCTCTTCAAGGTGCACAACATGTCCGACACTTACTTCCATCACAAACCAAGCCAACTATGTCTACACCCAGATTGTCTCTATGAAAGATCAGTACACCTTATCAAACCTTCACTAAGTTTGCACCCAAACTACCTCTAGGAACAATTCTATGATAAGTCTTGTGATGAACTCTAAGATGAGTTCTGCAATCACCCACCTTGTCCAAGTGCTCCATTTCACCACGAACTATGCTCTCGACCTATCTAAGGTGTGCACCTATATCAACCTTCCACCACACCGTCAACCAAAACCTCTGTCATAATTATGATGCAAAGTCTTTGTGATACCAGTTCACTCCATAGAACGGTTCACCAAGTCTGTGAATGCTCCAACTGAACTCCCTTCACAATGAATTGCCTTCATGTCGCGCTCTATCACCACTATCACCACTTTCACCACCACGTCAGTAGAGTGTGCTTCAATCTCTAATACCATCTACCATTGAGATAATGGTGAAGATCTCACCAACCCTTCTTCAAAATACGCGACAAACAAGCTTTCATACCATCTGTCGCATCCCCACTATGTGCTTGCTTGAATCTTGCGATCATGCACCTCTTGAGGGCATGTGACACCACGACATTTCTCACTTTACTTCTTGGAAACATGAAATATACTTTGTCCAAACTATGCCTCTTCACCTATAGCATACCCATACTTCATTCTAGGATAGGGGCGAGTCACACTCCTACTCTAGTGCAAGTATGTTTTATATTTAGACAATTTGTTAACAGGCTTAACACTTGGTCATTTAAGCATACATCCATGAAATGAAGAGAACACTTGTGAAACAAACAAGAGACACATATATATAGTGGAAGAAACACAAATTGTTCCTAACACTCAACTATGTCTTATTATTGCAAAACTATTATAATATGAGCAATGTTGGTTCAGTTTACAACTTGGGCAAAGTCACATGACTCGCCTCACCTCACCAAGTCACTCATACATAGATTCGCCACACCAAGAATCGTCTGTTGTAACATCTTTAACAACTTCTGCGGAGCACCCCAAATGTCCATCCACCACAGACTCACTATCTCTTCTTTGTTGCAAGACTTCACACACACATGTGGTTTTGTCTCCTAGCATGCCTCATTTAGACCTGTGATAAGACTTCCCCAAACTCAACCCAAAATAAGGTTGCCCCAACTCTGTCTACGGAATCACCTCAAGGCAGGACAATCCCTCCCATGTGGAGTGACTTGGCTCCTTGAGGGAGCTCGCCTCTCTTCATCCAAGTCTGCCTCAGAATCGCAGAGCTGGTCTTACTCTCCTTGTTGTGCAAATATACCTTCCTTGGTTGTGTGCCCTTGTTCTATTATATGGACTCCAATGGTCACCATCACGAACTATCACGTTCTTTAGGTGTGTTGCGGCCCTTCACAAATCAATGTGCCCAAACGAATCGTTGCACCCCTTTATGGACCCAGTGCGCCCAAGCGAACCTGTGCACCCATCAACTGATGTGTCCCTTGTGATCGACGCGCCCCAACCTTGGTGTGCTCCTCATGCCAGTGTGCCTCAACCTCTTTGGTGCACCTCTTCTCTTTTTCACTTCCACCCAATGCTTTGCTTCATGCTTGGGAAATCCCCTTGGTGCATTCACATGCCCAAGGTGCCCACTTGCCCAACTAGTGTGACACTTGGCTACCGAAGCAACCCCAAGTTTTGTCTCCTTGAGGACTTGAGCGAGGTTCTCCACACCCTTCTAGCCGAAGACCTTACAATAACCTTATCCTCCACAAGGCTCCCATCATCCACCACTTCATTCCTTCTTTCCTCAGGTAAGGACACAAACTTCATATCAAATTTAGCGATGACCTCACCCTCTAGTATATAAAATGCAAGTAAGGTGGGACCTTGTCATCTCCAAACTAGGGGGTGGGAAAATAATCTTATGTTTCCTTAGTTATGTCGAGCTCTTCTACCAAAATTGATTTTACATCCAACGACGAATGTGGGTTGGCCAACTTCTCTTCCATAGGCTTGCTCTCACGATCGTTGGGACATGGATTATGTTTCCATTTTGCTACTACGAGGACAAACTGTGAGTCATATTTCTATGGATTATCCAAGGGAAATTTAATAGCTTTGATTATCTTAGTTGCTTATCTGCTGCATTTAGGAATTGAGAAGGTGTATCCCCCTGGTAATGGGGTACCTAACATAGCTCTTCTTCTTGGATTTTAGGAAATATGTTTCTTAAACATGAGATAATTACCTAAAATACTCCAAAACAACGACCTTCAGTGTGAGGAACATTGGGAATTTGTAAAGAGCCAAATCTAACCCATATATTCTAATGACAATGAAATCTTATTCCATAAACCATACTCCCCTCTCGACCTTAGTTCCTACCTGGAGGTAAGGCTTGATTTTTGCAGGCATCCTTACTTGATACTTTCCTATGATTGTGAAGAAGGTTGTGTACATGAGTTTTTTAATGCAATTTTCACTACAAGGAGAACACCTTATAGCGGAGGTTCTTATGAATCCCCCCTCAAAAAATTTATCCCTTATATGTTTATAGCGAAGGTGGGCGGGTGAAGGTTTTTGTGGAGGTTTTAACACCGGCGTGCCTAAGTTGACCGACCACACCGGTGCACCTAGTTGACCAACCACACCGATGCACCTAAGTCGATCGACCACGCCAGTGTGCCTAGTTGATTGATTGCACCAGTGCGCCTAAGTCGACTGATCACACAAGTGCTCTTACAAAAAAATAACACCCCGATGCTTAACAAATAAAGTGCATCGATAACCGCTATTAATATAAAATACTAAAATATCATTTTTTTATTTTATAAAAGAATAAAATGCATCGCGATGCTCCCCCAATAACAAAGCACATCGGTGGGCATATAACAAATGCATAGGAACATGTTAGAACGATTGATTTTTAAACAAAAAATAATAATTTAAAAACCATAAACTTTCCCTGGTGCACTTAGAAACCATTACAGGCCCTTGCGTTCAGGTAAAAAAAGCGCACCAGTGCATATTACTGTTGGGCACATCGCTAAAGGGTAAAATTAAAAAAACAATTACCAAACCAAATCAATGCGCCGAAATATACAACGAAAAAATGAGCGAGAATTTTATATTTTCAAAATGTATGTGTTTATAAATTAAAACCCTAATCATTATTTCATTCTTTTTCCAAAATTTAGAGGGGAGATTTGTGCAAGAAATTTTTACGAGCAAAGTCTTTAGAGAGGGTAGATTTATTTGAAGAGCCAAATTTACATACAAATTTGTAGAGGAGAAATTTCAGGTATGTAATTTTATTATATTCATCATATTAATCTTTCCCTTATTTTATTCAAACAAATTTTGGTGCATCATCAAAAAAATAAAAGGGTTTCACAGTTACATTCGGTATTGGAAGCCCTAGCTTTCTTGTTGTCTCTCTTGGTTTTCCTCTCTATATTTCAAAAGTATATTTTTTTAAGCAATAGATTTTTATAGGGTTTCTTTACTTGTATATGGGGCATGTGGTACTTGATGCAATAGGATCACTCATTGCATTGGAACCCAAACCCTATCGATGTCAGTTTTCTTTAAAAAAATGCTTACGCGGTTCACGGTGCACACTGTACAAGAATAACACATCAGAGTGTGTGTTCTTGTTAACAACAGTGTGGAGTTTAAAATAAAAATAACTTTGTTTAGATGTTTGATGGTGCGCAATAAACGATAATAAGGCATCGATGCTTCTATTAATTTATAGAGCATCAATGCGTATACATATTATTGACGCACCAATGCATATACATATTATTAATGCACCGGTGCGTATACGTATTATTAATGTGCCGATGCATACTAGTTTATTATATGCACCGAAATCTTATTTTGTAAGAAAAAATCATAGTTTTTATATTTGATGATTCCTTTCTTTTTTTTATTGTAGAATATGGCTAATAGAAGTTTAAGGAAAACAACTTATTGCAACAAGTGCAATGGTAGCTTGTCCCAACAAGAGAACAAGGCAAGTTCTTTAGTTTGTATTATAAATTTAATATCTTTGAATTGTTTGTAGGTTTAAATTAAGGTTGTGTGTTGGTTAAGGCATGTCATGGAAATTCCAAGGGACAAATGAGGGAAAAACCAATACATGTCGATGGGGATGTCCAAAAAAGTGTACAAGGAGATGGTAAAAGAAATGAAAATAATTGCATCGTAGGAGGAGTCATCCTAACAATTACAACATGCATCAAAGGTATGTAATAATTCACTAATTTTCAATTGCTTTGTTGTAGAAACGAAAAAAAATCAAAACCCATTAAGTACATAAAACAGGACGATGAGGAATAAAATGATTGATCACAAAGTTTGTGAGTACTTACTTTTTTGGTCTTACTTAAAATTTCGTCTTTGTTATGATCTTTGTATTTAAATAATTAATTTACACTCATCCATGGATGTCTTCTAATAGGTGCTAACATACAAAGAAGATCCAATTGAAGAATTGATAAACATTGGGTTAAGTATGGGTTGTGAGTGTATGTTGAAGTATTAAGGTTTAATTGAACAATTTATAAGTAGCTATGTTGTTTAACTTCCCTTGTTTTATAATTAATGGAACAACAAAAAACCTTTATATCAATTATATCAAGTGTGCTTTGTCATGGCGTATTAAACATGCATGAAACAAAGTATGGATGTGCATCCAACAAAAGAGATTTTGAGAGAGAACATGCAACATGGCTTCGAAAGAATGTGTATTTTTTATGAAACAGTCGATGTTATGGTACACTTTTTGATTTACGTAATCATATATATTCTACTATATATATATATATAACTTTATTTCTATGTTTGTAGATGGAACATGAAGTGGTGGAACATGAAAAGCGAGTCGATCAAGAAAAAATTAGGTTAAATAACCAAAATACAATATCGCCTACAAGCGATGAAGAAATGAGGCATTCACGCAGATTGAGCGATGACAACAATTCAAGCGATGTCAAATGACAATCAATATAATTGAATGTTATTGCAAGTTGTATGTTTTGGAAAATTTATCTTTGAAAATCAAGGATTTTGTTTAATGTACTGGACATATTGTCCCAATTTCACGAGGACATGATGTGAATGAGTGTAACAATTACACATTGGTTTCATTTTGATTATTGTGGACCTTTACATTGTCCCATTTTGTATGACGATGCATCATTTATTCTTATATAATAAATGGGTTTATTATTTTATTGCATTGTCAAATGTTGTAAAATGGTGCGTTGTTGATTAATTAATATATGGATGATTTACATTGTTACAAATAAAAAAGGTATAATATGTTGGATAACACATTAATGCTATCATTCCCCGGATGGGGTGTTAGCGGAGTCCCCGTGGCGAGGGGAGAGACCGGACACGATGCAAGGCAGCACGGAGCCACGTGACCGGCCCGTGCTGCAGTACAGTGCCAACCTGGGGGATTAATGGCGTTTAAATTGGAAGTGATGGTCTGCGTAAGGGGCATTAACGCCACCCTTTGTCCCTCCGCACTTTGTATTATGGCTTGGCTTGTGATATTCGACATTACACCAGGATTGCGAACTGAAGGGCTCCTCCCTTCATGGAGCAAGCGCAACCAGGCACATCCTTGCACATTCGCAATTGTCTATCTACAATTCTGTTTTGTCCCTAGCCAAACCGGCTCACCTGCTTCCATGAAAGAGCGTATTAGAGGTAAGCCAAAGCGGGGCTCACCTTGGAAGCCCCGCAGACCTCTTGCCTCGCTTTCAGCCTCCCCGATGACTGGCTCCTCCTTACACCCCCAGTCTTCGTCCCCTACTGCCTCCCCTCCACCTGCGCAGTCGGTTCATCGTCGCTCTGCAGCCACCCCGCCACCTAAGCCATCTCTGCTCCTACACTCCATGGCCACCCTCCCGCGAGTGTCGCCTCCATCTCAGCGCTGTCCTCAGGACCCCTGAATGCAATTCGTCGCAACCATGTCCTTCCCTGCATCCTCGAGCACCTGGAGAAGTGCACCACTGGCATTTGCAGACTCCAAGCGACTGAGTCTCCACACTGCGACCCAACCCGATGGCGAGCACTTTAGAGAACGCTTGGGCATCTTGTATGATCTAGTTTTCGAGCTCCGAAGGGAGGTGGCGGACCTCAAGTTTCGTTTGTAGGCCACCGAAGACAATGTTGCCTCCTTTTTACATATCCTCTCGGCCATGCACTCGGAGCTCTCCTCGGACCCCTCTGGCACTCCTATGGGGGAGGCACTTGACGTTGAAATGGATGGAGTGTTGCGACAGGCAGCAACGAGGAAGAGAACAGCGGAACAAAGCGACCCAGTGGAGAACAAGGAGCGTGAGGCGAGCAAGGAGAAATGCGGGGACGAGCAGCCGATCAACACCGATGCAGAACCGTGGGCAGAAGAACTCCGTGCCACGTGGTTGGGATTTTCGCCAGGTGTTTAGTTCTCTTTTGTTATTCTTCCAATTTCATAGGTTCTCAGACTAGTTGGCTTATAGGATGGACTTTCTGTGTTTTGCTGCATCAACAACTGTCTAAGACATCTGAATGGGGGCTGGCTAGACTGGTTTCCCCTCTGTTGGGGCAGTCCAGTAATTACAGCCAGTTTCATTTTGTTTTTTGGAAACATTTTCTGCTCTAGCAGGTACCATATATATATAATATATACTTCTTACTTAAAAAAAAAAAACACATTAATGCTATCATTATATCAACACACAATAAAAAAATATAAAATCAATATTATTGTAAAAAAAAAATGATTTTGAGATGATTTATTGAGAGTTTGTGAAAAAACAATTAATTAAAACATATACATGTTGGTGCACTGTATTCTCTTGAACTCAGTAAACGATGCGTTTTTATGAGTTATACGCACCGATGCTAAAAATTGTGAGAAAGCACCTCCTCTTTAAACAACATAATGTACGATTATAATTTTATCATTTTAAAATATTTCAGTGTGCATGATTACAATACACACCGATGCATGAGCCCTTGCCTGCGACTGTTAGGGCTCGCTCGACTCTTTGCACAAGCCTGCTTTGGGTCGCCCTCATCGTTTCCCCTAATGTTGCCTTCTACAATTCACCATAGACGTCCTCATCTCTCTCGTTGTTCGTTGTCTGGGTGCTCGCTCGACCCATATGGTTTCGTTCTCTGGATGTCCTAGTTCGCCTCTCTTATTTGTGGCCCGTGTTGGTTTGGAGTGATGGCATTGTTTCTTTCTTCGAACGACGTTGTGGTTGTTGGAATCTTTTGTAAGGACCCCATTGTCTCTTTTGTAAGCCCGAGCTTTTGCTGGTTCATGCTTGGCTGCCGATGGGAGTTGGGTTTTCTTCACACTGATCCCTTGGTGGTGTGGCTCGACCTCACATGGTATTTCACCTTTGCATGGACTCGTTTTCCTCTCCTTCTTCATTGATGGTTGTGGTCTAGTGCGGATTTCTCCCGATGGCTCTATTCTTGGATGATATTCTGATTCCACATAGCTATGTCTGAGTTGATGTCGATAGTGGGGTTTTGGGGGGAGTTGTTGAGGCAATCCCTAGTGTCTCATGCCCTCTCCCTTTGGCATGGTTTTTCTCTTGTGGGTGTATTGGTTGTTCGGTCCACAATTGCTATTGCGGCTAGTGTTTTTCTTTTGGGGAAAACTCTCTCCTCTGCAGCCTTTGACTCCTCCTTTTGTTTAGCTCTGTTGCAGTGCCAGTTCGTCCAAGGTTTGATGTATACTCAGAGCCTCGTCGTTCTAGTGCCAAGGAGTTGGTCCCATTTTCAATTTTTTGGTGTTGGATTTCGGGGTTGTGTTACCTCACTTTCTCTTCCATCTCTGTGAGGATGTATGTCGCTCTAACCTAGTCTGTCTGGCTCTTGGGGATTCTTCTGGGATTTTGTTCGTTGCTTGCTCTTGGTTTTGGGTTTGCTTCTTGGGATTGCATTTTGAGATGGGGTTCTTTCGATCCCTCTATTTTCTCTGTAGGTTTTTTCACTGCTTTCCCTTTCTCTAATGTTTGTTTGCTATTATTCTGATGTTGGATTCTTCAAGATTTCTTTGAATTAATAGCCTGCTAATACAAGGATCACTTGTATATGGAAAATGTAATTTTGGTTTCTTTCTGAAATAAAAATTACACTTTTTTTAGGAAAATAAAATACACACTGGTGCATGCATAAACATAAAAAGAATTGTTGCTTTTTATTTATGTGTACACATTGGTACTTTTAATTTATGTGTGTGCACCGGTGCGTGATACTCAATACTGCACCGATGCATTTTTACCAATATAAGCACTGACAAAACAAACCTCCGCCCGCCTAATTTTTTTTAGTTATATGGAACATCTGTTAAAACCTTTACTAAAACCTCCACTACGAATAACATAGGTTTTTTTGAAAATTTTGCCCAATATTGTAACACTAAAAACCTTCGCTACGAGGTATTTTCCTTGTAGTGTTTCCAAGGAGGATCCCATGTCACCTTTCTTTACCCATGGTAACCAATCAATAAATTTGAGGGGCATACCATCTTTATATTGTTGTAGCTGCAGGTGGGCTAAGGAGACACTTTGGTAAAAAATAAGAACATAGACCAAATAGGAGGGGTAATGAAAAATCTTATCAATGATGAAATTGGTCAAATGCTCCCTCATGCCTTGAGTTATAGATTTGGCATGTATGAATTAAGGGATTTAATTATGAGGACCATGGAAAATTTCCAATACAACCAACATGGCCTTATCATCGGTGGAATCATCCTCTCTTCCTAAGATTATAGTAAATAGGGGCACAAACTCTTGGACCCCCTTATGGACATTATTTTTTCTATACGAGGGTGGTTGGTTTAGAGCAGGGACAAGTAACATCCCCATTATAATCCCTACTTTAATTAATTCATAATGTAGAAATGAGTGTGGCTACGACCAAGCGATGTAATATGTGAAATGTATTTTATGATTTTAAATAAAAATAATGTGATGCCAGTTGTCGAGAATATGGACAAAGATGGGGGTTGATTAATCCACAAGATAGGGGGATGCTTAGGAGTGTCTAAGAGGGGTCCTAAGGGGGGAAATTAATTATGGGTATTAATTCAACCCATATTTTTGAATTTTATTATCTTTTGGGTCAACTATCTATTTTTTGTTTGAGTGTGTGAGAGCCCAATAATTGATTACGTGTCAGAGGGTGGGTGTAGAAGTCACATCCCATAGTTATTGGAAGGATGGGGTTGAAGTACAATCAACATTGGGCAGAGTGAGCATTTAATTGTCTTGGGAAAATAGAGGAAATTCATATGGGGAGAATAGACAATTTTTCACATTCACTCTTGGCATGAGAAACAAGGGGAGAGTGGGGGAAAAAAAGAGCACCAGAGCTAGAGCAAGGAGGATGGATGAATTCTGGAGCATGATGGAGAATTTTTGGATAATTTTGGAGCATTTTGGAGTTGGAAATTGAAGAAATAGGTTGTCAGGCTTGAAGAGTGAACTCCTGAGTGAGTTGCACTGTAAAAACAAGTGTTTGTTGTTGTTTTTTCTGGTAGTGGGTTTCCCTTGAGTTCCTAGCAGAGAGATTCATTGTTACCTATGCTAGAGAGACCTTGATAAACAAATGAGACGCCTAATGGACTGATAGCAGTGAAGGGGTACATTCCTTGGGTTGGGCAGGTCAAGAGGAAGAGAGCTGAAGGAAATTCGAGATAAGCGTAGGAGAAGACAAGTGGGTTGTGAGTGGATTATCAGAGGCACCCTTCTTTTGTAGATTCCTAGCCCCATATTAAGGGTGATTTGTTGTTGAGATATGGAACAAAAAGTGTATGGTTGGGTGGAACATCTTTCCCAAGCAGTTGTTTGCACAAACTTTATTTTAAAGATAAGTGTTTATCCATTATCTAAGTTTTCTTATGAGTCTTATGGCTGTGCATTTTACTCTATAAATGAGAATGGTTTTATGTGATATTGTAAATGGTTTATTAACTGCATTCATGTTCATTTAGGATGTTGTAGATGCATTTAATTATGGGTATCAAAATCTAGTTAATTATGTGTATAAATGGTGGTTGGTAATCTACAGGAAATGAATTAAATTTTTTTATTTTATTTATTTTTTATGTGTATTCCATGTAGTAATGTTCCTCGGTTAAGCCGGGGGATGTTACAGAATGGTATCATAGCTTCAAGTTCAAACACTGACAATGCATGGGCCAGACTTAACATGCAAAAAATTGAATTTGCAGAGTTAAAGCTTGGGGGTGTATGCAAATTTATTTGTCAAATTACTCTAGTGAAATTAGGAAAGAAACTCAAGAAGAATTTGAGGAAAAATATCCCAGGGGGTTAAAATCCACAAATTTAACCTCTGCTTGGGCATTTCTAGGCCTCAAATTGGTTGAATTTATGAATTGTTTGATAACCACATCGAAATTGGGTAAAAATCCCCAATTTCTGAGTGCATTCGGGAGGCATTCATGCCAATAATTGCCTAAGGGTTGAGCTTGATGGGAATTGGTTGAGCGTAGGGTAAAATTTGTCCATATGAAGCTTAATTTCAAAGCTTCCATGGAGGCCTATGCGAAAATTTGGAAATTATGTAATTCTGGAAAAAATCGAAATTTGGAAAATTTTGGGTATTTTTCCTTACATGACGTCATTAGTGACATGGAGGCCATGTGGCGGTGACGTGGCAGTGGTGACATGGAATACCATTATGGTATTTCCATGGTGGCAGGTAGCGACAGGTCTGGTGGTGAGATGGTGGGCCAAGGTGGCGAGGTGGCAGACCAATGTGGCGGGGTGACAAAGCATGGTATCGACCAAAATCGTTGGTGGTATCACATGCTAAGAAGAGTAGTTTCGAAATAGCCCCTTGCTATGTGAAACCAATTAAAATGTGCCACATATTGTTGGTAAAAACCACTATCGCATCATGAAGTGTCGTTAAACTTCAGGTAACTTCACCATGTGAAATGAACCACAATCATCGAGCATCCAATCATCTTAGGTGTTAAATCTGGGAGTTGGCAGGTCCACGGTGGTGGGGTGGAAAGCCATGCTGACAGGGTTGGCAATGCATGGTGGTGGGCCCATGGATGATGTGGGTGCTACGTAGGCAAGGCAGTATTGGGAAATATCGTAGTCGGTATCACATGCAAGCAAGGTGGTCTTGCAGAAGACATTTGGTGATGTGAAGGCAATGGGAGGACGCCATGTAGCATGAGAGAAAATCGCTCTTGCATCATGAAGGGTTGTTAACCCTCACACAAGTTAATGATGTGAAATCATCGAGGGATGTTGATTATTATTCGATCTCCACCGTCATATCTGAGGGCATGCAGGTTACACACACCTGAGGAAAAAGGGTGCTTGATGGGATCCACACATCCTCGTAACTTATGAATGGGTGCCACATTTAAGTGTGACAAGAGAGGTGGGACCCATGTCCCATTCGCAGTGAAATAAAGTGCCAGGTGGACATCCAGGTACGTTGGGGACCGAAATAAAGTTAAATTTATAAAATAAAGGTAAAATGAAGAGGAATAAGGTGATAAAGGATGACGAGGCAGGGCTAGGGTGGCCAAGAGGGTGACATGGCATCATCTTAGGGTGTCATGTTGACCCATAATGCCAGATCATCAACCATGTCATCAAGGATGCGATGTAGGTAAAACTGTCCTATAGTTTAAAAAAAAACTAATTCTAGAACCATTTTCTTATTTTGGCCATAATTGGAGTAGATTAACTCAAACTGAGGTGAAACTTCTAGGTTTTTTCCATAGTCATGAGATCTACAATAGTGGTATTTAAAGATATGGGTCCAGATCATTGTCAGAGATCTAGATTAAGTTGAAATTCTTGGAGAGAGTCCAGAAAGAAGACATGGAAATAACTCATGAAGGAATTGAATAAATTCTAAAGGGTTTGGAATGGGGATGTTAAACATGAAAAAATCCACTATTTCGTGCCACTTTTTGGATTTTCAGAGGAGGAAAAGGGTCTCTAGATGGAAAAACTGAAAAAATTTATTTACTCAAAATTTAGTTTACTCATCAAGCCACAAAACTTTGGTGTAGTGAAATTTTTCTAGAAGTGCACAGTTTGGGAGATAGTCAGTTTGGCTAAAAATGTTGTCTGGAAAAAGGGTGAAAAAGGACAAAGTTGTCATTTCTAGATTGTTACAGTTTTTTACTGGAGCATCAGATTGATAATATGAGAGTTAGTATGAATTCCATGTCTCATACAAAAATTTCTCTGGTTCTTTACATATTTACTTCTACAGGTGACATAAGTCAATGTCTGGGATAAATTGCACCTGGAAGAAAAGTACACAAAAGAGGATAAATTGACAATAATCCGATGACTATAAATTTCTTCTCAAAGCTAAGAACTGAGCAAGAAAGTAGTCATTGGAAAGCTCTTGGATGGGAGAATCCATTTATCAACCTAGAAAATTGATATGAGTAATAAAGTTCACAGTCAACTCAAAAGAAGATGTATGGGATCACATTAAATAACATACAATTTATGCATTCTTTTCCAAAACTATGTATGTATTTTGTCTAACATAAATTTGTTTGCATGCACATTTTCTTGAAGAATTTATAGGTACAGGAAGGTAGTTTGGTTATTGTATGAGAACTACAACCGTGGAAGATTCCCAAGGGTCCTACAATCATGAAGATGAATTCATAGGGCTACATGTCAACATGGGAAATGTTGAGACATAGTCTAATGGAAGAAGAGACATGCATGAGCCTATAACTATGAGAAGTTTGCGAAGAGAAGTGGAGATTTATAGGGAAGATAATGAAAATATTATCAAGGATCAGGAAGAGATACTTCAGATCTTGAACATGTTGGAGAGGAAATCCAATAAAGACTATGGCACAAAACAATAAGCTAGTGCTAGAGAAGTGACAACATCCAAATCCCATAGCATAAGGGATGATCATGGGAATGACGGGCAATCAAGGAGCATGAGTAGACGCCATCATTCTCCAGGAAAATCCACTAGGAGAGCTCATGCAAGTTCAGGGCTAGAGAGTATCCCAAGTGTGTCCCTTGTGAAGAGACAGAGGAGAAGGCCCGAGGGGGACATCTTGCAAGGTGAACTTGGGAAAATCGAGACACCTACTTTCAATGGTGAGCACATGAAGGGAGAAGAGGGCAAGGTTTGACTATTGGAAATGAAGAAATATTTCTAGCTGCATGATTATCCCTCCATGGTAGAAACAAGAATCACAACCTACTACTTGTAAGGAAAGGAAACCATGTGGTACGATCAACTTAAGAAAACAAGAAACCTTGATGAGAGGAAGGTCTCATGGAGGCAGATCAAAGGATATTTCTAAGAGAAATATTTGTTAGAGCATTACTTTGAGAGGAAGATGAAAAATTTATTTGAACTCAAATTGGGAAGCATGATAATGGATGAGTACGAGAAAAGGTTCTTTGAATTGCTGAAGTATGTGGACTTCATAAAGGATGAGAAGGTCAAAATACAAAGGTTTTTGAGTAGGTTACCCTCTTTCTATAGTGACAATATACAATATGATAAACCCATAACTTTGGAGGAGACCATAAGGAGAGAAAAACATCTTTATGAACATAGCAAAGGGAGGTCAGTCTTCTAAAAATCTTGGAATGAAAATATGAAGGGTAAGAAAGAGCAAAGACAAAAATGTTTTAAGCCACCCTTTTTCAAGAGCACCTCCCAAGCAAATTAGCAAGGACAATTAACCCAAAATGAGCACAAGACAACATATTCATTTGGGAAAAGGCCAAGGCAATAGTACAATGTTAGGGATGTGAGGGAAATCACTTATATAGGGACTGCCCTCACAAAGGATAAAGAATGAGGGTTGTTCACAACATTCAAGAGGATGAAACAATTTAAGATATGGGAGGAAGCATGCAAAGGATTTATGCAGCCTTAGACAACAATCAAGCAGAGTATCAATCCCCCATGATTGAAGTAGAAGGTAATATTGATAACCAACCCATAACAATTTTAATTGATTAAGGAGCTATCCATAGTTACACAAAATCTAACAGTGTTTAAAGATTCCACTTGTAAAGGAGTAAGCATAAGAAATATTGGTTAGTTCAATTAGCCATAGCGGCTAAAAGGAAGATCAATGAGTTGTTTAAAGACTGTCCAATAGACATGAATGGACCCAACACAAAGGTGGATGTCAACATCATTCCATTGGGTTCATATGATTGTCTAATTGACATGGATTGGTTAGAAAAACACCATGTTATCCTAGACTGTTACAACAAGACCATAACTTGCCTTAATGAGGGAGGGAATTAGGGCAAGATTCAAGGCATTTCAAGAGTTGTAGTTGTTAGAGAAATTTCAGCCATGCCATTGAAAAAGAGTTTCAGGAGACAATGTCAAATTTTTGCAGCCCATATGGAAGAGGCAACTAGAGATAAAGTGGCAAGTATTGAAGAACATCTGGTTTTGAGGGATTTTGAATATGTTTTGGGGAAAATCCTAGGATTTCCCCTAGAGAGAGAAATTGATTTCTCTATTGATTTGGTGCCAGGAGTTTCCCCAATGTCCAAGACACCTTACATAATGGGCACACTAGAACTTAAAGAGTTGCATATGAAACTTGAAAATCTTTTGAATAAGGGGTATATATGCTCAAGTGTGTCACTTTGGGGAGCGCTAGTTCTTTTTATAAAGAAGAAGGATGGAACCTTAAGGCTATGTATTGATTTCATACAACTAAATAAAATCACCATAAACAACAAATATCATTTTCCAAGGATTGATGATTTATTTTGTTAGCTAAAAGGTGCAATAATGTTTTACGAGACTGATTTGAGATAACGTTATCATTAGGTGAGGATAAAGGAAGAGGACATCGACAAGAAAATATTTAGGACAAGATATGGGCATTATGAATTCACAATAGTGCCATTTGGGATATCCCCAGTAGTTTTCATCTGTCCGATGAATGGAGTGTTCATCTGTCCGATGAATGGAGTGTTCATAGAGTACCTGGACAAGTTTGTGATTGGTTTCTTAAATGATATTCTCATCTACTCAAAGACAAAACAAGAGCATGAGCAACATTTGAGAATGGTGTTGCAAGTTTTGAGAGAGCATAAATTGAAAGAAAAACTAAGTAAGTGCATCTTTTATCAAAAGAAGATTCACTATGTGGGGCATATTATTTCAGCAGATGGGATAGAAGTTGATCCCGAGAAGATAGGGGCCATTAGAGCATGACCAATTCCAAGGAATGTGGCAGATGTAAGATCATTTATAGGTCTTGTTAGTTATTACTAAAGATCCATAAAAGTGTTTTCAAAGATTGCAATCCCAATCACTTCTTTGCAAAAGAAGGGAGTGAAATTTGAATGAACTTCCAAATGTGAAGAAAGTTTTTAGCAGTTGAAAGATATATTTACAATTGCACCCATATTAAAGATTGCATATCCAGATGAGTATTTTGTAGTGTGCACATATGCATGCAAGGAAGGGCTCGATGTAGTCCTCTATAAAAAAGATCATGTGTTGTACTATGAGTTTAGAAAACTAAAAGAACATGAAAAGAATTATGCTACAAGTGACTTGGAATTAACAATCATTCTACATGCACTGAAAATGTGGAGACCTTACCTCATGGGTCGAAGATTTGAAATAAGGACAGACCATTGTGGTCTAAAGCATTTGTTTGGACAACCAACGTTAAATTCTAGATAAGCTATATGGATAGAATTTAGGAGTGAATATGACTTTGAAATTAAGCATATCAAAGGAAAGGAAAATCAAGTGGTTGATGCACTCAACAGAAGATCTCATGAAATGCATATTTCAACCATTAGCATGTTCAACACAGATTTAAAAGACAAAATTTTAGAGGCTGGAAATTCAACTCAACAATATTTAAAAATAAAAGAGACATTACAACAAGGCAATTTACAAGATAAATTTAATTATTATGAGCTAAAAGAGGATAGAATCCTCATGTATAGGGGAAAAATATATGTGCCAAATTCAGGAGAACTGAAAAATATAGTGTTGAGGGAAATACACAATGTTCCATATGTTGGGTACCCAAGATATCAGAAGACAATTGCAGCTGTAAGAAGCCAATACTTTTGGCTTGGAATGAAGAAAGAAGTGGCTAATTACATAGCCAATTTCCTAGAATTCCAAAAAGTGAAGAGAGAGCATAGACATATAGCAGAGCTGCTACAACCATTTCCCATTGTTGAGTGGAAACATGAAGTGGTTTATAAAGTTGCCCAGAACAATGAAGTATCATGATTCCATCATAGTGGTGGTGGATAAATTAACAAAAGATGCACATTCTATTCCTGTGAAGACTACACACAAGACAACAAATATTGCAGATATTGACATGAAGGAAGTTGCCATGCTACTTGGAGTGCCTAAGGAAATAGTTTTATACATATGTTCCAAGTTTACATCCAAATTCTGGCAAGTTTTATTCAAAGGTTTTGGGACAAATATGAAACTTAGTACAACATATCACCTAGAGTCAGATGTGAAAACAGAGAGGATCAACAAAATAATTGAACACATGCTCAAAATGTATGTGATGGAGGAACCAACAAAGTGGAAAGACTACATCCACTTACTAGAGTTTTCTTACAATAATGGGTATCAAGCCTCTTTAAAAATCATCCCATTTGAAGCATTGTATGGCAAGAAGTGTAACACACCAATGAGTTGGGATAACCCAACATATAGAGCTATCATTGGGCCATATTTGCTATAGGAAATGAAAGAGAAAATGGCAAAGATCAGGCATAATTCAAAGGTTGCCTGAGACAGGTAGAAAAGTTATGCAGACAAGAACATAGTTTTAAGACATTTCAAAGTGGGCGAACATGTTTTCCTAAAAGTGAAAGTGTTGGCACCCAAATTTTTGGGTCCAGTTTTGTCCACGCGCACAAACAAAATTTGTGCACACTCATACAATATTTTTGTGAGTGCCTAAGGAGATGCGCTAAAGAATTCCATAGTGTACACATCATACTAGGTTTTGTTAAGGAGCACACCAAGTCTAAAGGCGATCAAGGGCATGCCATTTTGAGTTTTTTTAGTTGCGCCAGAAACGAAGAAGACGCATGTCAGAAGCAAGAAAGGAATCACCAGGATATCTCCCAGAATGATTGTTGCCAACAACAGATGAAGATGTGGGCCAAACAGAAGATGAGATGGCCAGGTAGTTAAGATTTCCCTTGATGCAGAGAACCTACATGGAGCCCTAACAAGTACCATAAGTGTTCAAAGTCGTTAGATCAAACAAGCGAGTGGAGAAGAATAATGAAGAATAACACTCCCCAACATAAAGACATATAAAAACAAGCTCTCAACTAAAAAAAGAGGCTGATTAATTTATAAATGCATCAATCCTAGAGCTCTAAGTTAGCCTATTGTAATCCTATGTTGTATGGAAAAGTCTCAAGTGTCTTGTATAAGTCTGAATCATAAATCTTAGCACAAAGCACATAGTATTCCCACTATTTATATAGTAATGAGATGAAGTCTTATGGTTATTGATCAACTCAGTTATTTATCACAATGCATATCTCTAATATGATGGAATATGCCAAGTAATAAAGATATGGCAGTTATGTTCTATCACGTGTTTGTTTTCAATGAGTAACACATGTGCGTGTATTTTTTTAATTCACAGTCCTTGTTATATTATTATATATGAGTTACATGGATTCCATTTGCAGTACTGTTAGTTATGTTTGATCCTCCATCCTCGACACAAGACCTTATGGTCTTTTTTATCCTCTCTACATCTCGGGTGAGACCTTCCTCGGCCTCGGTTGAGGATTGATATGCCAATGCTTAGGGGTTTTTGTTGGACAAGCTCTCGACAAACCCTGGGTCTCAAACCCCCCAGTGTTAAGAAGGTCAGTGTGCACGTAAGAGTGTACTGAAACAACGACACTCCTCAGTGCCAACAAATGGTTCTATTGCCGAGACTTGAAGTCTTGTTGAGATTGATGGAGGAAAAGAGAAATGTGGTGGCGTCCTTCTAAAGAGGATATTCAAGACTAGATAGAAGCGAAGGAGGACGAGTTTGTCCTATGAGAGATGAAATGATTGCAAGTGAATGCAAAAGAATGGAAAGTTATATATCTTTATTTTGATCTGCATGAACTCTTTTTCGCAGAATTTCCATGTTGGTTGCATGAATGGTTAAAAAGACAAGCGAAAGTGAATTCAACGGTGTTATCATCGGATCCAATAGTATGTGATCAATCCAAGCTTGATAGTCCAAAGGCATTGGATAACAAGTGGGCTCAGGCCATTGATTTCTGGTTTTCCTAAGTAAAGGAAGGCTACATTGTTGAGTTGGATATATAATATAGTGATTCTTTCAACGAGGCTGAAAGAAAGTTTGAAGAAGGTCCAAGAAAGCAGATGTTAGAAGAGATCCCCATTTGGATCAAGATGTTTTTCATAGAAACAAGAATGATGCACGTGGAGCCTAATAGGATGGCCTAGTAAACCCCTAGTGTTGGGGGGTTTCTAAAACATTTGGGAGAGAAAGAACCAAAGTATGGATCCAGTGAGGAGGATCCAAGAAGTTGTTGAGATGAGGTGAGGACTGGAATGGACCCAAAATATTAGAGGATAAAAAGATTCAAAAGATATGCAAGAAGAGCCGAGTTGAAGAAGAAATCTGAGCGCAAGAATAGAGAAGATTTAGTCAATGGTACGCAACGAGGTGTTGGGCCCAGAATGAAGAGGAAGCTCACACCAGGAAGTGGTGTGGGAGAGGATGTTGTGATATAGTGGAGAACATGTGAAGAAAGGTTTGCGAAGAGGCTTGGAATCAAAGATACCAGTAGTGACAATAGTGATATCAAGGGCCTAGGTGACGAAGTTCATACCCTTTTCTTGTTGCGGTATGTTGCAACCTTGAGAAGAGGAAGAGAGAACATATGTGGTGCGTGGGCACAATTTTGTGGTGCACCGGTGAACTCGAAAGAGGAAGCGTCACATGGTTACATGTTGATAAGAAGGAATTTGTTGTGAAATATGGTGGGGTATGAATTAGATGATTTCATCTCTCAGTGTAGTGGTGGTATGCTAATCATCCTGGTGAGTGGTGAGCGGTGCGCAGAGAAGTCGCATGCTAAGCGGAGAAACTGACTCTGCGCAAGGTGGCAATGCGAAGATCATACCAAGAGAAGAATCATGCGATGGTAGTGTGCTAATTGACCTGGAGGTAGGAGTGCACATTCATGGCGCTCAATCGGATCAAGAGAAGAAGGCACAAAATGTGGATGCGCCAGACGTGAAGGAAGATGGAGGCTCCCCTAATGGTGGGGGAGACGAACTGATAATGTTGGATTGTCTTGCACGACTACAACGATATGGCTCTTTGGGTCCCCTCATAAGAAATTTCAGGAGAAGATGGTTTTACCCCCCCTTTGTTCCACCCACCTTGCGCATTTTTAGTCAAGAAGAACACATAACAAATAGTGAAGAGGTTGAAGTTGAAGAAAGAGAAGAAGAGGAAAGAAGTGACGACAGAAGTGAAGGAGAAGGTGAAGTCAACAATATGTTACCCCAAGCAATAATGGTGTGGAAAGATCTTAACAATAGCAGTCAAAAGAGTGGAACTAACCCTGGTCACAATATGGCCAATCAATATAGTATGTTGAGATTTCCGGTATTCCATGGAATAGGCAAGGATGATTCCGAGCAACACTGGTTCACCTATGAAGCAATATGGTCTGTAAAGAGAGTTACAGACGAGGAGGCTAAGATCGTGCAACTAGAGATTACATTTGGGGATTGATCCATAACATGGTACATGAAATATAAGGCTACTGCGCGAGTAGGACATGTGAGGTCCCTGGTTGAGATCAAACATGATCTGCTTATGGAATTTTAGCAGCCGAAGTCAAAGTCCCAATGCATTACAAAAATCACGTAAATCAAGTAGAAAGAAGGAGAGACCGTCTGGGATTATGATCAATGATTCAAAATATTGTTGGATAAGATGATGTTCCAGATCCAAGATGTGCAACACAGAGAATGGTTCATTGCGAGGTTTCTCCCCCATATCTGAGTCTCGCTCACCCAACAAAAGGTGATGACTCAGGCCAAGGTAGTTGAGATCGTGATGCGCTTAGAAGCCACACCTAGAGGCATATAAACATCAGTTGGATTAGCACAGGTTCAGTCACAATTGGCCAACATAAAAATATAGTTGCAAGATATGGCCAAGACTAAAATCGTGCATGAACATGTGTGGTGCACTACATGTTGCTCAGAAGGGAATCAACGAGACAAATGCTCTGTCCTTCCAAATTATGTGGCAACAAGCATGTCGAGTCCATTTCCATCTGGACAATCAGAATGGAGTGAAATATGTCAATAGTGGGGCCACGTGTCACCCCGCTTCCCCACCTTACATAAGTATTAAGCAACAAATCACACCCCCTTCTGTGAATATTGTAAGTTTGTCGACCACAATATTAGTAGCTGTTGCTCCCTCCAAATGATGAAAGATAATACTCGAGATGCATTCCAAGTACAAGAGGAACAAGAGGGTGGTGAGTGCGATGACGACATAGGAAGATGTTAAGGAGGACATCGATGTGGGTATGGACGCGATCATGGACGAGGATACAATGGAGGAGGTGACAAATCCCCCACATGTTTCAATTGTGGTGAGATTGGTCATGTCTAATGATTCTGCACTAAGCCACGTGTGCTCTGCGCATACTATTATAGTCCCGAACATGTAACCGAGGATTTCCTAGACTTGTTGAAAAAGTAGGAGGATAAGAAGGGTAACTATAACATGGTACATGTCTAGCTGCGCAAAAACTAGTAGAAGAATGGATAATTGAACATTCGGGCAGTAACCCGTGGAGGAGCGAAGACATGGTTAGACTTAGAGTATGGAGAATTTTTGGGTCAACAAGCAAAAGAAAAGATTGGGAAGGCCCCCATCCCCCTCCTAAGTTTGATGCGACTCAGTAGAAGCAGTTTATGCACGATGCGCAATGAGCCTTGTAGGAAGAACGAGCACGTGAGGAGATGCAACGCGCAACTCAAAGGTCTCTTGAAGAGGCACAGGTTCGAGAGGAAGTTTAGAGGGCGACATAGAGGTCACTAGAAGAGGCACGAACACGTGAATAAGTACAACGAGTGACGCAAAGGTTGCTAGAGGAAGTGTTTGCATGAGAAGAACTACATCGCACGACAAATAGATATTTGGAGGAAGCTCACGTGCATGAATAAATCCAGCACGCCACCCAAATATCAATAGAGGAAGCAAACAGACAGATTATGTTGCGATGTGCTGAATAGGAAGCATAGGAACAATGCCAAGAAGAATTGCAATGCGCAACACGTGCATAAGCCTTGTGCAACCTCGGTCACATGGAAGAAGTAGAAGATTAAGTCAATACCTTATTGCACTATCTTTTCCGTATGCAAAGAGGTCCAAAAGTTACGAGTAAGTTGACTCAGATGTTAACTGCTTGCATGAAAGAACAAGAAGAGGAGACCACCATTGCAGCTCTGCTGCCAGAAAGGGATGTATTCTAGGTCAGCAAACAAAAGCGCATTGGCTGAGAGTTTAGGATGACAATGAAGCTTGGTGGGTATGATATCGATGTTGTCATGTTGGATCTAGGATCTGATGTAAACATTTTACCTAAGAAATCTTGGGAAGTGTTGGGGAAACTGAAGTTGGTCTGGTCACTCATTCAACTTCGATTAGCCAACCAATACAAGATCTACCCCATCGGTCGATTGGAACAAATTGAGGTGAATATAGAAGGAGTAAAAACAAAGGTCAACTTCGAAGTCATTGAAATCATGGATGAGTTAGAACCCTACCCTACATTTCTAGGAATAGACTGGGATTTTGATAACAATGTGGTGTTGAATTTGAAAAAGTGCCAAATTTCATTTGAGACCAACACCTTGTGCGTAGTCGCACCACTGGATCCATATGAAGGTGATCACTAGAATGATCCTATTGACGAGGATGCACAAAGTTCGACAATTGAAAATATTTACAAGGTCACTGGGCAGAGGGAGGACTACATCAACCCCACCGCAAATGGAGAATCAAGTTGGAGAAGTGTTAAGTCATATGATACAGATTCTGAAGAGGCCTTGGATAGATGGAAGAGTAATATGTATGAGGGCTCAACAAGGCGGTGCACATGAATCACAAAGGCAATGCGATGGATAGGGTCGAAACTTTCTGATGCCCCACGGTTTGATGGTACTGGACTAGTGGAGACATTCTTGGTACAAATGGAGAAGACCGTCCCTGTGGAGAAGAGACTCCAGGCCATGGATTTCATGGTTCGTGGGACCCCAACACAGTAGTGGTTGACTTGTCACCCGAATATTTAGAACTAGGAGTAGGAAGTGTAAATTCTAACCTTGTACAATGTCTACTGTAAACAGATATTCAGAAAAGAACAAAAAAGATACAATGGCAAATACAAACATTACACAAAGATTTTTCCCCTGGAAACCCAAACCGAGAAAACCAACATATATTATATTCATTCATTGTGTTACATTGTTTACAATACAATATACATATAGGAGCCAATGACATCCAAAACCCTAACCCAATGACCTGGATTAGTCCAAAACCCTAATTCCCTAACTGAAAATAGAAAGCCATCGGCAAATACCATGTGTCGAAAAAACCACCTAAATACAAGACACGTTTCCCGAGGCATAATTTTTTTTCCGGGGGCGTGGCCCCCAGATCCTCACGTGGGGGGCCTGAGGGGGTGCCTAACGGCCCCCCCTCTAACCCCCCTGTGCGCCCAACGGATACGCTCAGACACTATTACTCGTGCAAAGAATATAACACATACCCAACAGAAATCCGAGTTCATGCAAGTGCGCTTCCATCCCATCACCGAATTTGAACTAGCTAACCGATATAAGGGGATCAAGGATCCTCAGAAACACATATTCTTTTTTGAATGGCATTGGACTTCTAAGAACATCCCTGAAGCCCAATGGGTCCACCAGTTTGTTCATACCATGGATATGGTCCCCCACAACTAGTACATTTAGGAAGAACTCCATAGGCAAACAAGTGAGTGGACCCATATGACTTCCCAGTTCCTTTTGACATTCGTTCTCTTCGGACACTGTAGTTCTTAGTGAAGCTCTTGTTTGGGTTAAGGACTTTAATTTTCATTAGAACCCAAAAGATGAAAGACGCAGTCCATTGTTGGAAGGTTGATATGGACAACATTGACAATGACAACCCTTGCGACATCCAAATATGAGGGTCTAAAGGAGAACACACTCTAGAGAGAAGGGTGGTCGAGACAACCATACAAGATTATAATGGCCCTATCAAGACTAAGAAACAAAATATTGGGACAAAGGAAGTACCAAAGATGGTCATTATTGGGGATTAACTGGACAAGGATACCATCACATAGGTGGTTGACCTCCTGAAAGAGTATGCAAACTTATTTCCTAGAAGTTTTTATTAGATGAAAGGCATCACGAGATCCTTAGGATATATGAAGATCCAACTTAAAACTGATGCCAATCCAATAAACAGAATACCCTATTGTCTAAATCCTATATATAAAGAAAAATTGTGAAAAGAGCTAGATCACATGCTAGATGCCAGGATCACTATCCCTGTCGAAGAATCTGACTAGATCAGTCCCATGGTCATTCAACCGAAAAAGACCAGGGAAATTCAGATATGTGTCGATATTCAGAGCCTCAACGCATTATGTGTCCATGACCCTTTCCCAACTCCATTCACATACGAGGTGCTAGAGAATGTTAGAGGTAGGGAGGCCTACTCCTTCATGGATGGTTTCTCTGGATATCATCAAGTTGGGATCACAGAGGAAGATTAGGACAAAACCACCTTTGTAATCGAATGAGGGTCCTTTTCATATACAACCATGCCCTTTGGATTAAAAAATTCCCCCGTAGTATTTTCTCGAATAGTGGTAGCAGCGTTTAAGGAGTTTATCCATAAGTTTTTGAAGGTATACTTGGAGGTATCAGTTGATTGTTGGGAAATTGTATAAGTTGGGTGCAAATGGAATCTTACGTTGTTGTTCTTTAGTACATGAACGAGATTCCATCCTATATGCAACACAAGAAGGAATTGTTGGGGGCCATAACCCTGACAAGGCTACTGCGCGCAAGGTTCTACATGCTAGACTCTGGTGGCCCTCTCTCTTCACCGATTCTAAGGACTACTGCAAGTGCTGCGATGTATGTTGATAGGTGGGAAATCCCTATCGAAGAGATGATCTCCCCCTCTTCTCAGTGACTGAACTTGAACCCTTCGACAAATGAGCCATCAACTTTGTTGGACCTATCAATCTGCATGCATGGTGCATTGGTGCGCCCTACATTATTACTACCAAAAAATATCTGACAAGATGGGATAAAGCTGCACCAGTCAAGGATTGTACAACTGAGACCGTGGCACACTTCATTTTTGAAAATATTATCACCCGATTCAGATGTCCATGAATATTAATGAGTGAATAGGGCTCACACTTTCTAAATGCGACCATCCAACAACTCACTCAAGAGTTCACGATCCATCACTAGAAGAGCACTTCGTATCATCCTCAAGCTAATGGTACAATGGAAGCTTTCAATAAAATTTTGGAACATGCCTTAACAAAAGTTTGTAATGTGTAGTGTGATGATTGGGATCAACATATCCTCATAGTTTTATGGGATTACCGAACCACATGCAAAAGGCTAACTAAGCACACACCTTTGAAATTAGTCTATGGGAAGGAAGCAGTCATGCAATTAGAATTTGTGCTTCCGAGCCTCTGAGTCGCACTCACGACTCATATGATCGATGATTAGTCCTTCCAGCATAGGCTGGAAGAGCTTATGGAACTCCAGGAAGACTGTATAATGGAAGGATTCAACCAAGTAGTGGAAAAAGACAGACAAAAGGCCTAACACGATCGTAACATTCGACATAAAAACTTGCAGCAAGGATCTTTAGTTCTCTTATATTATAGTAAATATTCCTAGCATCCTGGTAAGTTACGTATGCACTGGTTAGGCCTGATCTGCCTAGTCTACATCACTGAAGCAAGTGTCACTAAGATGGAAACTCTACAAGGACAACCACTCAAAGGTCTCATTAATGGCAGTAGGTTGAAAGTGTACTACGACCCTCAAGGGTCAACTTCTAGTTAGTCTTGTTGTCAGACTTTACAGGGCACTGCAACAATATTAATATAGATTGTATAGAGGTTTGTACAGTTCTTAGTTGCATAAATTTAAATTTACTTTTGACAGTACAAGCATTTCAGCTTCGCAGGGAAGATCCTTCCAGTGACAGGTGAAGGCAGATCATCAAGAATGCAAATTGCGAAGGCGTACTTGCCCAGGTTTTGTGGCATGCCTGTTCAACATAGGTCACATAGTTATTGATCCACTTTTTTACCACTTCCATTCCTTAAAAGGATGATAGTCCCAGCTGGGACATTGGCTTATGCACCAAGTAACTGTCTAGCATCACATTCTCCGATAATCCCGTATAGTACGACCGCTTTTTATTTTTGATCTGCAAGTCCACTACAATTTACTAATTAATTTTACTTGCCCTCCCCGCCTCGCCCCTAATTTCCTCTCTCCCTCTCCCACGATGCAAACCCTATCCCTCACCTTTCTCTACCAGCTTATCGTTGATCTTCCCTAGCTACGCTCTCATGGCGTGCCTTAGCTGGATATTCAACGTTTATTTATCATCAGCTCAGCCTAGCATCCCTAGAGGCTCATCTTCCCTCCACTACATCCTGCTTTGTATATCTCACCATGTGCGGCCCAACCCCGGTCCTCTCCTATCTCATACTTGCAAACCCTCGCTTTCTAAACACTTAGAATTTTTCTCTCATAAATGCCCAACTTCCCCCTACACCCATTGATACTTTCTTCTACACCATGCTTCATCCCCTTCGTTGTTAAGAAAATACCCTTCCCAGGGACTCGCCCGACGCCCTCCTTACCACCGCCTAAACCACTTCTTCCTAGGACCAAGCAAGTCTGGTCAAGTTCTTTTTAGACCTGCCATTCATTCTATCCCTACCATCAAAACCTTTAACCACTTCCAGAACCCCCAGAATTCGACCGATCGAGAATTCCTACTCAGTCTGGCTGCCCCAGAACAACACAATGAGCAACAAATGATGCTATCTCTTGAGGGAGATGCGCTTCTCGGTCATAGTTCACCACAGACACTAGCGAATGTCCCATCTCAAGTAATGGGACACAATCACAACTGTCCTATGCAATGAAGATATGCTCTTCCTCCGAATTTTCCCTACTAATTATGTAGTGGTTGGCTCAAGGAGGATCCAGGTAAAACTAGTGGGGGCCTATTGGTACGCAAAGTTTTGGGTCCAGTTTTACGTGCGCACACAAATGAAAGTTGAGTGTGCTCATCTAATAGTTTTGTGAGCGCAGAAGGAGATGTGCAAAACAATACCATAGTGCGCGCATCAAATCAGGTTTTCTTAAGCAACGCACTAAGTCTAAAGGCGATCAAGGGTGCATCAGTATGATTTTTCTCAGTTGCACTAGAAACCAAGAAGATGCCCGCCAAAAGCAAGAAAGGAATCACTAGGATATCTCCCAAAATGATTGCTGCCAGCAACCGATGAAGACATGGGGCTACCATAAGATGAGTTGGCCAGGAAGTTAAGATTTCCCCTGATGCATAGAACCTATGTGGAGCCCTGGCAGGTACCGTAAGTGTGCGAGGCCTTTAGATCAGACAAACGAGTGGAGAAAAAAAATGAAGGACAACGCTCCCCAACATAAAGAGATATAAAAGAAAGCTCTTTTCTTAGAAAAGAGGCTGGTTAATTTCTGAATGCATCAATCCCAGAGCTCTAAGTTAGACTATTGTAATCCTGTGTTGTATGGAGAAGTCTCATGTGTCTTGTATCTATTTGAATATTAAATATTAACGCAAGGCGCATACTGTTGTATTCCCATTGTTTATATAGTAATGAGATGAAGTCTTATGGTTGTTCAACCCAATTATTCAACACAATGTATATATTTAATATGATGGAATACGTCTAGTAATAAAGATATGGAAGTTCTATTCTATCCTATATTTTTTATGAATGAGTAACACCTATGAGTGATTTTTTTTTAATTATTAGTCCTTGTTAGATTATCATATATGAGTTACATGGATTCCATTTACAATACTGTTAGTTATGTTTGATCATCCATCCCCGACACAAGACCTTGTGGTCTCTATGATCTTCTCAACATCTCAGGTGAGACCTTCCTGGGCCTCGGCAAAGGATTGATATGCAGGTTCTTAGGGGTTTTTATTGGACACGCTATGGATGAAGCTTGGGTCCCAAACCCCCTAGTGTTAAGAAGGTCAGTTTGCACACAAGCGTGTACTGAAACAACGACACTTCTCAACGCCAACAGAAAGAGAAAAAAAGTTCGAGAAGATTGGGTTTCTGCAAAAAATTGTTAGCAAGATAGGGCTGGTAAAGGGTCAATGCACTTGCTATGGTCCTGAAGATGTAACATGGGAGCACGAAAAAACTACGCGGGAAGAATACCCACAAATTTTTGTCAAATTTGAAGAAAATAAAAGCTAAAAATGTAAGACTCTATTTTTGGACAACTACAGTTCTGAAACCACATCTCAGAATTTTGGTCACCTACGTTGATAGCCTTGATAAAAGACTGGTGTAGCTTTATGGACTTGGAGAAATGAAGCAGGCACATTCCAAGGGTCGACAGGGCAAGAAAAACGAGATATTTTGGTTGGAATTGTTGTTGGAGAGTAAACATATTGCAAAATTTTATTTTATTTTTTGAATATTATGATGTAAATTTGTATATGCTATTAGCATGGTGTTGTGCACTGAGGATGGTGCAAAATTGTAGGGGAGGGGAATGTAACATCCCCACTATAATACCCAGTTTAATTAATGCATAATGTAGAAATGAATGTGGATATGTCCAAGCGATGTAATATGCGAAATGTATTTTTTGATTTTAATAAAAATAATGCGATGCTAGCTGTTGGGAATATGTATAGAGATGGGGGTTGATTAATCCACAAGAGAGGGGAATGCCTGGGAATGTCTAAGAGGGGCCTCAAGGGGGGAAATTAATTGTGGTTATTAATTCAACCCAAATTTTTGAATTTTATTATCTTTTGGGTCAACCATCTACTTTTTGGTTGAGTGTATGAGAGCCTAATCACCGATTACCTGTTAGAGGGTGGGTGTAGAAGTCACATCCCATAGTTTTTGGAATCATGGGGATGAATTACAATCAACATTGGGTAGAGTGAGCATTCAATTGTCTCAAGAAAAAAAAAGGAAATTCGTATGAGGAGAATAGGTATTTTTTCGAATTCAGTGTTGGCATGAACAAAAAGGGGAGAGCAGGGAAAAAAGAGCACCAGAGCTAGAGCAAGGAGGATAGCGAATTCTAGAGCACGCTGGAGAATTTTTGGACCATTTTGGAGTTGGAAATTGAACATCCAGGTTTTCAGGCCCAAAGAGTGAACTCCTGAATGATTTTCACTGCGACAACAAGCGTTTATTGTTGTTTTTCTGGTAGTTTTCATGGCAGTGAGTTTCTCTTGAGTTCCCAACAAAGATATTATTGGTTACCTATGCCAGAGACACCTTGATAAATGAATAGGACACCCATTGGACTGAGAGCAGTGAAGGGGTACATTCCTTGGGTTGGGCAAGTCGAGAGGAAGAGAGCTAGAGGAAATTTAGGCTAGTTGTAGGAGAAGACCATTGGGTTGTGAGTTATTGAGCTGTGAATGGACTATGAGAGGTACCCTTCTTTTTTGGATTCTGAGCCCCAACTCGAGGGTGACTTGTTATTGAAATATGGAACAACAAGTCTATGGTTGGGTGGAATGTCCTTCCCAAGCAACTGGTTGCACAAACTTTCTTTTAAAGATACATGTTCATCTATTATCTGAGTTTTCTTATGAGTCTTGTGGTTGTGCATTTTACTCTGTAAATGAGAATGGTTTTATGTGCTATTGTAAATGATTTATTAACTACATTCATGCTCATTTAGGATGCTATAGATGCATTTAATTATGTGTATCATAATCTAGTTAATTATGTGTATAAATGGTGGTTAGTAAGCCACAAGAAATGAATTAGAAAATTATTTTTTGATTTTATGTGTATTATGCGTAGTAATGTTCCTCAATTAATCCAGGGGACATTATAGGCCCTAGCTTTGCGATAACCTTAAAACTGGGTCCTTTCTCTAACAATAAGATAAGACAATGTATTTTTTTCTTTGATCCTCTAGGGTCCTTGATGTGGTGTCGAGTGAGGTATCCATAATGGTAGAGATGGACTTAGCAATGATATGAAAATTCTCCCAGGTACAGTTTATAGACACAACGACAAAGGTTGCAAGGTTGAAATTCTTAGCACATAAGTTGACGAACTCAAGGAATGGGTAAGCCTGAAAGATGATATTCCGATCTAGTCCTAAAGACTAGTACAAGGTTCCTTCCTTCTTTTACAAGAATTGACCATAGGTAGCTCCTATCAACTAGCAAAAGGAAGAATATTGAAGGACTGGAGAAGCTATTTTGGTGAATTAATCAATAAAAGGAGGAAGTTGAGAGGAGGAGACGTATCAATGTAATGGCCAGAGGATATGGCCAAATACTCTTTTAAGAAGGTTTTCATAGCCCCTGTCATGGTGGATTTTATTTTCTTATATTAAATTTACCAAGTAAGGTTATTAGGATGACTTACCCAGTAAAAAATGCTAACACCTAAATGGAAAAAGAAATTGTTGGCTCAAATGTAGGTGGAAGGGTGAAATTTTACTTGTGGGATCATGATTTATTGAGAATTTCAACTTTCATCACAAGAGCTTACTCCCTTCCTTTAATACTTCACATAATGCCAAGTATGGTGAGTATGAAGTTTTAAAGGCTACATTCTATGGGACATGCAAACATTCATTATTGGATTTGTGAATTGAATGACATTTTATACAAAATATGCCATTAATAGAGTGGGATAGGACACATGGTGAGTTATTATTGGGTAGAGAAATCTGATGATGGGACCCCTGAGGTGAATCTACATTTTATCGATCAATTATGATTCTTGATGAGAGAATTTCCCATTGACTTAATCTCGATCATCAATTTTGATCGATGGATGAAACCATTGTCATCAATATTTCTTAGTGGCGATGCACATTTTTACACTATCCGTGGGTGGGGTGTACCCCCATTGATAGTTTGTAATCCCTAGAACTAGTATATAGGTAAAATATTGATCATCCATGTGTCTTGAGACCTTTTACTTTGAGACTCCTAAGATTCCCATGGGAGCCACTAGAGCCGTTGATTTGATATGTCATAAAAAACTTAAGCTATTCACTATACTTCAAAAGGTCAAGCATTCTTTTTCGTTGATTGTCTGTGAGACACGAAATATCATGCCATCAATCTGTCCCCGGGGGGGGATTATTGACCATTGGCAATGTTTTAATTTTTGGGCCCCCGCCTTCTTGACCTCCCATGAGAAGTTATGAGTCATAGATCTGCCTCAGTGGGGCGAAATTTAGTCATTCATGGTGCTTTTCTCATTTCGACTTTTGATGAACCCAACCATTGTGGAGGATTATGGACCAATGATCCTTTATGGTGGCTATAATCAAGGGTGTTCGTGATGGTTTACTTGTTTGAGCCGCTGATGAATTCGACTATTGCAAACACACCCCAACAATTGATATCTCCGCACGATGATATTATAGGTTATTCACAATACTCATCACAAATTTAGGCCCTCGATGGACCCATCTATCGTGAAAGTTTTTGGATTTTTGATTTTTCTTTTGTGGGAAGATCCCTGACCATTCGTGGCTCTTTGGAATTTTTGGCCCTGTAGATGGAGCATCCCCACAAATGGATTTGAACCATTGATTTGTTTTTATTGGGAAGAGCACTGTTGATTTTTAGATTGGTCAAGATCCAAACAACAACCTCACGAAGATAAAATCCCTCTGCGTTTTTATAGAGGTGATACTCCTTTGTTATAGTCTGAAAGTTGTAGCTTGATAATCTTGGATTGGCCTTTCAAATGGGAGAATACTAAACAACAAATCCCAAATATTTATTGCTTTAGTTTGTATGTAAAATGGTTCTTGATAACTAGATTTCTCTTTGAGTGGAGAATTTGCTTGGACATGGACCAAGGAGTTTCTTTACAATAAAAAGATAAATATCAAAATAATTATGTGCTCAACTTCATTATAACACCCCTCTGAAACACATGCAAGCTGAAGATGCATCCATGTTTTCTCACAAGAAAAATAGTGAGATGGTGTTGATCACTTCAGAGAACTTCAAATGAGTTTTTCATTCTAAACTGAAAAGAATTTGATAGGCATACTCCAAAAATCTCATACTCATAAATCCCAAAGTTTGAGAAATCATTGGAGTTATACCTCGCAGTAGTTCTTTGTGGAGTTTAATACATATAAATATCTCACATTGCAAAGCATTTCAGTAAATTAATTGACTAATGCTAAAAAATAAAGCTTTCCAAACGCAAGGACTAAAGCTCCATGAATCAATTAAACAATCTTGGCCTACATTTATCAGTCATATCTATGATTGTAAAATACTCGTATTGATATTTTAAGGAAGAGCCTTGGAAGAATAAAAGGAAAAACACTCAAAAAACTCAGCCTTATGCTTGATCTTTGATATGCAAACAAAAAACTTTGAGAGAAATTGTGTAGAAGAAGAAGAAAGAAAAATGGAGATCTATATTTGCTGATGAGAGAGTTGGTTGCATCCCGAAGGATGAACAATGCTATCATGATTATCTCACCACAATGATCTTCCAACCTTTTCATTGATGGTGCTCTCTTTCTTTTAAAATCCGTTCCTAATGATTCTTTGAAGTAGTTAGGGTAGTGGTTGGGGTACCATGTCTCCCATGTGTCTTAGAATTAAACTTAGGAAAATATGTTAAGGGAGAGCAACATAATATGAAGAGAGGGGAGGTATGATGGGGTAGTGCATGTGTGTCTTAGAATTAAAATTAGGAAACTATGTTAAGGGAGAGTAAGTAGAATATGATGAGAGGGGAGGTATGGCGGGGTTAGAGATTAGGTCCGAGGGTATGGAAGTATGGAAGGGTGGAGAGGTATGAGAGATGGGAGTGTGGTGGGTTCCTGGGGAAGGAGGTTAAATAAAGTTTGGAAAATATGTTAAGGGGAGAGTATGGGAGAAGGGAGAGAGGGGAGGTATGGTGGGGAGTGGAGTGTGGCGGCGTCGCGGGGTGTGAGGTATGGCGGGGTAGGAGTGAGGAAGGGGGAATGGGAAATTGAGTGTGGAGTGAGATGGGGAGAGGGGATCGATATCAGGAGTGAGAGGGGAGATGAGAAATGGAGTATGGATTCTCGCAAAGCACAATGTGAGACTAAGTATGAGAAACTTGAGAATGAGAATGTGAGAGATTAAGTATAAGAGACTTGCGAGTAAGACTAAGTATGAGAGAGAAGTAAAAGTTAATGGATAAGAGTGGAAGTTGAAAATGGCTAAGTATGGGGAATGAATAACGAGTTGTTCGAGAATATGAGATGAAGGGAATATGACAGTATTCTTGAGACTAAGTATAAGAGAGGAAACTTAGTAATGAGAAAAAAATCAGCTATGTTGCACGTGTAAGAAGTGCCTTTTCATGGAAGATCAGGTGGTTGGACAAAACTATGAGTATCTTAGGCATATAGACTCAGATTTTGATTATGCAAAATGCATGACGAAACTGAAACTGAGGAATACACCATGAACTGATGATCATACAAAAATTCCTACTTCTATTTTTTATTTATTTTTTATTTGTTCCAAAGAGTAGAAAATCTAGGTGATCAAAATTTTGTCAACAAGCACCACCATCGATCTAATTATGCCTAAAATACATGCTTGTCGTTCACTGCGCTCCAACATCAATCCCTTAGAAATTTTTGCAGGCATGGGGTATCCACCTAGTGAACCTGTGACATAGCACTTGCGTTTGTGGGATATTAAATAATACCCCTAATTTCACTAGATATTGAAAAATACCTCCCATAATCCTTTTGTTGAACCCTCCTCCCAATACATCTTTCCAATAAAAAAGCCCTTATTTTTATTAGATATCCCATATTTTTACAAGATTCCCCTTTTTATACCCCCCAATACCTATAACCCTTGCGTACCTTGCATCACCCCCCCCCCTCCCCCATCAATACCTACAATATATTGACCCTATTTTTCACAACTTTAAAACCCCCTTTATGAATGAACACGATAAGATATTGGTCAACAAGGTGAAGCTCTCGTGCACCCCCCACCATGATTCATAGTTACATTGCCATGGACATAAAGTGGAGGTCGATGAGCTCAATGGGATTTTTCTAAGAGGTATATGAGAAAGTAAAAACCAAAAATTTTAGGTAAGAAAAGGAAAAGAAGGCTTGTTGTCAAAATGGAAAACGAGGGATACTCTAAGAAATTCGTGCTAGGACCAATAGATCAAATTTTTCGGTAGGGGTGTCCCAATGGGACAACAACCTTGGTTCATGTTTTTTCATTGACACGCTTTGTGTCTACCCATCTTTCATGTGTCATTTTTATGTCACTAGTCCATCATATTTGTGTCCTTACACAACACCCAAAAAACAAAAATCGCTATTATTTTTGGAGTAAGACCCAGATTGGTAATTGCATCCGAAGGTGTGTCAAATGCATTGTGTTTTCATGTAGTCGAGTTAAATGTGCATCAATGTAGCATCAATCTATTGAATCTTGGGCATCATAACCGTGTCATCACAATGTCTCTAGTAAAAAAAATAAGTTTCATGAAATTGTTATCATATTTGCACACAATTTCAACATCATTGTTTTAGGGAGTTCCAAGTAATCCTTGACTGGGGAGGGTATTTGAGACAAGGAATTGTATATGTGGTATTAATGATTCGATTCATCATTATTATTATAGGATTGAATTCTTTCTCATTAGTGTTCCTCAAGATGCTTTCAAATGTTTGGTTTAAAAATAATTATAAGACCTTACAAATATTTTATTAATATTTTTATTTATTTATTTTGTTAGCAAACATGTCTATTTCTATTGATCACAATGAAGAGAAATTGTAAAAAATCCATTTACTATTGGCCTGCCATCGGGAAACCAAATCAACAGCAGTGGTATAAGTCAGTTATCCATAGATTTTGATTAAGATTATGAATTCTAACTATTCTAGTGTTACTATTGAGCCAGTCTAGAATTCTAATATTCCTAATATAGTGATAATATAAACGCCCAAGAAACATGCATAAGATTAGCAAAAGTTCCAATATACAAAAATTAGTTTATAGGGGTGCCACCCGACCCTAAATACTTCCCATTAGTCAGAGGTTGGGGAGTGCCATGAGGCTGAGCAGTGTCCCAGTGAACATGAGGAGGAATCCTTGAGTTGATATCTTTGAGTTGGAGCATTAGTTAATCCAACTGCAGGAGAACTTCCTCATGCGCCTCATCCCAGTCCTGTAAAATCTTCCCAACGAGTGTCTTGATGTGCCAATAGAGATCAACTATTTTCCAATACTTGGTATGTCACACTTTGGAGCATACTGGGTTAGGGATCCAGTTGCTCAATTCTGCATCTATTTCCCAGTCATGGATAGTTCTTGTTTCTAGGCGGATGTTGTTCTCAACATTCACAATTTCATCTCTGATATGAGGAGGGGTATGTTCCCACAATTCATTGGTTGAGGCACAAGCTTCCTGCTGCACCCTGGTGTTGACAGGTTATGGGACTGAATTGCAGGAGTTGGAGGGGTCGTGTTGAGACCTATGGCCGCGACGATAGTCCAAACGATACTTGTGTCCAGGTGACATAACGAAATGTAGAGGGACGAAGTTAAATGACAGGGAGGTGAGAGCCGACTGTAGGTGGAAATTTTGCCAAAGGGCGACAACATAACATACACAAAGGGGAGAGACAACGTCCCCTTTTATCATTTTTCAAGCCACAACGTCCCGAGATCCCAACAATAAGCAATGATACTAAGTCGACGAGCTTGTCCTTCACATTTTTGGATTTGCGAGCCAATTGGGGTGGCCCTGCTTTTGGAATGATAGAATTTGCCATTGGTCGGAGTCATATCAGTGTTGGTGGACGAGGTGGAGAGTACCCACCATAATTGGTAATAAACTCTTCATTAAAACCCATATCTTAGGCATTAATCTCGTTCTCCTCTGCATCCTCCAACTGCATGTGATTTGATGTTGCTGAATGGGTTGTGCATGGGTTGGCCACATGCTAGTTGGGTCCTGAATTGATTGTCGTTCGAGTCCTTGACACCCATTCGAGGGTTTATTAATATTTTCTAATTGGTAAAAATTTACAAAATTTAATTAATAATACTATTTTATTCTTAAAAAAATTGAATTTGAATAATATTAAGTTACACAAGTTTTAAAATAATTTATTAACAATTATTATTTTTAATTGATAAAAATTATTATATTTAATTATTAAAGATAATTTAATAATTATATTAAATAATCATTAATAAAATTAATATTTTTATTAATTAAAAAAAATCATTTAATAATTAATACTTATTTCTATTAAAATTACTTAATAAAATTAATATTTTTATTAATTAAAAAATAATTTTAATTTAAAAAAATTATTTAATAATTAATACTTATTTCTATTAAAATTATTTAATAAAATTAATATTTGTATTAATTAAAAAATAATTTTAATTTAAAAAAATTATTTAATAATTAATACTTATTTCTATTAAAATTATTTAATGATTAATACTAATTATTATTAAAGATTATTTAATAACTAATACTGTTTTTTTTCCACAGCTTTACAGAGCTCAATGTGGAGGCAGATTTCATGTCTAAAGAGGCTCTCCAACTGAATGCGGATTATTATGTTATATAGGAGGTGAAAGAGGGTGTGATTAAAAAAAAAAAAAAATTAATTCTAGAAAATGGATGAAATTTACATTTCTCCTTAGTGCCCTTTCCTACGAATCCATGATGTTTCACACTCCTTGGATCTAAAGTTTTTTTTTCGAGACAATCATGTAATTTTATGCATTTTGAGCTTTATGTAGTTTGTTGTTCTATCTAGTTATGATATGCACTTATTTTTTTTAAGTTCATGAACATTATAAGGAAATATATGAACGCTTACATGCTTTGGATTTTTTTTTATTATTATTTAATTATTGAATTTTATAGATGGAAATTTCTTCTTCATAGTGAGAAATTTATGAATGCTCCATGTTAATATATGTAAAAATTGTGATTTTTTTTAGAAAGAAAAAATAATATTAATTATTTTTATTTATTTATAATTAATATTGATTATTATTATTATTATTAATTAGAATGGATAGCAATTTTATTAAAAAGGAGTTGTATTTAAATTGAAAAACAAGATAATACAATACAAAAGAGGGGAGTCTAATATCATAGTTTCAAACATACTTAAAATTTCAAAATACGTGTCAACTATCTCGGTATATTTAACATATATTTAAAAGTTATAGCACAATAAATAAAGAGTATGTGTGCATAAAGTCCGATAAAAACACATATTTGCAAAACATAAGAGAAATTGAGCTTAAAAAAACACACACCCGCTAAGGGCTTCTTACTAGATGTCTCCTTAAAGAGAATGCTCCATAGTTGTGTTTGCAATTGCCATTCAATGGAAAAAATCTATATTTTTATTAATATAACAAAAATACATAGTTAGATGCCCATGAAATTCCTAAGTGTTGTTGAGCCATTTACATGACATTATTCCTATGTCCAACCCATCATCGGGAAAAGAAGAAGAAGCTTGTTTCTGTTGGTTATATCTGTAGTCTCTTAAAAAACTAAAAAGTGATTCAAAGCAGTAAATTAACCATTCATCCAATAAATTGTGAAAGTCCATCATTATGCAAAATCTGAGATTAAATATTGAAAACACTGAAGTTTAGGTCCATGGTTCATGATTATATTTTGCAGTGTGTGCATTATAAATTATTGAAATAATCTAGGTTTCTCAGTCCAACCCAACTCCAGTTTTAGAGAGCCCATCTGCAACATTGCTCTTGTCCCTATAAATATGAGAAAGATGTAAGAAGATTGTGAACTTCATCATACAAGGGTCATAACGTAAAATTCCCAAGGGCAATTTCTTTGCACATCCATTTGATAACCAACATCGAGTCTCCAAAGATTTGTAATTGGGTTACACCAAACTCTTGAGTTAGTTCCAGAACTAGCTTTAAATCCATCATTTCACAGAAATTATTGGTTTATTGACCAAATCCAACTTCAAAATAAATATTGTGATATGATGGTAGGTATAGTATGCCTCCTAAACCTCCCATAGAGAGGTTCCTCTGTGAAGCACCATATAAAAAATCCCATGGAATGTTTTTATTTATTTCCACTTCATCTTGCCTACGAGGGATAGTTTTTTTCCTACACCTATGGATAGGAATTTAAAATATTGATGGCCTATACAACACATTTGAGAGGAAGTGTCTCTTTGTCTTCAAACAACTTTACATTTCTGGCAAGCCATACTCCCCAGGCTATGTTGAGAGGTAGTTCTTTGATCTTGGAAGTCTCCTTTTGGTTGCACCATGTTTTGAAGGCCTCTTCAAGACTTCTTCCTTCCCAAAATTTCCTAATCCCTATTAAAATTTCCACCTCTTTCCAAACCTCCTTGGAGTATGGACATTCTAGCAAGAAGTGAGCAATAGTTTTTTTTGCTTGATGACATTGACAACACCATCCTCACCGTATATAATTCCTCTTCTGGAGTACATCTCATGTGGGTTCCTTGTTGAATAAACTCAACCACATAAATATATTATTTTTTGTGGGACATTTTAATTTCCATATTATTTTCCATCACTAGGTCTGTTGGTCTTCTCTACCATCTTCCACTAGTGTTTTATATCCTAATCTAGGAACAAATTCTCCAGTAAGATTCAAAGACTAGATTAGTTGGTCCTCTTCTTTATTGAGTCTAACATTGTTGTCTATCAGGAGGTGTGTGTATCTTTTTCATTCCTCTACATAATCCCCCCCCAATCCAACTTCTTCCCAAGTTAACCATTGTTGGTGCCAAGTAGTGGTCCTTTCCCAGTTTGCAACCTGTTAGAGATTGAAGTAACCTTTGTTCCTTAATTATTGAATCATTTAGAGTGGAATATCATGTTCACCTTTTCTCCCTATCCAGGGGTTAAGATTGATTTGTAATTTATCCCCTTTCCAATTTACCAAATCAACAATTTCCAACCAAACAAACAACGTAGATAATATCTTTCTAGATTATTGGGGCATTATTATGTTGTTTGATAGGACTTCTGATCCAATCCTCCACTGTATTAAGGGCTATATAATTAACTCTTAATACCTAGTCCCACAAACACATTCCTTGAATTAGCCTCCACAAATTTTTTGTAGCAAGAGCCTTTGAAAAGAGAAAGGGATTTTTGAGGTCCCATCCTCCAAAGGATTTTGGTAATGCCAACTTTTTCCATGAGGCCAACACCAAACCTTTATTTTTTTGGTCTCTATGCCAAATAAACTTATACCAAATTTTCTTGATGGTTTCAAGAACACCTTTTGGGATCCAAGCAAGTGATATCCAATAGAGTAAAATTTCTTCAAAAACTGCATTTACCAAAACCATACGATCTTCACTGGACAACCATTTGTTGCACTGGGTGTTTATTTTCTTCTCCACTTTCACTATCAGATACTACCAATCACATTTTTTTATATTGGTTTGGCTTCAAATAGAAGACCAAATATTTCAGACCCCATTCTAGATAAGTCGCCTTAAAGGGAAATAATTGAGTAATAAAAAAAAATTCTTGCTCAAATATCCCCCATAAGGTCATCAAATATTTTTCCATATTAAGGATCATTCTAGTTGTTTTACAAAATAACTTTGTGATACCCTTGAATTTCTCAATGACCCTTTTGGTACCTTCACAAAATATCATAATATCGTTTACAAATAGTAGATGTGTGTTTCACGAAACTTGATAAGGAACCCCCTTTATACTACCATTTCCTTCTGCTTCTTCAAGTAGCATACTTAAACCTTAAACTACTAAAAGAAAGAGAAGGGGGGATAGGGGACATCCTTGTCTAAGGCCCCTCCTTGATATAAAGAAAAATGTCATTGATTCATTTATAAAAAAAACAAAGATACCAAGGAAATGCAACTCATTATCTAGACAACGAATTGGTGAAAAAATTCTAAATGTATGAAAATAAGTATAATGTAAAGCCAACTTACCCTATCATAGGCTTTGGATGGGTCCACTTTCATCACTATCGATCTTTGAATTCTAACATTTATTAAATGAATGCATTCTTGTGCTACTCCAACTACCTCATGTATTTTCCTTCTCTCTAAGAATACAAATTGTTCTCCTTAGATTTTATTTGAGAGAACACTTTTCAATATTATAGAAATAATGTTTGAGATGATTTTGTATATGCGATTGCATAAAGAGATGGTTCTAAATTTCTCAAAGGTTGTGGGATTATCTTCTTTAGGAATCGGTTATAGGAAGGTTGTATTGAAGGCTCCTAACACTTTTCCTTGATTTCTTGTAGTCTCCACCACTGTTCGTAAATCTTCCTCTATAAATTCATAACAACCCAAGAAAAATTCCATTGGTAGTCCATTAGGCCCATGGATTTTCTACTTTTGAAAACTAAGTGAAGGTTTATACAGTTCTTCTTTCCCAACCTCTTTATCAGAGCTTGATTATCTTCCTCATCGATGAAATTAGGGAATGCATTTGACAACCTGATCACTTATGCTATTGTAGCATGAGTGTCTTTCTTGAAAAGGGAGGAAAAATGCTTTACACCTTCAAATGCCATGTCCTTGAAATACATAGCATAGGTACCATATCCCTTATCTATTTTTCAAACATAGTTTATATTATTTCTACATTTTTCATACCTGTGAAATAATTTTGTGTTCTTATCCCTAACATGTAACCATAATGCCCTGTTCTTAAGTCTCCATTTTTTTTCTTTTTCCAAAAGAATGATCCTCCTTTTATCTTCTAGTGACTTTACTTCAATTTTACGTTCCTCACTAAAATACCCAATTCCTTCACTATTTTAGAGTACCTCCAAGGCTTCCTCTACTTCTTTGAGAACCCTATCATCTTTCATATTTTTGTCCCTTGCCTAATTAGTAGCCACCTTTTTTTCCCACTTGTCTTCATATACCTATTGAACCGTTTTTTCCTCTTTGGTTGGAACTTTGATAGAACCAATGGAGATATTTGGATGGGACATTGAAGAATGATATATTTCAGTCAAACAAAGAACCAATTGGCATTTCAAGTTCAAATCTACTTCCAATATCTCAATATGTTGACTTTGTCCTGCCAATCTAGATAATTTGTCATTTCTTGGCCTTTTGAATATCAATCCAAGTCGTGGTTCTGCTATTGAAGTGAGAGAATTCCACCTATATATCCTAAATTTTCCTAGCATTTCAACTTTTAACCTTGAGTGATTTATAAATATCATAATAAATGTAGTGATTGGAGTGCTAATGCCCATCAACAATACTCAGATGCCCAAGGGTGGGTCTATAGGAAATATTCCACAAAATCCTATGAAGAGCATATGCCCCCCACACAGAACCTCTCACCACCAGATACCATAAACAATGAACTAGAGATCACACATAAATCACCTATCCTCCAAGTGTAACAAACTGTAAGGGAAAACAGACTGGAAGACAGACACAAACAAAAAAAAAACCTAAATTCATCGAAGTTCTTTCGAGCCTTAATCCCACTTTCACAATCAGACTTCATATCGCCAAGAATAAAGACTACTCCTCTCGCCAAGAGCTAAATATTGTGGGACCTGTATGAGGGATATGGCTAAGTTAAATTCCCATCACTCCATCCTTAATTTGACTCACCACTTCTCCATTAGTTTCAAATGCAAGTGGTTTGCAAAATTTGAATTCTACCTGTTCATGGGATAAATTATCTAAGGGGTGCCCCCCATTTATTCTTAGCAATCCAATGTTCAAATGCCCCCCCTCATTTTCCAGTGCATCAACAAATGAATGAAGGATCCTAGGATGTGGACAAATTGCATGTGCTCAAAGCTTCTTGCAATAGGCTACTGAGATCTTGGTATCAAATTGGAGAGGTGCGAGTTCTAATATATATATGGATTCTCTAATCACTTTAAATTTCTTGATTTTATTTATTTATTTGATGATAGATGGATCTTGGGGCAGAGCCAACACTTTTTCTTTATTATTGGTGGATTCACCATATCCCCATGTGAAACTTAGTTCAATTTTTCCTTCGAGGTTGATGAAAAACCACCCCTGTGCACTTATCGCCTAGATTAATACTAATTATTATCAATAATAATAATAATAATATAGATTATAATAAATTACTAATCATAAATTTTAGCTCCATGTTAGAGGCCAAGAAAATATTTTTATGTTTCCTTTGTTGTGTCTATCTCTTCTATCAAAATTAATTTCACCTCTAGTGATGAATGTAGGTTGGCAAAATTCTCTTCCATAGACTTTCTCTCATAATCATTAAGACTTGACTTATGTTTCCATTTTGTTGTTGCTAGAATAAACTGTGGGTCATGTATTTCCATGGCTTATCTAAGGGAAATTTCACAGCTTCAATTATCTCTGTTGCTTGTTTGCCACCTTTAGGAGTTGAGAAGGCATATCTCCCCATGAAAATAAGGTACCTGGCATTTCCCTTCTTCTTGGATTTTAGTAAATATATTTTGTCAACATGAGATAATTTCCTAATATACTCCAATGCAAAGACCTTGGATGTGAGGAACATTGGGAGTCTGTCGAGGGGGAATCTGACCCATATATTCTAATGACAATGAAATCTTCTCCTTAAAACCATCCTCCCCTCTCGACCTTGGTTAGTGTACATGACATTTTTAATGTAATTTTCTAGGGAGGATCCCTCCTTTCCTTTCTTCACCTAAGGTAACCAATAAATACATTTGAGGGGCATACCATATTTATATTGTTGTTGTTCCGGGTGAACTAAGGGGGAAATTTGGTAATTTTTTAAAAAGTAGACCAAATAGGAGGGGTAATGAAAAATATTATCAATGTGAAATTGGTCAATTGCTCCCTCATTACTTGGGTTATAGATTTGACATAGTTTAATTGAAGTATTTGGTTATGAGGACCATGGAAAATATTCTGTATGGCCATCATAGCCTCATCAACCATGGAATCATCCTCTCTTCCTAAGATTATAGTAAATAGGGATATCGACTCTTGGACCCCCTTAAGGAAGTTTTTTTTTTTTTTTTAATGAGGGATGTCAATTTGGAGTTGGGTCATGGCTTTGAAATAACCTTAAGACCATGTTCTTTCTCTGACCATAAGATAAGGTAAGGTATTTGTTTTTTTGGAGCTCTAGGGATTGTAGCATGGTGTTGAATGAGGTATGCATCATGGTAAATACAGACTTAGCAATGTGTTGGCTGCCCAACTAGCATCTTGTTTTTCATTGACATTTGAAATACAAAATCACTTCTTATGCTCGCTGCCTAGTATGTCTATATGAGTTAGATTGATTGTTTTTGTTTTGTACAAATGTGTCCCTGTTAGTGTTAATCAACCTTGTTTTGGATTTATATCGTTTTCGTTAGAATATACTTGTATTACTTATTGATTGTTTTCCCTCTTCAATTTCATGACTGTAAAGCATGAAATTGAAGTCTTATTTCGTGCAGATCATTAGTTGAACTCTTGTGATAATCTCCCTTTGCACGAGTTAAATGTTATTATTTGTTTTCTTTTATTGAAGTTCTAAATAAAAAGGTTCTTGAACTATGTTTTTATTGGAAGACATATGACTCATATTCTAGAAAACTAAACCCAATTTAAAATGTGTGAGATCGATTTAATTAAATTTTAAAACTAAAATATCAAGCCTAAACTATAACCTAGTTAAAAATCTTGGCGAAACATAGTTATATTAAACCCTCCCCTCTCCAAATGGCATAAATACAACTCCAACACTTACCACTGTCATATCAAGATACGACATTAAGTAATGTTCACTTAATGGACTGACCGATCGACTGTCATATGGATTATTACCCTACAAATGTGTTAATGTATTCAGTTTCAGGTTAGTTATTTGTGGCAAGTAGTGAGGGTTCCATGAGTTTATTGGATTTAAACCTTTTCGTCCTCTGTTTGTTTGGAGATAATCAAAACTCACAGTGGGAAATAATGGTAGCACCTCCTAAATTCCTTAAACGTCGGTTTATCATTAGGTTTGCTAGATCGTTCTCTTCCGCTGTTTATTGGTTTGATTTGTTGCAAGCACATAGTTCTCCTTTTGATGAACATTGTCTCTGTGCCTTCTGGTTTACCACCTATTATTTCATGGTTCCTGTAGTTAGGATAGAGTCGAATGGCTCACAAACTTTGTTGTCTCATGACGACACAATGGATAGCCTGACTCAGATTGGTTGGTTGAAGTTTATCCAGTCATTCAATGGTTTTAACCTAGAAGTTGCCAGGGTGTTTGCCAAGAATTTTGATGGCACCAAAGACAAAATTGGGGATGTTCAGTTAGAGGTTATAAAAGAATTCATAGCTCAGGCGATCGATTTGTCTCAAGAAGGTGACAGGTTGTTTAAAAACATGAGAGTAACATACATTCCATGCCGGTCTCTGTTGGTGATCT